>SJYX01009088.1:0-185551 GCA_006410675.1 Oreotragus oreotragus
AAAAAAAAACAACTTTTAACTGAAGGATAATTGCTTGCAAGTTTGTGTTAGTTTCTGCCATACAACAGCAGGAATCAGCTATCGGTGTACATATGTCTCCTCCCTCTTGAACCTCCATCCCACCCCATTAGATTGTCACAGAGCACCCCGTGGGTCTCAATATTATTGACGAGGCACTTTTTTGGAAATTCATGTAACAAAATTAGCTATTTGAAAGTGAATGGTTCAGCTACCTCTATCTAGTTTCTGACTTTTAAAAAAAATCCCCCCCCCCCACAAAAAAAAACCCTGTACCCATTAAGCTCCCCAAGGCCCTGGCAACCATTACCTGTTTTCTGTCTCTCTGGATGGACCCGTTCTGGGTACTTCATGGAAATGGAGTTACGCGACGTGTTCCATGTGTCAGGCTGCTTTCACTTTGCATCACGTTTTCAGGCTTTATCCTCGTCATAGTCTGTGTTGGCATCTCATCCCCAACCAGCATCCTTTCCTGTGGCCCCTTGGGCAAATGTTCTTCCAGGGATGCCCCTGGAAGCAGGGTTGCTGGGCCACAGCAGTGTATCCTGGCCACCCGCTCCCTGCCACCCTCCTGAAGGTGTGTACTATTTAGCATTGAAAGATCGTTTCCCAGCACCAAGGTCAGACTCATTATTAACAAACATTTTCATTTGGGCCAATCTTAGGAAGAAAAAAAAAAATCGCGTCTCGTTATTTCAGTTTGCCTTTTCTGATTGCCAGTATGGTTGAGCATCTTTAGGAGATTTTCCTCTGTGATAGTGGAATTCTAGGTGCCTGCCATAGACAAATAAGGAAGCTGAGATGATCTGGGAAGCGGGGACCTTCTGGACACTCTCAAATCTCACTGAGTGAGCAATTGCTAGGGTGACCATAAGGCCCTGGGTTGTCCAGGACTGTTCTGGTTTTGGCACTGAAATTTCCATGTTCCACAAATCCCCAAGTTCCAGACAAATGGGTTGGATGATCATCTCCATGACTTCCTGTTGCCCCTGAACTTGGACCCTGGACTCTGGGAGGAACAGTGACACAGGGAGTTGGGGAGCTTCTGTTTTGCTAGGGATGGGGAGTGGAGGGAGAGGAGATCAAACCAGTCAGTCCCAAAGGAAATCATCCCTGAATCTTCATTGGAAGGACTGCTGCTGAAGGTCCAATATTTTGGCCACCTGATGTGAAGAGCTGACTCATTGGAAAAGACCCTGATGCTGGGAAAGATGGAGGGCAGGAGGAGAAGAGGGGTGACAGAGGGTGAGATGGTGGGCTGGCATCACGGACTCAATGGATGTGATCTTGAGCAAACTCTGGGAGATGGTGAAGGACAGGGGAAGCCCGGTGTGCTGCAGTCCATGGGATCGCAGAGTCGGAGACTTAGGGACGGAACACCAACGACAAGCGGGGAGGAGGAGATGGCTCAGGTGTGCACTGCCTCTAGCAGCGATGTTTTGCACCTAGGGCCAGTGCTGACCTGCCTGGCTGGGGCCTGGCAGCTGAGACGGACGTCTGGGTGCAAGGGTTCTGATCCACCCGCCCTGCCTGCTGCTGCCTGGCTCACAGAGCTTTCTGGGAGACAGACAGCCTGGCTTCTCACCACCTGCCCATGACCCCCTCTCCCCTCCAGTTGTGCCTTAAGTGCCCCTCCCTCTGGAACCCCCTTCCAAGGGCAAAGATGACATCACCCTCCCAGGTCAGGTCAGAAGGCAGCTGCTTAGCTGTTTGAGAGACAGGGCCTGCCCCATGTCTAGAGGCCTGGGGGTGGGCCAGGCTCCTGCTGGCCCAGAAGGACAGCCCTAGTAGAGAAGTGGAGTGAGGAGGGATGAATGCCACAGGCTCGCTTTTTTAAAATTTAATTTTATCAAAGTATAGTTGATTTACAGTGTCGTGTTCATTTCTGGTCTATAGCAAAGTGATCCAGTTTTACATATATTATATATTTTTTCCATTATGATTTATTACAGGATATTGAATATGACTCTCTATGCTATCCATATCCAGTAGGACCTTGTCTATCTATTTTTGTATATGGTTGTTTATATGTGCTAATCCCAACCTCCTAATTCCCTCCCCCTCCCCCTCGGGTAACCATAAGGTTTTCCATGTGAATCTGCTTCTATTTTGCAAAGCAGCTTGCTTGTATCGTAGTTTAGATTCCACGCATAAGTGATACCATGGTCTTTGGCTTTCTCTGTCTGACTTCACCTAGTATGATAATCTCTCCATCCATCCATATTCCCACAAATGCCACCTCATTCTTTATTATGGCCGAGTAATATTCCAGTGTATGGATACATATGTGCGTGTGTGTACACACACACACCCCACATTGTCTTTATCCGTTCATCCGTCAGTGGACGTTTAGGTTGCTTCCATGGCTTGGCTGTTGTGACTAGTGCTGCTGTGGACACTGGGGAGCATGTATCTTTCCCCATTAGTTTCTCTGGATCTATGCCCAGGAGTGGGCTTCCTGGATCGTACGGCAACTCTCGATTTTTAAGGAACCTCCATACTGTTCTCCACGGTGGCTGCACCAATTTCCATTCCCATCAACAGTGTAGGAGGGTTCCTTTTCCTCCACACCCTCTCGAGGATTAATTATTTGTAGAGACAGGCTCACTTTTTTGATCTGTCTTTCCATTTGTCCATCTGTCCAAGAGGCATCATTTCCCTGACTCGAATGGCCCCTCTGAGATAAGATCCTGAAGATAAGGCAGGACGACCGGGCGGTGTGTGTGCCACTCGGGGGAAGGGAAGAATGTGAACTGTTTGCCCCCAAACAAACCCCCAAATCAGCAGGCCTGGGGGAGGGGCAGACGGCCAAACCGGAACTGAGCTAGGAGGTGGAGGATTTGGGGAGTGGTCGTCTCTGGGGATGTCAGTTTAAATATCCTTGTCTGGGGAGTATGGGGAACCCTAGACAAGGGCTGACTCTTACTATGTACCCTCCTATTCCTTGTGCTTATCACAGGACATGCCATATTGTAGGGGCTCAGCAAATCATTTCTAGACAGATGTATATAAGAATGGGACTAACACATCGTGTGACCCTGGGCAAGTCACTTCTCCCCTTTGTGTCTGTTTCATCCTTTGTAGGACGGACAGTGGGGGCTTCCCTAAGTTTCCTCAAGTCCACCATCTTGAGCTGACCCCTCCCAGCCCAGCCCGTTCTTGGTCTTTGGCCTGCGGAGGCCCCCAGGTGGATTGTGGGCATCCCCTAGCCTTTAGGGGATGGCATGGCAGTTGCTGCATCTGGCCTCAGGGCATGCTGCCTGCGGGGGGCAGGGGGCACTGGACCAGCCCTGTGCTCCAGAGAGCTCAGCGCCTCCCCCCAGAGGGAGCGCTCACGATGCTGCCTGGCCCCAGCACCACTCCCTGGATGGCTGGAATAAAATCCAAAATCCTGAGTGTGGCTGACCCTGCTGAATCTCTAACCCCCCGACCAGTAGCCCCTCAGTTCTCTCCTGCCTCAGGGCCACTGCAATGCTCTTCCACTGCCTAGAGTCCCTTCCTCCAATCTTCCTTTCGTTTCACACTTCAGACCTTCACTCAGATGTCAATTTCTCAGTCTTCCCCTGAGAACCCCCCCATTATTCGCCATCCAAGACCCCTGTTCTTTTTTTCATAAGATTATTACAGCTACGTATCATTTGCTCACTTTCTTTTGGAGACAGGGCTGGATCTGGCTTGTTCTCTGCAGTAGCCGGCATAGAGGAGATGCTCCGTAAGTGTGTGTTGAATGGTTACACGAGTGAGGACCTTACCAGTCTTCACTCCCATATCCCCTGTCTCCCAAGTCCTGTTTGCATGTTTCTGACTTCTTGAGGATTTGATTGGTGCTGGGGCACAGCGATAAACCTTTTGTGTAGCAGCCCAATGAGAAAGGCATTTCTAGTTCCCATACTTCACGGATGTGATAGCTGAGGCACAGAGAGGCGAGGCCACAGGCCCCGGGTCACAGAGCACGGAGGATCCGATTGTAGGCGCTCCAGCCTCCAAGGCCCATGCTCTGAATCTCCACCCAGCCATCCTGAGGTGGGTCCCCGTCCTGGCCCCCAGCCTACTGCAGAAAGAAGCAGGTGCTGGAGAATTCCGTGGGGCCCCAGGTGTCCCACCTGGACAGTGGCCTGGCTCGGGGTGGATCAGCCTCTGGGCTGTGTCCTGATGTTCCTCACTGCTTCCCAAATTAGTTCCACGTTCAGCCCGGGGCTTGTGGTTTCCACTTGTTTTCTGTAACTGGAGCTTCCCCGGCGCTTGGCACCAAGATCCAGAACTCGGCATCGGCTCAGCTTCCCGATTTTCTTGGATGTTGAGATGATGTCAGATGGTATCCCTGGCAGAGAAAAGCCCAGCGGGGTGGGGGGTCAGTAGGCAGATCACCCCCACTCCTGCCCCTTACTCAGGTAGGAAGAAGCACCGTGGCATCAGCGGAGCCTCCTTGGCTCGTTTCGTCCTGGCAGCAGAAGATGGAAATTGAGAGCTCAGAGTGGTTGGGTGATTTGCCCAGGGTCACACAGTAAGTGAGAAGCAGTGGGCAGTCTGCACAAAACATCCAAGCACTTCCTTCAAGATACTTTTCGGGCAGTGGACAGAACTGGAACGTGGGGACCCAGACTGGTGAAAACCCATACCTTGCCCGCTCAGGGCTCTAACTTGAGCAGAAAATGACCGGAATGAGCGCAAACAGTGATCAAAGCAACACCCGCCAACATGAGACAATATGTATTTTTAGACAGTGAGTGAGTCAGCCCTTGATGATTCACAGGCCTGGCTGGGCTTGCAGGGCAGCCCCAGGCCGCCAAGGGCAGGGCAGGAGATCAGCCACACCAGGGACAGGGAGGCTAGAGGGGGCTGAGGGCCACATAGAGGGGCCCCTCCTTGTCATCTTTTCTGTCAAAGGTTGGCTTCTTTGCAGAAGTGCTTGGAAAGAGCTCACGTTAACAGAACTAGAAGGTGATGTTAGAAGGCAGCTTCATGTCACTTTCTAGCCCTCCACACTGGTGTAGGTGCCTGGGAGAAAGCAGCAGAGAACAAAACTGACAAAGCCTGGAACTCCTGCAACCTCTTCATGGGCCATCCAGTCTCTGTCACAGCAGTTCAGCTCTGCTTGTTATCTTTTAAGGGAAAAAGACATTTCATTGAGATTTTGCTACATAAATAGCTACCAAAAGCTGGTAGGACTGACGGGAGCAGCTGCCAGCGCTCTCTGCATAGGTCACTAAGGGACCCATGGGCAGGCAGAGTGGGAGGGAACCTGGTCATGACCAGAGTGGGAGATGGTGCCCTGGATGCTACTTGGCACAGAGAGTCTGATACAAGAAAGTGGGAGGGGCTGGCAGTAGGCAATATGTAAATAAGTGGGTGTGGCTCTATGCCTATAAAGCTTTATATATAAAAGCAGGAAGTGAGGCAGTGTTGTCCTGGAGGCCATAGTTTGCTGAGCCCTCTTCTCAAAGATACCTCCATACACCCTCTGGCTTCCCTTATTTGCCCTCCACAGACTAATAGGGGCTTTCCAGGTGGTGTAGCAGTAAAGAATCCACCTGCAACGCAGGAGGCACAGAGACTTGGGTTCAAGCCCTGGGTCAGGAAGATCCCCTGGAGAAGGAAATGGCCGTCCACTCCAGTTTTCTTGCCTGGAGAATCCCATGGACGGAGGAGCCTGGCGGGCTTCAGTGCATGGGGTCTCAAAGAGTCAGACACAGCTGAGCACAAAATAGCCACAACAGTGGCGTGACTAACAGACCCTTCCCCGCCGTGACTTGCCTGAAACCTGGTCTCCTCCCAGGTAGCTTGCTAGTTCTGCAGGTAAAAGCTGCGACAGTGCTCTACTTTGAGTTAAAAAGTGTTCTTGGCTGGCTTCACAAGCCCCTGACACATAGGATTTATGGACATATGGGACTGTGGTCTTCTGGGTACCAACATCCACGTGTCACTCTGTCCAGCCTAGTGCTTGGGCCATGGCTGGGGGTAGAAAAGCCTTTACAGAATGGAGACCCCCCCCCAAGGCTGTGCCCATTCCCATCTGTCTTCTGTAGTGAGAAACTGGCAACAAACGAACAAAAGAGAGGTATGCGACAGACCAGGGCCCTTTCTTCATCTCTGTCCCCCAGGGAGTCTGGGCAGCCCTAATGTCCCTCCCCACCCCGAGTTCATACGACAAGTCCAGCGGGAGAGAGATGAGGGGTCGTGGGAAGGGCCCTGACTGGGACCCCAGTCCTGTGTGTTGTGGGCACACAGGTTTCTCATCTGCAAATTGGACGGAGACAAGGCCTACCTCCCCTGGTTTGCTCAGAGGTACACAACTTGGCCTCTAAAATTCAAGGTGAAATGCCCCACCTATTAATTATATGTATGTGGGTGTATATATTCTCGGACAGACAATCTCCAATATACAGTGGTTCTACTTACGATGGTTCAACTTAAATGTTTTACTTTTTAAGAAAATTTTATTGGGGGCTGCTCTAGATCTTTGTTGCTGTGTGCGGGCTTTCTCTAGTTGTGGCAAGCGGGGGCTACTGTCTGGTTGTGGTGCCCAGGCTTCTCACTGCTGTGGCTTCCCTCGTTACGGAGCACGGACTCGAGGGAGCAGGCTCAGTAGCCACTCGGCGTGGGGAATCTTCCTGCAGCAGGGGTTGAACCCGCGTCCTCTGCACTGGCAGGTGGATTCCTAACCACTGGCCCCCATTTTTCGTTTTAAGCAGGGCGAAAGCGCTGTGCCTTAGGTAAAGACCCGACTTCCAATTTTGAATTTGGATCTTTTCCTGGACGAGCAATACATAATATGCTCCTGCCTTGTGATGCTGGGCAGCGGAAGCCATGCGATCTCAAGGGTAAAGGACCAGTGCCCTTACTGTTATTCCGTACTTCACTTCCAGTGCTGTGCTCGATGCGTGACATGAGTTACACAGCTTGACTATGAAGTGGGCTCCGTCAGCTGCTTGTGCCCGGCTGTGGGCCAATGTAAGTGTTCCGAGCATGTTCAAGGTGGGTAAGGCTCAGCTCTGATGTTTGCAAGACAGGTTTATTAAGTACGTTTTCCATTTACATTTCCAATTTATGATGGGTATTTTGGGATGTAATCCCATGGTAAGTCAAGGAAGATCTCTGTGTGTGTAAACATATGCAGAGAAGGCAATGGCATCCCACTCCAGTACTCTCGGCTGGAAAATCCCACGGACGGAGGAGCCTGGTAGGCTGCAGTCCACGGGATCGCTAAGAGTTGGACATGACTGAGCGACTTCACTTTCACTTTTCACTTTCATGCATGGGAGAAGGAAATGGCAACCCACTCCAGTGTTCTTGCCTGGAGAATCCCAGGGACGGGGTAGCCTGGTGGGCTGCCGTCTATGGGGTCACATAGAGTATATATATACATATATATGTCCATAAATAAGGAATATACATAAAATCTCTCTCAGGAAGAGATGCATCTTAGTAGCACCGCTGTGCTCAGTCATTGCCCCGAAGCAGCCTCTGGAAAGATGAGCTGCTCTTTCTACAGCTGAAAATCTCAACATTATTGAGAACTTGTTTTGTGCCAGTCTGAACTAAGCCCTTCAAGAGAAAGCAAAGTGAAAGTCCCTCAGTCGTGCCCGACTCTTTGCATGGAATTCTCCAGGCCAGGGTACTGGAGTGGGTAGCCTTTCCCTTCTCCAGGGGATCTTCCCAACCCAGGGATTGAACCCAGGTCTCCCGCATTGCAAGCGGATTTTTACCAGCTGAGCCAGAAGGTTTTATTTAATTTAATCCTCAAACAGTCATGTGAGTTTGGTACAGTTCTTTCTGCCATGTTACAGATAAGGTCCAGAGAGGTTCAGTAAATTGCCCAAGGTCGCACAGCCAGCAAGAAGGATACACGCGTGGGCAATTGGACCCTGTATAAACAGCACCCCCTACCCAGGGCCTAGCAAAGAGTGGGAGTAATTACTAACTGATGTGTTTTGTCCAGAAGTTGGACCCAGGCCTGGCTGGATGCAAAATGAACTGTACTATGAGAGATGAATACATTATTAAGTCCAATAAAATTAGCAGAATTTCAATAGCTTCCAGTATCCAGTCTCAATCTATAAAAATATGTTTTATAGCTGCTTAAAAAAATTATTTTGGGTTGCATCGGTTCTCAGGTGCGGCTTGCAGGATCCGTGATGCACCATGAGGGGTCTTTCACTGCAGTGTGTTGGCGCTTCTCTACTTGTGGTTCTCAGGCTCCAGAGCACAGGCTCAGCGGGTGCGGTACATGGGCCCTGTTGTTGCGTGGCATGTGAGATCCCAGTTCCGGAACCAGGGATCAAACTTGTGTCCCCTACGTTGTACTGCACCACCAGGGAAGGCCCTTCATGGCTGCTTTTTTAAAACCAGGATCCTATCCCACCCAGTTCATACCTCACGTTTGGTTATGTCTTTTTTCAATCGTTGTGACTATAGCCCTCCAGGCTCCTATGTCCATGGAAACTTCCAGGCAAGGATACTGGAGTGGGTTGCCATTTCCTACTCTGGGCGGTCTTTCAATCTTTTACTATTTTCACCCTGCCATTTTTCTTTCCCCCATGACTTTGACTTTTAGAAGAATCTAGATCTTCCCTCTTATGAAAGTGTTAGTCACTCAGTCATGTCCAACTCTTTGCAACCCTATGGACTGTAGCCCACCAGGCTCCTCTGTCCTTGGAATTCTCTGGGAAAGAATAGTGGAGTGGGTAGCCATTCCCTTTTCCAGGGGTTGAACTCACATCTCCTGCATTGCAGACAGATTCTTTACAGATTCTGAGCCACCAGGGAATCCCATCATCATCACCTTATAGATGCTCTCAAATTCCTATTGTCTAATGATGTGGTCCTGAGGGGCTGCACGCTCCTCTGTCTCCTGCATGTCCTGTCACCTGGAAGACTTAAGCCTAGAGGCTTAACTAGATTCTGATGCAACTGGTTAAGCAAGAATACCCCATGGGTGACGTTTCATTGCATCACAGTGGGGAACTCATACCAGCTGGTTATATATCACTCAGTGATGCTGAGTTTATTTCTTAATTTTGGTGTTGCCTGCTTGGTTTCTCCATTTTACACTGTATTGACCCTTGTGCAATAAGCAGCCCATGGGGTGATGATATCTTGGCACTGGGAGAGTATGCTGTCCCCAAATAGCCTTTCACCCAGGGCTTCCACAGCCAGCAGAGATCCTTGCCTGATTATGAATTGGTTACCACATCGGAGTCTGCAAAGCTGATTTTTCTCTTTCCTTCTGTGTTTTTAGCTAGTGTTCTTCTATTTGCTTGCTTGCGTGCATACTCAGTTGTGTCCGACTTTATGACCCCATGGACTGTAGCCCACCAGGCTCTTCTGTCCATAGGATTTTCCAGGCAAGAATACTGGAGTATTGCCATTTACTACTCCAAGGGATCTTCCCAACCCAGGGATCAAACTTATGTCTCCTGGGTCTCTTAACATCTCCCATCTCCTGCATTGGCAGGCGGATTCTTTACCACTCCACCACCTGGGAAGTGTGGTATTCTTCTATGAAAGAGCTTTCCCCACTTTTATTTTTTCAAGTACAGTCAATTTCCATTATTCGTGGTAGTTAGGTTCTGTGGGGTCACCTCAAACCGTGAACCATCACTCTTAGAGGAAATACAAGATTAGCTTCCTGAGAGTCTTAGGTCACAATCTCTTGGTCAACCAATCACTATGTAACTTTGTTTTGTATGTGTTTCTGTTTAAAGTCTTTTTATTCAATATGTGTTGTTGATTCATTAACATTGAGCTCATGACCAAAAGTGCTGAAACTCATACCTGGATGAAGCTTATCTCATGCACATTTTCTCTGCAACACACGTCTTAGCCTCTTTTGGGGCTTGGGAGTACTACACAGCACTTTACTATGCCTGGGGCCATCTTCAGCAGGAAAATCACCAACAAAAACCACAAAAATGTGAGGTGGGGGTAAAAACCCTGGCACTCAGACCACAAAAAGGACTTTTGTTTATGGTCTGAGAGCTGAAACAAGTAGGCAGGGTGTTGCCTTGTTCAACCATACCTGTGAAAATCCATGTCAAATGAATCTTTTTTTTTTTTTTTAACCACTTGGTACATGTCCGAGAAAGACTGTAACTTGCTGGATGAGTGACTGTTGATTTGAGGATTACAAATAAAGTTTAGTGAGCAGACAAACTTGCAAATACTGAATCTGTGAATGACGAGGATACACACGGTATCAGTGTGGACACAGATATTTATTTATTGAATACCTTGCCGTTCATTATAGTCACTGTTCGTCTCAAAGTTCAGAAGTCTCAGTTTAGCCATGGGGAGTCCCTTCAAGCTGGCTTTTGTGACCTTTGGTATGATTCTTTTTGGTAGTTTTCTTGCTTTTTGGTACAAGATATCAGCCATTTCTCCAAAGAGCCTCAGTTAAGAAGAAATGATGTTTAGAAACCACGACCTGAGTATTAGGTGTGCTCATTGCTACTGGGGTGTCAGTGCTCCTAGACCATTTCAGAAAATATATTTGTATATAAAAATCATGTTCACATTTGTTCATTCGCTCAGTTGTGTCTGTTTGCGACCCCATGGACTACGGCACACCAGGCTTCCCTGTCTGTGGGAGTTTGCTCAAACTCATGTCCATTGAGTCGGTAATGCCATCCAACCAACATCCTCTGTCATCCTCTTCTCCTCCTGCCTTCAGTCTTTCCAAGCACCAGGCTCTTTTCCAATGAGTTGGCTCTTCGCATCAGGTGGGCAAAGTATTGGAGCTCAGCCTCAGCATGTATGCATATTGATACATGAATGTGTGTGTGTGTTAATTGCTCAGTTGTGTGTGACTCTTTGCGACCCCATGGACTGTAGCCTGCCAGGCTATTCTGTCTATGGAATTCTCCAGGCAGGAATACTGGCGTGGGTTGCCATTTCCTTCTCCAGGGGATCTTCCCAACCCAGGGATCGAACCCAGGTCACCTGCATTGCAGGTGGATGCTTTAACGTCTGTGCTACTAGGGAAGCCTGATACCTGAATATGTATTGATATTTCTGATTCAAATTTCACATATCAGAAAGAGTATTTTCTTAATTACTTTTTTATTGTGATAAAATATATATTTGGCTATGTTGGATCTTACAGCACTCAAAATCTTTTAGTTGTGATACATGAGATCTTTTTCCCTGACCAGGATCAAACCCTGGTCTTCTTTATTGGAAGCATGGAGTCTTAGCCACTGGACCACCAGGCGAGTCCCGTGTGGTAAAGTATTTATAACAAAATTTGCCATCTTAACCTTTTTCTGCAACTATCATCCACCATCCCTCATCTCAGAACTTTTCATCATCCTAAACTGAAATTCTATACCCGTTAAAAGATAACTCCCCATTACCTTCTCTGCCCAGCACCTCATAACCACCATTCTACTTTCTATGAATGTGACTATTCTGCTGCTGCTGCTAAGTCACTTCAGTCATGTCCGGCTCTGTGTGACCCCACAGACGGCAGCCCACCAGGCTCCCCCATCCCTGGGATTCTCCAGGCAAGAATACTGGAGTGGGTTGCCATTTCCTTCTCCAATGCATGGAAGAGAAAAGGGAAAGTGAAGTCGCTCAGTCTGTCCGACTGTTAGCGACCCCATGGACTGCAGCCCACCAGGCTACTCCATCCATTGGATTTTCCAGGCAAGAGTACTGGGGTGGGGTGCCATTGCCTTCCCCGGTGACTATTCTAGGTACTTCATATAAGGGGAATCATATAATATCTGTCCTTTTCTGTTTGGTTTCTTTCAAGTCTCATCCTTGTTATACCATGTGTCAGAGTTTCCTCCCTTTTCAAGGCAGAACACTATTCCATTGTGTGTTTATGCCACATACATTGTTTATCCATTGCTCCATTTATGGAGATTTGGTTTGTTTCCACCTCTTGGCTGTAGAGAGTCGTGCTGCTGTGGACATGGGTGGACAAATACGTATTCATCCTAATAGTTTCTACATTATATTTGTATTTCTTTTCTCTTACACTGAAAATCTAGACTTCTAATATCCGTTTTTACTTTTTTTTGCTTTATCCTACAATATGTGTAGAATCGTTTCAAAATTATAATAGTGGAAACTTCTAAAAATAAACAGTGGACAAAAGCAGATTGGCAGGGGGAGGGGATGAGGAGTGACCGCTTAGTGGTCTGAGAGTTTTACTTTGAGGTGACAAAAATGCTTTAGAACACTAATAGCAATAGTTACACAGTATCACGAATACTGGATGTCACTGAATTATAACCTTTATTATTTTTTTTAATTGTAACCTTTTAAAATGGTTAATTTTATGTGTTCTAAATTTCATTTCAGTTTTTATGTGTTCTAAATTTCATTTCAGTAAAAAACATTACTGGATGCTAGCTAAGATTCCTTTGCATTTCTTTTCATTCTTATACTGTGTCACTGTGAGGAAATACAGTCTGATCACTGTATTCAAAAGTTCTGAGAAGCACTTTTCTCACTGTGATTCTGTTACCAATTTGTTACACTGTGTGGATTCACTTGTTTCTATTTTGTTTTCACATTTGGGTGTTTTTGCTTTCTTTTTAAATTTCATTTCTGGAGCATAAAACAGTATATGAATGGAGCAAAGTTCAAAAGCCCACTCCCATCCGGGACCCCTCATCTCTAATCCCAACCAGCTCCCTTTGAGGGACTGTTTTTATGAGTTTCTGCTCATTTTCCTTTCTTTTTGCAAAACTGAGCATAATAGGTAGATACAGATACTCCTAGAGAAGGAAATGGAAGCCCACTTCAGTATTCTTGCTTGGGAAATCCCATGGACTGAGGAGCCTGATGGGCTACAGTCCATGGGGTCACAAAAGAGTCAGACATAACTTAGCAACTAAACTACAAACAATAGATATCCTTACTTCTCGTCCAACACAAATAGTAGGGTACTGTGTTCACCATTACATGCTTTATTTTTTCCACTTAAAATTATAAGAAATAATAACATTTTGTCAAATTCGTGAATAGCTTTTCCTCAAGTTTGTAGGTTGCCTTTCATTTCTGAATCAAGTTCCCCAAGGCTGTCAGAGATGACTGCTATGGGGCTGGAGTTTTGACCGTTGAGTAGAACTTTCTGGGTGGAGAAGAAGAAAGCCAGTTGGGAACAGCGTATGGCAAACCAGGGAGGCATCAGAGAATGGAGCCCAGGACCAAGTCCCTAAGGCTGGAGTGGGGATGAGGGGTGTCGCCAGTGCTGGGTGCTAGGGAGCCACTGAAGGCTCTAGAGCTGTGGAGTGGCCTGTGGGCCTGGTTTAATGATGGATCCAGGACTGGGAAGGGACGGTTTAGAGGGCCAGCGAAGGCGTATCTGAGAGGTGCCAGTGTTTCTCAAAACTCCCTCTGGGCGCTTAGATTCAGAGCCGAGGGCAACTCTGGAGTGTCCTGAGGCCCCTCCCCCACCCCTGGGATTGGCCAGGCTGCGTCTCCATCTTGTGACTGGTGGTCCTCCTCCACCCCAGGGCCTCCTTGAACCTCTAGAAAGATCTAGACCCAATAAAAATGATGCACCTACTTGTGGGGTCTTGGCCTTCAAGCTCACAGCTCTTTCCCACCCCTTGGCCACAGCCTTGATGTGTTTCCTGGCTGGGTTTACAGGATCATCCCAATGGGCTGGTGGGCCAGGGGAGAACATGTAACCTTGGGCCATTGAGGAGCTGGAGAAGACCCGAGAGCAGCCGTCCAACCCCAGAGACCCTCTTCCAAAGCCTGGGCGGCTCACTGGGTGGGAAGGGATGTAAGCCTGGGCACTCGCCCAGGGGAGTGGGGAGAATGAGGGCAAAGAGGAAGCCTCTGGGTGGAGTGGACAGGAGGTGGCTGGCTCCCCGGCCCCAACCCCACCAGTTATTTCAGAGACCACAGAAGGCCCAGGGCAGGGTGGAGACGCCAGGGCCCTGCCTGGGTTCAGGGGCTCCTGTGCCTCACTGTCCCAATACTGGTTCCTTGGTGTGACCGCTCAGTGGAGAATTCTCCCGACCCCTGCCTACCCCAGGCTGGAAGCAAGGCACCCCTTCCGTCTGGGGGGCCTAGGATCACACAGACCACTTCCACTCTGGGCTGTGTCCTTCCAGGTGAGCCCCTTCACCCCGCCGAGTCTCTTTCACACCCCCTTCCCTTAAAGTAACCTTTCCCAGGCAGCGCTAGTGGTAAAGAATCTGCCTGTTATTGCAGGAGACTTGGGTTCGATCCCTGGCTTGGGGAGATCCTGTGAAGAAGGAAATGGCAACCTGCTCCAGTATCCCTGCCTGGGAAAATCCCATGGACAGAGGAGACTGGTGGGCTGTAGTCTATGGGATTTCAAACAGTTGGACATGACTAAGCGACTAAGCACGTAAACCCCTTAAAATAAGGGGATCATTTGACATGCTTGGGACACAGCCTCCCTCTGTATACAAGGATATCCATGTGGTTCCCTCCTGCCCTTCATCTTGGCAGAGATGAAGGACCCTGGGCTGCTTGAAGTTCCAGAGACCAGGGGCTAGGAGGTCTACACAGAGCTTGCCAGATATTCCAACCAACAGGCACCCACCATTCCTGTCCCCCTGGGACCCCTCTGCCCTTGACCTTGAAGGTCAAGCCTCCCCACACCCACCCCCTTCCTTCTGGCCCCAGGCAACAGGAAGCCCCAAGTGACCCTGGGCAAATTTCTCCCCTCCTAGCCTCACTTCCTTCATCTCTGGGCCCAGAGTTGGACCCAGTGGTCTCGAAGGTCCTTCAGTGTACAAATTCCAGGGTTCTTTTTTTTTTGTTTAATAGTTGTATTCAAATACAGTTTACATACACTTCAGCCATTTGAAAGTACAGCTCAGTGGGTTTTGATATATTTGCAGATATGTACAGCCATCACCACTATCAGTTTTAGAACACCTTCAACATCTCAGACAGAAACCTGGTACCCATGAACTACCAGCCCTCCTAGCCTCCTCCCCCCGCCTCCGACACCACCATCTGCTTTCTGTCCCCTGGATTTCCCTACCTGGACTTCCATTTGAGTGGAATCGTGGAATACGTGGCCTTTTGTATCTTGCTGCTTTCACTTTTCAAGGTTCACCCACATCCTGGCCTGCATCGGTATTCTTTTTTTATGGCTGAATGATATTCCGTTGTATGGAGATACTATATTTTGTCTGTTCATCTGTGGATGGACCTTTGGGTGGTTTTGGCCTTTCGGCGCCCATGAATAAGGCCGCAGTGACATTCGTGTACAAGTTTCCGTGTGGATGTAAGTTTCTGGCTCTCTTGGGTACATATCCAGGAGTGAAATTGCTGGGTCATAGGGTAACTCTGGGTTTAACTGTTTGAGGAGTCGCCTGACTGTTCCACCAAGGGTTCTGTTTAGGTTTTCTGAACTCTTCTGTGAGAGTTTCTGGGTTAAGAAGAAAAGCTGCCCACTGTCTTGCTCTATAGCCTAATGGATTGTTCAGGCCTGTTTGTCCACTCACAGCCAGCCCTGCCTTCTGGGTCCTGCAGTGACCAGCTCCGATGTCAGGAAGAGATCAGAGCGAAGACAGGATGAGGGTCACAGAAAGTTCTATGTCCATGGCTTTAATCCTTGCCAGAGTCTGCCACACCGGCACTAATATCATGACCGTTTTCTTGTGATGTTTTTTAAAAAAATCGTTCATTCACTTATTTTATTTTTGGCTCCTCACTGTGGTGGCTTCTCTTGTTTTGGCTCAGGGGCTCTATGGCGCGTGAGCTTCCGTAGTTGTGACGCGAGGGCTTATTTGCCCTTCGGCATGTGGGATCTTCCCAGAGCAGAAACCAAACCCGTGTTGCCTGCTTTGGCAGGCAGGTTCCTAACCGCTGGACCCCTAGAGAGGTCCCGGGTCATTTTTTGGATTAAAAAAATTGAGGCTCTGGGAAATGATAAAACTTACTGGCTATCAAAAGCTACCTAGTGGGCAAGCTGGGATTTGACCCAGTCTGTTCCTGCTATGCCTCTGGCATAGCATGGTTCCAGGGTTCCCGTTCTGCTCAGAAAACCTGGGGGTGGAGTTCCAATGCTGATGCCCATGACCCTGAGGAACTATTGAGGTGGGGAGGAGCCTGGCCCAGCCCCTCGTCTCAGTTGGCACCCGTGTCAGTTCATGTTGCCCAAGCCTGCTGGCTGATGAGCTGTGGTTGCGTTTCCGAGAATGTCACAATGAGTTGATTCCCCAGTAGCAATGCCCCTCCCCGGCCTAACTCCCCTGGGATCTGTCCTCAGCAGAAGGGACTGGGAGGAGGGCAGGGTCACCCCAAAAAGGAGGCCCCTTATCCTGCTTTCATGCATGCTCTGTCGTGTCCAACTCTTTGTGACCCCATGGACGATACCCTGCCAGGCCCCTCTGTCCATGGGATCCTCCAGGCAAGAATACTGGAGTGGGTTGCCAGGCCCTCCTCCAGGGGATCTTCCCAGTCCAGGGAGAGAGCCCGCATCTCCTACGTCTCCTGTATTGACAATCAGATTCTTTTACCACAGCATCTCCTGGGAAGCCGTTATCTTGCTTTCAGTTCAGCGCAGTCCGCTTGCCCAGTCATGTCCGACTCTTTGCAGATGAGGAAACATAGGCAGGCCGCTGGGGAGCGTCACACACTCAGGGTCCACTCAGGGGATCTCCAGATACCTCTCTGGGTCTGGGAGGCCAGCTTTTTTTTTTAAAAGCAGCTTTATTGACGTTTACTCAACATCCCCCCAAATTCATTTATTTAAAGTCCACAGTTTGAACTTCCCTGGCAGCCCAATGATTAAGATTGAGCTTCCAATGCAGTGGGTGTAGGGTTGATCTCTGGTCAGGGACCTAAGATCCAACATGCCTTGCCGTGTGGCCAAAAAAAATAAAAAATTAATTTTTTTGAAAGTGCACAGTTCTACAAATTTTAGTAAATTCACAGAGTTGTAGAATCATCACCGCAATCTAATTTTACAACATTTTCATCACTTGAAAAAGAAACCTGGTGTCCATTTGCAGTCATTCCCACAGCTACCCCCAGATACAGGCAACCACTAATCTATGTTATGTTTCTGTTGAATTACCTTTTCTGAACATTTTATATACATTTTATATAGTTGTTCTTTAGTCGCTAAGTTGTGGCCAATTCTTTTGTGACCCCTGGCCCGCCAGGCTCCTCAGTCCGTGGGATTCTCCAGGCAAGAATACTGGAACCATTTCCTCCTCCAGGGGCTCTTCCTGACGCAGGGATCCAACCATATGTCTTGGCATCAGCAGGTGGATTCCTTACCACTGAGCCACCTGGGAAGCTCTACATTTTATATATAACAGTGAAATATATATACACACACACACATATATGTATAAAATAGTAAAAAACTGACTTTTCCAGTAAGCCTGTTTTTGAGGTTCATCCATGTCGTGGCAGGCATCAGAATCCACTCCTTTTTATGGCTGAGTAATATTCCTTTGTGTGAACAGGCCATATTTTGTTTATCCATTCATGAAATGATGGACATTTGGGTGGCTTCCACTTTTTGGCTATTATGAACGGTGCTGCTGTGAACGTGCTCCTACAAGTTTATGCAGACGTGTGTTTTCATTTCTCTTTCCTTTCATAGATAGCCAGGTGTGAAATTGATGGGTCATAGGGTAATTCTCTGGTTAACCATTTTTTTTTTTAATAGTGGTATTGAATATAATGATTTACAGTGTTGTGCCAATCTCAGCTGTACAGCAAAGTGACTCAGTGCTATACATATAGACATTCTTTTTTTGTAATATTCTTTTCCCTTATAGTTTATCCCAGGATATTGACTATAGTTCCCTGTCCTATACAGTAGGACCTTGTTGTTGATCTGTTTAACTTTGTGAAGAACAAACTGCATTGCAGAGTGGCTGTTCTATTTTACACAAAGTTTCCAGTTCCTTCTACATCCTCGCCGATGTCATCACTGTCTGTTTTTTGGTTCTAGCCATCTGAGCGGGTTTGAAGGGTCATCTCCTTGGGGTTTTGATTTGTATCTCCTCTGATGGCTAAGGATGCCGAGCATCTTCTCATGGTCTCATTGGCCTGTTTTGGGGGAAATATCCATTCACAAATATTGCTCACTTTTAATTAGATGATTTGTTTTCTTCTCATTGAGTTCTTAGAGTCCTTGTTTATTTCTTTTATTTGTTTTTTTTGTTTGTTTTTTGAGTGTTTGATATGTGGAATCTTAGTTCCTCAACCAGGAATCAAACCTGTGACCCCTGCATTGAAAGTCTTAACCACTGGACCACAGGGGAAGTCCCTGTAAGAGTTCTTTACATAGTTTGGATAAAAGTCGCAGAAGGGCATCGAATGTCTCTGTTTCCAGTGCAGGCCCTGGAGATGGTGGGAACTTGCAGTGAGTGTCTGTCAGGCCCACTGAGTCAGTTCATTGTGGAACCAGAACCCAAGTTAGCTTATCTGCGGGGAGGGCGGTGCTCAGAGGAAAACCTCAGGGCCCCCAGGGCCTCTGTGCCCCAGCTGCCTTGGAATTGCAGTCAGAGTTAGTGGAGGCCTCTTCTGACATCTGCTTGAGATGGGGGACTCCTCACCTCTGACCCCTCAACCCCCTCCGTTCTAGTGAGGGAGTCTGTAACCCTGGCCTTGTCTACCTCAGAGCCTCCAAGCCTGACCTTGACCCCAGCTTCTATCAGAGGGCTGCCAAGTGGACTTTGTGGTTCATGCCCAGCTACCAAACCCCAGGCTGGGAGCCATCAGCCCTCTAAGGCACCCTTTCCTTCATCCTCCCCCGACGTGACCACTGACTGCCCCTGCCCCCCACCCCCCACCAAGTATTAGGAGCTGCTGCTTTGAAGATAGTGTTTGTGGGGTTCTCCAGGCAAGAATACTGGGGTGGTTTCCCATTGCCCGTGTGAGCCCAGAGACAACCAGGCCCCGTTTTGCTCACCCGGCACAGACCAGGGGAAAAGAGGTTGTATCGGTCCCCTGAGGTCTGTGGTCCACCCTGACGGCTTTGGGCGTGGGTGCTGAGAACGAGTGACCCTTTGCTGGAGAAAATCTCCCAGCCAAAGGGGCTTTCCAGGCCCGGACAGGAGGCTTGGCTTTGGCTTGCACCTGGTGTGGACTGGGAGCAGCAGCAGGAGGACAGGGAGGCAGCCCGTCCCGGAGCGATGACAGCAGAAGCCGCAGGTTCAGGCCCCGCCTCTGCCCCTTGGTGGGCGATGCCAAGAGCTCTCTGCCCTTCAGTTTTCCTCTTCTGCGAAATGGGTTGGGATCCATCTCACAGGACTGGCTGTGGCCAAGGAGCCAGGGAGTCTGGCTAGCTAAGAGACAGCCAAAAGGGTGGCTCCGGGGTTATCCTCTTCATCACCTGATTCCTCGTCCCTGACCCCAGCCTGGCCGTCACCACCGTCAGCTTCTCCAGGCGGGGTGATGGAGCACCCCTTTGGGTTTCTGTGGCCCCCTGTTGGGCCCAGGCCCAGCTATGGGCATACTGCCTTCCTTCCTTCCTTCCTGGGCTGATCTGGAGCTCCTGAAAGTGAAAGGGTTAGTCATTCCATCGTGTCCAACTCTTTGTGACCCCATAGACTGTAACCTGCCAGGCTCCTCTGTCCATGGGATTCTCCAGGCAAGAATACTGGAGTGGGTTGCCATGCCCTCCTCCAGGGGATCTTCGCAACCCAGGGATCAAACCCAGGCCTCCCGCACTGCAGGCGGATTCTTCACCGTCTGAGCCGCCAGGGAAGCCCACCTAGGGGCAGGAATATGCCGTATTCACCTCTCTGAGGCTAGGTTCTCATCTTGCCCTCGTTTGGAGTGGGTGACTGAGACTGGCTCAGCCAACCACCCCTCCTCCCCTGGTGGCCCTGGGTTCAAGGATTCTGAAGGCTGAGCACAGATCTCAGGATGCATGGGCCTCATCCTTGTCTGAGGGAGCTGGGGACGGTGCCAGGCTGGGCTCAGCGCCAGCAGGGGAAGCTTGCTGTGTTGGCTGCTTGCTCTGCTGGCCCAGCCAGTGTGTGGGCGGGGGTTTTCTTACAGCAGAGGCCAGCAGGGGCTGGGTGCTCGTGCCTGCTGGTGCCCTGGGACCCGGGGCCTCTCCCCATCCTGGCTGGGCACTGACGGGGATTTCTCACTTGGGCCAGCCCTGGGTGGCTGGCGGCTCCTCTCTGCCAGACTAGGTGCCCAGTGGAATTGCTCTCTGACCCTGGGGTTGGCTGTCATAACTCTTTCCATTCCTGAAAGGAAGGAAATCTGGGAGGAAGGGGACTGGGTCAGGGTGCGTACATCCTGGTCCCTGGGTGGGTGGCCCAACCTCCCTGTTCCCGTCCCAAACTCAGTGGTTGTCACAGCACCGTCACATGATGCTCGATGCGTTTCTTCACCGGGGCAGTCGCGGTCAGATGCGTATTAATCATTAACGTAATCAATCAACACCCCACCCCCCATCCTGTACCCACCTGTCGCAAGATAAGGAGTGGGCAAATACGTTAAACATGAATTAGTTCTCTTTGGCTGTGCTGGGTCTTTGCTGCGCACGGGCTTTCCCTGGTTGTGGCCAGCAGGGGCTCCTCTCGAGTCGCGGTGTTCACGCTTCTCTCGTTGCAAACAGGCTCTAGGCGCCTGGGCCTCCGTAGTTGCAGCTCCCAGGTTCCAGAGCACAGGCTTAATGGTTGTGGTGCTCAGGCTTAGTTGCTCCGGGGCATGTGGGATCTTCCCGGATCAGGGGTTGAACTCGTGTCGCCTGCGTTGGCAGGCAGATTCTTTACCACTGGAGCATCAGGGAAATCCATGTGCAGGCATGTTAAAAGGGTAGCACAGTGGCTTATCCCCCAGAAACTGAATTGCCCAGACGGTCAGCAAGCAGCGCCCTGAGCCTCACTTCCTCGCCTGTCCTGGCTTTCTCGGGAACATACCGAGTCGTAATGTACGTAAAGGCACGCTCAGTGTGGTGCCTGGTCCGTGAGGGCTCAGTAAATGCAGGCGCCAGGCAGTGATGCAGGAGCCCTCTTGCACTGCCTCAGTGTGCTGCCTGCCCTGTGGCCACCCTCCCCCATGAGTGTGAGATGACAGCCAGTGGCCAGGAGACCCCCTGCTTCTTACTCACTGTCCTGGGCTGGGGAAAGCATTTCTTCCCTCAGTTGGCTAATGAGGGTCCTAAGTAGGGTTGCCAGATAAAATACAAGACACCAGGTTATTCAGATCCACAGTGAGTGAATTTTCAGTAATAGTATATCCCAAGTGTTTCCTTTGGATATCCTTATGGTAAACAAAATTTATTTGTTGTTGAGCTGAAATTCAAATTTAACTTGCCAACCCGTATTTTTATTTGCAAAATCCAGTCCTGATTGTACTTCACTCCCACTCCAGGCCTGGGGCCAGCCCTGGGCTAACTAATTTAGGTATGCTGGGTTGGGATTGATTTAAACCAATTAAGGTTTGAGCTGGGGTTGGGAATGGGTGTGGGGTCCATCTCCCCCAACCACTGGGCTGAAGGGGCTGCTGGCAAGATCGCCCTGTTTCCCCACAATTGGGAAGGTGTCAGTTAATGTGTGTCCTTCCCCTGCCCACCTAGAGAGAGACTTCTGGAATGAAAAGTTCCAAATTCAGGCAGTGTCTGAATCTCAGCCTCTCCTTGTCCCTCCTTAAACAGAAGGCTTGCCCATTTTATAGATGGAGAGACTGAGGCAGGGAGCCTGAGAAGGGAAGTGGCCAGCTGCATGGCTGTGGCTTTTCTGACAGTGGGGACCCAGTGCCTGTCGACATCTCTTTCTCTGTTACCAACGGGGATATTTTTCAGGGCTGCCATGGTGTTATTCACCCTCATCAACCATGAGAATATGAACACCCACCACTTTTGTCCAGGAATGAGGAGGGCGTTGCTAGTCATTGTGCCTTCCTGGAAGCCCAAGATGGGCTGGTAGCCATCCTGGGAGCTTTTGGGAAGTGAAATTTCCTCTAGGAGGTTTATTCCTTTAAACTCTTTATTTAAAAAAAAAAAAAATATATATATATATATATACTTACTTTTTGGCTGCACTGGGCCTTCGTTGCTGCATGTGAGCTTTCTCTAGTTGTCACACGTGGGCCTCTCTTGCTGTGGAGCACAGACCCTGGGGCTCGCAGGCTCAGGAGTTGTGGTGCATGGGCTTAGTTGCCCCATAGCATGCGGAATCTTCCTGGACCTGGGATCGAACCCATCTCCCTTGCACTGGCAGGTGGATTCTACACTGGACCACCAGGGAGGTGCTGGGAGGGTTATTCCTGCTTGCAGCAGAAGCTCAAGCTTGGGCAATGACCCTCCCAGGGTTCCATGACTGTGGCTCAAACTCAGGGCTCCTGACTTCTAATCCAGGTGGGGTTCTTTAGAGTCCACAGCCCAAGATTTCTTCCCAGGAAAGATGCACGGGTGCTCAGTCCTATAACCCACATCGTGTGCTGGGTCAAAGGAAAGTGCTGGGACTCCCCAACTTTGGAAAACTTGGAAAGGGGGCCTCCAGGGTCTAGGGGTTGAGGAGGGAGCAACTGAGACCCTCTTGTCAAAAACTGGACAGAATGGGGCACTTGTCCTCCTGCTGAAGTGTATGATGGTTTTAGGTATACACAGCCATGTTTTATGTCTGTAGTTATTAGTTTACCATAAAGTTACAGGTAAGAGAGAAGTATAAGTAGCCCCTTGGACTGATGTCACCAGGTAGTGATAAAACATTTCCATTTCAGATAAATAATGAATTTTTTTAAGTGGTACTATTATGGCAGGTATTAGGTGAGTGATGATGGATATAGCAGACCTTAAAGGCTGGGGAGCCAGTGATGACACTGGGCAAACTGGCCTCGGGGGAAGGAGCTGGAAGCCAAAGCCCCCACCCTGGGCCTCCTGGCTGTGGCTGCAGCTGAACTCTGCTGATGAGGTTGGGAAGTGTCTACCGGTTGGCCTGCCTTGGAGGTCAGAGTAACCATGAGTGGGGCCCTGTGCCTGCTACACGGCCATGCCCACCTGTCCTGACCAGCTGTTCTCATGGCCCCTGGGGCTTGACCCTCATGGCCTTCATGTGGATCAGGGGCCTAGGGCTCCCCATCCCTAGGCTGGAGCCCCACAGAACAAAATCCCACTGCTGACTTCTGGGGGAACCCCTCAGGGCCGCATCAGCTTTTCTGTGGGTCCCCCACTGCTTGCGTGGGCTTCAGGCTGGCCCACATGTGTTCTCTCGTCCTCTTGGCAGGGCTCCAGGGGGCCAGGTGATGTGAGCTGTGACCCACTGTACAGATGTCAGACCAGTAGCCTGAAGTTCAGACTGCGGGCGCTGGGTTCCAGCTCTGCCACCTGCCCACCCAGTCTCTGATGCCCAGTCTCTTTGATGCCTTTGATGTGGTGCACGGGCAGATAAAACAAGATAGAAGGGCACATCTAGAAGGTCCTGGTCTACTGCAGGCACCTGATAAGTATCTGTTTTTTGTGCTGATCAGATTCTGGACTCCTAACCCTTGAGTTTTCCTTTGTTTTTCATTCACAGGCATTTGGGGATCGTCTCTAGATAACAGGCATCAGGCTTTGGATGCGCAGAGAGCCAGGCCAAGGGTCTCCCATCAAAGTTTCATAACAGAAAAGGCAAAAGACCCCCAATCTACCCCTTCCATATGCCCCAGCGGAGGGGAAGGAGAGGAGAAAGAACCAGCTGGAAGCCAGGAGGCCTCCTGCTGTAGCCCCAGCTGCTGGGGTGCGGGTAGGTGGCAGCGTGGTTTCCACCCACCCTCTGCTCCTTCCTTACTCAAGTGATGGAGTGTGATGTCTGGAAGAGCAAGAGATGGACTCAGAGACTCTCTGGGTCAAGCAATGTCTTAAGGAAAGGTCAGCCCTGGCCGGGGGAAGGGGTCACCCTTGACCCTGCTTCCCCCTGTGGATCTGAGGTGCTTCTTCTAGGGGACAGGTCCCCAGGTAAAGGCCAGGAGGAAGGAGAGGGACTCCGTGAGCTGTGTGAAGGCATGGTGAGCCATCCCTGGACACAGCATGGTGTGCCGTCCTTCCATTGTGAGAACGATATGATAACAGACATGCCCTTGACCCCTTCCAGGTGTCAGAAGCATGGCCAGTGGTACACAGACAGATGCACCCCTGAATGGAATCCACTTTTATTTATTTATTCTTGGAATTTTATCAGGGCTTTCCAGGTGGTGCTAGTGGTAAAGAACCTGCATGCTAATGCAGGAGATGTAAGAGATGCTGGTTTGATCCCTGGGTTGGGAAGATCCCCTGGAGAGGGAAAGGGCAACCCACTCCAGTATAGGTGCTGCCTCCTACCCGCTCCCCCGCAGCTGGAGGCCTCCTGGCTTCTAGCTGGTTCTTTCTCCTCTCCTTCCCCTCCACTGGGGCATATGGAAGGGGTAGATTGGGGGTCTTTTGCCTTTTCTGTTATGAAACTTTGGGCAGGCTACAGCCCATGGGGTCACAAAGAGTGGGACACGACTGAAGTGACTTAGCACACGCACATGCATAATTTTATTTGTTTATTTTTGGCTGTGCTGGGCCTCCATCGCTGCAGGGGCTTTTCTCTAGTAGCAGCAAGGGGGATCTACCCTCTACTTGTGGGGCCCGGGCTTCTCATCACAGCAGCCTCTCTGGTTGCGGGGCCCGGGCTTAGTTGCCCTGTGGCATCTGGGATCCTCCCAGACCAGCGATGGAACCCTTATCCCCTGCATGGGCGGATGATTTTTCTACCATTGAGCCAACAGGGAAGCCCCAGGATCCACTTTTAGAGGCACCATGTTAGAACTGACACTGGGTACAGAGGAGCTAATTCTACCAGGGGAGAGGGTATAGAAAGGGGGCAAGAACAATTTCATGGGGGAGATTGTCTGCAGAGGAGTAAGACTTGGGACAAAGCAATGAAATCAGTCCAAAAGGCCATTTACACTTCTCCCTACCTGCCACCTCCAAGGCTGAGGAAGCAGCCTGTGCAAAGGCCCTGGGGTTTGAAAGAGCCATGACATCAGCCCAGCTGGGTGGCATGAAATTCAACAAGCTGCTGTTGCTTTATGATGGAGGAGTGGGCTGCCCTCTGGGGGACGCTAGGTACCGCGTGTCTCCCTGCTCTCAGCATAGGCTGGAAGACCACAGTTTCTGCAGAAAATGTCTCAGTCCCTTTCTTTGTCTGAGGAACATTATCATCTGGGATCTAAAGAAGAAGACAGCCTCTTAGTGCTTCCTGTGTTTGCAAGGCAGCCAGAAGGTCTAAGGGCAGAGGTGGTGTCCCCTGTAGGCTGGTCCCTGTGAGCAGAACTGTCTGTGTGTCAGGCCTGGCTGACCCACAGCCCAAGCTTATGGATCATGACACCACCTCCCCCCACCCCAAGTCACCTCTGGGTCCACCCCCGCAGGACTACCAGAGGCAGCTCCCTGGCCTGCAGCTGGGGCTGCAACAGGAGGGCGCCAATCTTCCTGTTGGTTCTTTCCTCCTCTCCTTCCCCCTCTCCTTGGGCATGTGGGGTGGGGAGAGGTTGGGAATGGGTAGGATCTTGTGCCTTTTCTGCTGTGTAACTTTGATGGGAGGCCTTTGGTCTCACTGAGCCTCAGTTTCCTCATCTGCAAAATGGGGACACGGCCGCCTGCCTCCCAAGTCTGGCACGAGTGTGAAACGTGGGTAGGGTTTGCCTGGAGCCTGCAGAGCCGGACTGGGACTTAAGCAGCTGCCTGTGGGGCAGACACTTCAACCTCCACGGAGGGACTCAAAAAGGGCTCATCCATCTGGGATGCAGGGGCATCTAGGAAGCACATATTTCAGACCCAGTATTTCTGTGCCTCTAAGATGTATTTTTTTTTCCTCAGATGTGAATAATTTCTGAAATTTGAGAGTCTTGTAATAACATGCCAGTTTAATGGGCACTGGCATCACTTGTGTTTATTGGTGCCTGGATGCTCGTGGGGCTGCAACAGGAGCGGCTCCTGGGGGAGCAGCAGAGAAGGAACAGGTGAAGCCCCTGGCTTTGTGGCACTCACATCCATGATGGGGGGAGAGGGAGAGAAAGGAGTACATGAACACGATGACGTCAGGGAACCGTGAGTTCCAGAAGGAAATAAAATAAGGCGAAGGGAGAGAGGGTATCCAGGGAGGGGCCTTGGGGACACCTGTCCTGGAGAGTTTTGAAGGGAAAGCTTCTCTAAGGAGGTGACTTTATAGAGAGTTAACGCATTTATTTTTGACTGTGCTGGGTCTTCACTGCTGCCCGGGGGCTTTCTCTAGCTGCGGCGAGCAGGGGCTGTTCTCCATTGGGCTGCTCACTGTGGTGGCTTATCTTGCTGTGAAACATGGGCTCTAGGGCACATGGGGTCAGCAGTTATGGTACATGGGCTTAGCTGCCCCATGGCATGTGGTGTCCTCCTGGACCAGGGGTCAAATCCATAATCCCTGCACTGGCAGGTGAATTCTTAACCACTGGACCACCAGGGAGGCCCCCGACGAGGTGACTTTTGAACTGAGCCCTGCAGGGGAAAATTAATACAGGGTCCAAAGGCACACATCCCCGGCTGAAGACACTGCCTGGCCAAAGGTGTTGAGGCACAAAGGAGCTGTGATGTTGGCCCCATTAGGAGGCTTGAAGCCAGGGCAGGTGTCACTTTACAAAAGAGTAAGGTTGAGGTCTGCTGAGGGATGTGCTCCTCACCTTCCACGCCCCCAGCTCAAGCCATGGCAAGATCTGTTGAGAAAGCATTCTGGGAACTGGCACGTGCAAAGGTCCTGCGGCAGGAGGGGGCTGGGCCCACTCAGGGGATGAAAGAGTGAGGCTGTTGCAGAGGCAAATGAGGGAGGGGTTTGCGTTCAGAGAGGTTGCCAGGGGCAACTCGTCCTGGAGCTGCAGCCCTTGGGGGAGAGCTGCGAGTTGAAGCAGTGTATATATTTTTTGTCTAGGTGCTGCTATCAGGTCATTAGCGGCTTAGAATGGAGCACAGAGGCTTACTTCAGTCCTGCGTGCTATGTGCTTTCAGTGGGGGCTCCCGGGGGCCCCAGGGCATGAGTCCCCTCACCCTGGGGAGCTCAGGGATGCTGTTCTAAGAGGCGAGGTTCCTAGGGTGATGGGGGTGGTGGGGGCAGCTGGAGACCCCTGGCTATGTGCAGGGAGCTGTTGGTACTTTAGGAGGACAGGAGAAAGGGGAGAGGGGACCTGGGGAGATGGGGCCAGCAGAGTCTGGCCACCAGGGCTCCGTTCATCTGAGGCTGAGGGGCAGAGTCAGGCCCAGTCAGGCTTTGTGTGGCCTGTACAGCACCTAGATCTCTCTGTCTGTCTCTCTCTGTATATATATATGTGTGTGTGTGTGTGTGTGTGTGTGTGTGTGAATACATATAATGAGTTGCAATGTATATAGAAATCAGGATTTAGAACAATCCAGAATTCTGACTCACTTGAACGATGGAAAACTCCAGCAGCCCTGAACCGCCATCCCCACCTGACAGGCCCCAGCTGGAGCTGAGTGACAGCTGCCCAGTGCCGGGACCTCGGAAGGCCCATTGTCCACAGTCTCCACCACTCCCTATTGCCTCTCACAGCCTCCTTTCACTCCCTGGCCCCTGGCCTGTCACTGAGGTTGTGTGAGTTTATGGTTCTCGCTGGGGGCAGTGCAGAGCCACGTTGCGAGGGGGCGATCATGGAGGCCAGAGTGGGGCTTGGAGGAGGAGACGGGTGCCGGGAGTCCAGACTGTTGTGGTCACCGCCCCCACGCCAGGTGCCAACAAGTCTTGAGCCCAGGTGGTGGGCGTGGGATGGAAGGATGGCGCACACCAGCCTCTGGCCGAGACTGGTCTCCTGATGACGCTCCACGGGTCTGTCTCCTTTTCTCAGGCTGTCTCCATCTCCTGCCCTCTCTCACCCTCCTAGCTAACCTTTCATCCCACAAGGAACCTCTTCACGTCTGGATCAAACTCTCCATAAACTGTTCCGTAAAACCGTCTGGAAGGTTGTAATCAGAGATAATTGAAGACTTTCCACCCCACCCGGGGGCAGCCCCTGCACAGAAGCGTCCTTCCTGGACGCGGGGGTGGCAGGGAGGCCTCCGTACAGTCCCTGGGGCACCCCTGCGTTCGCCCGCGCCTGCGGCTCGCTGGCCCTCAGTCATGAGCCGCTGACCAGGCTTCCTGGTGACTCAGCACCCTGTGCCGACCGTGGAAACCAGAGCTGCCCAGAGCCTTGCAGATGGAGCCTGGAGGGCCCGACCCGAGAGGTCGTTTCTAGTCTGGGGTCTGCCCCGGCTCCACCGTGGAGGGGCAGGCAGGGAGGCGCAGGCGGCAACGTGCCTGGGGCCCCGCGGGCCTCAGTGCTGGAGAGCTTTCTGGATGCTTCCAGCTGCTTCTCTCTCCTCATACACCTGCGCTCGTGTTCTTGCTGGTGTGGCCTCCTTTGTGAGGAAGAAACTGCTTCAAGAAAGAAGAAAAAGGACTTCGCAGTGGTTCAGTGGTAAAGAAGGGAAAAAAAAGATTAGTCACTCAGTCGTGTCCAATTCTTTTGCAACCCCATGGACTGTTGCCCGCCAGGCTCCTCCATCCGTGGAATTCTCCAGGCAAGAATACTGGGGTGGGTTGCCATTCTCTTCTCCAGGGGATCTTCCTGACCCAGGGATCGAACCTGGGTCTCCTGTAGCGGCAGGCAGATTCTTTACCGTCTGATCCACCCAGTGGTAAAGAATCCACCTGCCGATGCAGGGGACATGAGTTTGATCCCTGGTTCTGGAAGATTCCACATGCTGCGGGGCAGCTGAGCCCGAAGCCACCACAATGAGACACTGACACACTGCAACTGGAGAAAGCCTACATGTGGCAATAAGAACCAACGCAGCCAAAAATGAATAAATCAATAAATTTAAAAAAGGAAAGTCATAGATGGCTGCAGAATGCAGTGGGGCACCAGCTGTATCTCAGAGCTCCCTGGGCAGTAGGCCCATTGCACAGAGGGGCAGCTGAGGCTCTGTTCCACAGTGATGAACAAGCAGGCATTTTCTGAGCTTGACAGGCAAATGTCCTTCCCTCCATCTCAAAGTCCCCGTGCCATCCCCTTACTCCTCCGTGACATATGATGTTGACAAAACCAGGCTGGGGGCTGCCTCCCTGCCCTTCCTGGTCTGACTGGCCCTTCCTGGTGGGAGTGCTCATTTTTGGCCTAGACTCGCCGGGTCCTCTAGTCATCTTTCCAGCTCAGCTGGTGGCAAGTCTTCAAGTGGGGACAGAAAGGCATTTTCTACCCTGTATTTCTCTCCCAACTCATGCTTTAGCTATGAACCTGCTTTAAAACTTAAAATCATCACTATAAATAACCTTTATGTACCACGGGCCTGGATCTCAGTGGTTGAATCACAGTCCTCAACCTAATGCCTGTGTGACCTTGGGCAAGTTTTCCCCTCCTCTCTGTGCCTTGGTTTCTCATCTCGCAGGTGGGGGTGGTAACAGTGCCATATGCTGAAGGACTTAACATGCACGGAGTCCTGAGTGCAGGCCTGGCGCTCAGTCAGCTCTGTGCCTGACTGCAGCCATCATGTCTGATTTTCACAGAAACGCTGTGAGATTTGTGCTGTCATTGGACCCATTTTCTAGTCAACAAAACTGAGGTTCAGGGCAAGTAGGGACTTCCCCCAAGGTAAAGCTATCATTTTTTTAAATTAAGTTTTTAAAAAATATTTACAGTGTTTTTAATAATTTGGCTGTGCCAGGTCTTAGTTGCAGCACATGGGCTCTTTAGTTGCAGCATATGAACCCTTAATTGTGGCATGTGGCATCCAGTTCCCTAACCAGGGCTTTAACCTAGACCCCCTGAAAAGGGAGCTTGGCGTCTTAGCCACTGGACCACCAGGGGACTCCCCAAGCCATCGTTTTTTAAAGGTGGAGATAATAATGCCACGAAAGGGATCAAGCAGGGTCAACTGGCAGAGCCGCCCACTAGGGACACTGAGGGACCACCCCCCTCTCCCCTGCCATGACAAACCCCCTCCCCAAGCCTCCTCTTGCCTCGAAGCCATCTCCTCCCCAGCACCCAGAACTCTGGGGAAAGTTCTGTGATCTAACCCCTTCTTGGGAGTTTTCCCCTCCCAAACATCCTCCTCCATAAGGAACCATCTCAGTCACCATCCACCACCTCCCCCAGTTTCCAGAAAGTTCTCTCTGGGAATTCCGAACAGTCCATGGACCCCTTTGGGCCCCACCCTGCAGATGGCCTGACGAATGTGCGACCCAGCCTGGCTGGATTCCACAACAGTGGTTAAGCGTTATTTATTTCCTTTAATGCACATGTACACACATACAGCTGTCTGGAACGATTCCTGGGCTCGGAGCGGGTGTGAGTCAGGGCTCTCAGCACACGCCTGCATGCTGATGTCTGGGCCTACGTGAGCCCACCCATGCGTATCAGCATTTTTAATTTAACAGCTTTATTATGGAACATTTCAAAAATGCACAGAAATTGGGAGGACCAGACAGTGATTCCGGCATCCCCACCCCTCGGCGGCGTCATCAGCAGTGTTTCACAATCTTGTTTTATCACCTCCTTGTGGGCTCCTTCTCCTGATTTTTTCCCTTTATGGCTGGAGTACTTGAAAGCCAATTGTAGACATCATACCATGCGTGCCATTAAAAAAAAAACAAAAAACACTTCTGAAATAATTCTAGAGTCTGAGGAAATTGCAAAGACAGTACAGCTTGGTCATATGTATTCTTCACCCAGTTGTAATGGTTACAATATCAAAACCTGGAACTGAGATTGGTGTAGAGTATGCATGTGTGCGCGTGTGTGTGCACACACAGGCTCGCCTCTGTGCACACATAGTTTGTGCCATTTTGTCACATGCGTGGATTCGCTTCACCATCACAGTGAAGACCGGAACTACTCCATCATCACAACAGTCATACCAGGGGGCCACCTCTGGACCCCCTGGCCACCACTAATCTGGTCTCCATCTCTATAATTTTGTCATTTGAGAATGACAATAGATGGGCTCACTAGCTTGTTCCCCACATAGCGTAATGCCCCTGAGATCCGTCTGAGTTGTCTTCTGTGTCCGTGGCTCATTCCATTTTCTGGCTGGGGAGCAACCTGCGACGTTCCTGTGCCACAGTCTGCTCCACCTGTTGAGGGGCATGTGGGCGGTTTCCAGTGTAGGGCTGTTCTGGATGAAGATGCTGCCGGTTTTTGTGTGGCTCTGAGTTTTCATTTCTCTGGGCTAAATGCCCACCCAGGAGTGGGATGGTATAAACATCTGAGTTTATGTTTAGCGTTTGAGAAACAGACACACTCTCTTCCCGAGTGGACATACAGGTCTGTCGTTTGGAAGAGAAGCATCCGTTAGGAGACCCAGGGAGGCTGTCCTGGGATCCGGAGCAGCCTGTGTTTGGTTGCTGTCCCACAGGGGCTGTCAGTCCCCCCTTTCCAGGACAAAGAGCCAAAGCTTGGAGCTAGCAAGTGAGAACATCAGAATTTGAATCCAGCCTCATATGACTCCCAAAGCCTCTGGGGCAGGTACCCTTCCTTGCTGGGTGGCAGGAATCAGCGTGGGAAGTCAGCGTGAGCAGTGAGCAGACCAGGGAGGTGGACCTGGAGGGGGTGAGGGGGGAGCAGAGACCCTGTTGAGAGGAGGGCCAGGACCTGCCCCCTCCCTCCCTCCTTGCCAGGCGGGACCAGCTCCTATCTCTTGACCTTTGCCCTGGCCCTTTCTCTCTCCATCACAGAGGGGGGCGTGGATCTGTTGCCAGCTGGGTCACCTCGGCTCCAGTGGGCGGCCCTGCCTTTCCTGCCACCCTGGTCCCTGCTGGAAGGGATTCCTCACCTGCCCCCCGAACCTCTATCCTTCCCCTATTGGCCTGAGAAGCTGTGGCTAAAGCAGAGGAGACCCATTCTTTGCAATTCATCCTCCCCTGCAGCCACCTCTGAGCCTCTCCACTGTGCTTTCATGTCATGAAGATGCTATAAGCAGCGAGGATGATGCTGCCTGTGGTTTCCCAGGTGCTTGAACATACGATTTCGTGTGATCGGCATGACCACCCTGCCAGCAGGCTTTATGACCGCCGAATGCATGCAGAAGCTCCCCCAGGTCACAAGTGGCAGAGCTAGAAGTCAGAACCGTGTCCCTTTGACCCAAATTGGGCATCTTCTGGCTGAGCCCATTAGAACAGTCTGATGCCAGTTCTGCTGAAGGAGTCTTGTCTTTCAAGCCCAGGAAGGCCCAGCCTGGGGCTCTGAGAGATCTAAACTCTGCCCAGGGGGCCCGCCTGCCCAGCTGTGGGTCCAGGCAGCAGGGGAGGGGCCCGAGGGATGAAGTCTCTGCCCAGCCCAAGGTTCCAGGCTGGCCCTTCTCCTCAGCTGGCTACTTCTTACCTTCCTTGCTGTGTGAGCCCAGGCAGGTGACTTAGACTCTCTGAGCCTTGCTATCACTTCCGTATAGGACAATCGACCTTTGCCTCCGGAGCTGGCCCAGCTGCCAACAGCTTCCTAACCTGGAAAGCAGCCAGTGGTCACAAAAGGGACAAGTGGATTGGCAAGCGAGGCCCCGGCCCGGGTCCCAGCACTCACCCTGACCTTGGGCGAGTCCCTGCAGCTGGGGACCTCTGTTTCACACTCAGCCAGCGTGGCTGCCATGACAGGACTGAGCTGACTCACGGGCCGGCTCTTTGTGGACCGTGAGACGCAACACAAGTATGGAGCTTTCCTGGCCCGTCAAACCGCAAGTCTAGAGCTCGGTGTTTTCATTTCTGAGCCTGCTTCACTTTTGTGGCTCCACTTTCATTTTTTAAAGTTGAGTTGAGCAAGTATCTTTCTGATCAGATCACATTTTCTGTGCGCTGGTGGAGTGGGGAGACACAACCCACCCCGCTCTGGGTGCCTGCTTTGGTTCACTGGCATTTCCTGAGTGCTGCGCGTGCCTGGCTCAGATGTGTATAAGAGACAGCCTCATACACCCTCGCTTGCATTCAAATATCCCCTTGTGAGGAGGAAAGAGACTTCTACTGAGGGAGCAGATAGTTATGGCACTTTCCAGCCAGGTGGTGTCCTGCTTCCCGTCACAATTTGGGGTGGAGGAGCGGGGAGGATGTTAAAAGCTGAACACACAATGGGAGGGCATCCTTCAGCTGGAGGGCTCCTACAGGGCTTGTCTGGGGAAGCCCAGGCTCAGAGATGTGGGAAGAGATCAAGAATCTTAACCTTTGAGGGTCAAGGGCCTCCCTGAGAATCTAAAGAAAACTGTAGACTCTTTCCTCATAAAAATCCACAAGCACAACCCTATATAAAAATAAATATTCTCTTTTTAAAAAGGGACTTCCTTGGTGGTCNGTCAGGAATCGGGGGCGGGGGGTCAGACCATCATGACTCAAGGTGGGGAGCTCTGCCGGGAGACCCTGGCAGGCCAGGTTAGAGGAATGAGCACCTCTCAGCTGACTTCCTTGGACACAGAAGTCTGAGATGGGCCATAAGAGATGGAGTGGAAGATGAACAGGCGAAGAGGTGGGAAAGGGTATTCTAGGCAAAAGGAACAGTGTTGACCAAGTCCTGGAGGTGCGTAAACGCAGTCATACCCCATCCCCGTCTCCGTGAGTCCCAGGTATGTGAAATTGCCCAGATCAGAGGTCCCCAGCCTCCAGGATCTAATGCCTGGTGATCTGAGGTGGAGCTGGTGTCATAATGATAAAGTGCACAATCAATGGAATGCGCTTGAATCATCCCGAGATCATCCCTGCCCCTCCCTGCCCTGTCCATGGAAAAATTGTCTTCCACGAAACCAGTCCCTGGTGCCAAAAAGGTTGGGGACCACTGGCCCAAACCACCCTCCATGGTGCTCTCTCTGCTGGAGGCTCAGGGTTACCCTGAGCCTGGGCTGCTTCTGGCATGCCCAGTTGGCACCTTGGGCCTGCAAAGTGTCTTTCTCGATCCTTAAATGTTGACAGCTCCATCTGTTCCTCTCTCCATCTGTCTGTCCACTATCCATTCATGCATCAATCTCTCTGTTCATCCATTAGTCATCTATTCATTTGCTCACCTCTCTGTCCATCTTGTCTGTCCATCCAGGCATCTACTCATCCATCTGTCCATCCATCCATCCACGCATGCTTCCATCTGTTTGTTCATCCATCCATCCATCCACCTGTTTATCCACGCATCCATCCATTCACATATCTATGCATCCGTCTATCTGTCCAACCATCTATTCATCCAGCCAGCCAATCAGCCGTATATTCAACAAGTATGTACTGAGCGCTGACAGCGTGCCAGGCCCTGCTGGGCAGAGCCTTCTCTGGGCCAGTTGCAGGGCGGGTGATGAGCAGACGTGAGCTGAGCTTTGCTGCACTCCCTGCCAGGGCCCTGCCCCAGATGGGCACAGACTTGCCCCCGAGTCCCTCTTTCCTCATTCTGGGCTGCCTGGTCTTGTTAAGAAGGAGGCGGCCCTGAGCTCCCAGCTTGGGAAATGATCCATGACAGTCAGCTCTTGAGAGGCTCCCTCCTCGGAGGAAGATGAGGAAATCACCCTGGATCACAGACGGCCATGCACCCCCCACGACGTGAGCTTCCTGCTGCCCGGCTGAGAACCCTACCCTGGCTGCCTTTCTAGGGATATTCACCCCGGGGCATGCTGAGTCACAGGTGATAATGCTCCAGCTTTCTCTCCCCACCCCTGGCCTCTGTGTTTCCAGACAGAACTCCACATGCTCACGCTGCCCATCCAGCATCTCCATAGCCCATCCCAGCTGGCCTCGGAGCCTCACAGCAGTGATGTGACTTAGTTTTCAATTACGTGACTTAAACCACGTCCCCTCTGGTGATGCTTGGGAAAGCCAAAACCTTCCCTAATTTCCCTGTGGACCCTGTTGGCCTCCTTGGCCCTGAGGTCCATGACCTTGGCTCCTATCTGGCCACTTAAGAGATCTGGGAAAGAAATGGATTGATTTTTATTTGGCTGCAACCGGGTCTTTGGTCTTTATTGTGACATCTTTAGCTGTGGCATGTGGGATGGGATGGGATCTAGTTTCCTGATCAGGGATCAAACCCAGGCCCCTTGAGTTGGGAGCATGGAGTCTTAGCCTCTGGAACCACTACGGAAATCCCGAGATGGGGAAAATTTGAGTTCGCTTTTCAAGTCGAACTATTTGGCACAGAAGTGTGGATGTCTGCCTTGCCCTGTAAACTGAAGGATTGGCCAACACTGCATCCATGCGCCAGTCTGCTGGGGCTTTAGGGGCTGGGGCCCAGCCGGACTGCCTGTTCAGGTGGAAGGTAGATGCCCCTGTATCCTGTTTCATGCTGGAGAAGAGCGTGGAGAGAGGAAGGGCTGAGTGGGTCAAGGCCAGGAGAGAGCTTGCCTGCCTTGGGTGACCCCTGGTGTAATGACTTCGCAGGGCTGGCAGTCAGTGGGATGGGTCCTGATCATTTCTTCTGGGAAGGGTGCGCTTCCTTTCAAGGAGTGAGCCTGAGAATAAACCCACCCTGGACAAGGAGCACAGAGTGGGGAAGGTAGGCCTCAGAACAGGGTCAGAAGTGACCTGAGGCTTTGGGGGTGTTGTGGGTCTGGATCTCAGGGGACAGAATTGTGCCCCTCCTTTGAGATGGGAGGTGGGTTCAGAGTAAGACAGGCGGGCTTCAGAGACTCTCTGAAGATGGTCCTGGTCGGGGTGGGGCTGGGAACAGAATGCCGTCTGACTGTGGCTGACAAGGATTTGGGTGATACACCCAAGCTACCGTCCCTGGGCCCATGGGGTGAAGCCTAACTCAGCAGCTTGGATGGTTTCCATCCTGGTGGGATCCTGGTACAGTCACGATAATCTGGATGTGAAATGAAAACCAGACTGTTCTCACAGGCCTCATCATAGGAATATAATTTCTCTGATAAATGCTCATTGATATTCACTTTGGGGAGGGGATCTTCAGTTCAACTGAAACATCATTCTTGCCTTAGGGAAAACACAGTTGGGGCCATAGGGAAGGCTTCCTGGAGGAGGTAACACCTTGGTGGGAGTTGTAAAGGATGCAATGAGCACCTAGGCAGGCGAAGCCCAGAGCAGAAAGGGCCCCAAGAGAAGAGAAACAGTGGGAGAAGGCACGGAGGCGTGATGGTGCCCAGCCCGTTGGGAACAGAGAACTGAGGTGAGTTGGCCCTGGGGGCTGAGGCTGGATCAGAACCGCCTTGTCGAGGGTCTTCCCTGGTGATCCAGTGACCAAGACTCTGAGCTCCCAGTGTTGAGGGCCCAGGTTCAATCCCTGAGCTTACATGCCACAGCTAAGACCTGGCACAGGCAAATAAACACGAAACAACAAAACAAAAATGAGACTCGGGAAGTAGGAGCTAGAAGTGTGTCCTGATGCCAGTGGGGAGGAATGAAAGGGTTTTCAGTAAGGGGCTGCGGTGAGTTTTCTAGAGCCCTCGGCTGAGTGTGGAGAATAAAGGGGTAGGGGGTTGCTATTATATCGCTGAGATATGGCCATGGGTGATAGGAGATGTGGAAGAGGTTCAGAAGGAGCCCTGGGGACCACTGGCTGGAGGTGAAGGAGAAGGTCTCTTCTCCGGGAGTGGGGGAAGCGGAGCCAAGAACCTTGGCAAGGATAGACCAGGGGCCATTCCCTGAAAGCCTCTCCTCTGAACACCCTAAGAAGAGGTCCCCAGGTCACTGGTGTTACAAGGTACATGGTGTAGGGAGGCCGGGAAGAGTTGAGATCTAAAGGATGACGATGAACTGGATGCATGTCGAGGGGAGAGTAGGGGGCATCTGTGGCAGATGGCACAGCATGTGCTAAGGCCCTGTGGCTGCAGAGATGGAGGGGGCAAAAGGGGCCTGAGTGGCTGGCTGGACATGGGAGCAAGGTATGAGATGAGGTGAGTGAATACAGGAGCCAGGCCGCAGGACACGAGTGAGCCACTGAAACACTTTGGCTGGTGACATCATCTCATGTGTCTGCAGTGGTCACCAGGCTGCAGGAGGTGGCATTCTTAGATCAGTCCAGGAGCTGGAGCATGTGTCCAGATGAAAGGTGAACTCATGTGACTCCCACAACCAGAAAAAAATACTAAACTGCATACATCATAGGTATTTGTTTCCTTGGGCTGCCATGACAAAGTGCCACAAACAGCATGGCCTAAAATAACAGAAATGGGAAGAAATACGGTTCAATGTAAAAACAAAACAGAAATTGTTTCGCTCAGAGCTCGGGAGGCTGGACGTCTGAGTTAGGTTGCTGGCAAAACCCTGCCTCCTCTCAAGTTTCCAAGGAAGGACTCTCTGCCTGTCTCCTAGCTTCTGGCATTTGGCAGCAGTTCTCAGTGCTCCCAGGTCGTGACTACATCCCTCCCATCTCTGCCTCCTTCCCCAGAGCCCAGGCCTTCTTCCCTGGGTCCCTTCTTGTAAAGATCCCATTGACTGGACCCTAATCCACGCCGACCTCGTCTTGACTTGATTGTATCAGCAAAGTCCTGATTTCTAAATAAAGCCATGGTACCTGGGCTTAGGACTTCAACACCTGTGTTTTGGGCAGGGGCACCATCATCCCACGACAGTAGAGGATCTTGATTTTGTTTCAGACACACGTGTGGTCACTCACATTCTGTTTCCTTTTAAAAATTAATTAATTAATTTCTGGCTGTGCTGGGTCTTCGTTGCTTTTGCACGGGCCCTCTCTAGTTGCAGCGAGCGGGGGCTACTCTTAGTTGTGATGGGAGAGCTTCTCATGGCAGTGACTTGTTGCGGAGAAGACCCTCCAGGGAGCACAGGCTCAGTAGTTGCGTCTCCGGGGCCCTAGAGCACTCGGGCTTTGGAAGATGCAACACAGGGGCCTTAGTTGCCCCACAGCATGTGGAACCTTCCCGGGCCGGGGCTCGAACCTGTGTCCCCTGCATTGGCAGGTGGATTCTTATCCACAGGTCCACCGGAGAAGTCCCAGTTCTGTTTCTTGATGCAGATGCTTGTTACCCAAGAGTTTTCACTCAAACTTGAGCTATGCATTGATCTGTACACCTTTCTACACCCATATTCTATTTCAATTAACGTGTTAACATGTATGTACATGCCGAGAACAGAGGCTGGCAGCCATGGTCTCACGATGTTAATAGAGGCTTCCCCGAGTGAAGGGTTTTTTGGATCCATTTTCTCCCTGGATGTTCTGATTTTCTGCCATAAGCATGTGTTACCTTTATTGCATAATAAATAAATAAATCCACGTGGATCCTAAAAGAAGAGCTAGAAAGGAACCCTTACCAGTCCTTCCCTGAACCCAAAGCTATTGTAACAGGAGGTGGGGGTTTGAGTGGGGAATTTGGTCTGCCCTTCCAATCTGTTCCAAATAAATATTTTTAGCCCCATTACCCACTCCTTCAAACGTCCTGCTAATGATTTGTGGCTCTGATGATCCAAAGAGACTTTCTGTGGAGCGTGTGGCTTGGCAGTTACCTCACCTGTGTCCTCTTCTGGAGTCAGGACGGAGGTAATAATAGAACTGACCTCATGGGTGGCTGGGAGGCTTCACTGGAATAATGCACGTGAAACCCTCTGCACGGGGTGGGGCTGCCACGAATACCCTCCCGATTAGGAAATGCACAGACCTCAGTGGCAGGCATCTCGCCGTCCTAGTTGAGTGGCTCAGCTAGTTAGGGAAATAATACCTTGCCCTGGCGCACATGGTCATCCTTGGGGGACGGTCAGGGAATGATGCAGGCTTCCCTTCCCTGCGTGTTTTCGCATTTTGCTCCCTTTTAACACAGCTTGGTGCCCTTCTGCTGACCTCCTTACCTGTTGCAGCTGTGTGCTAATTCATCGTGTTTAAGGCCATGCGCTGCCGTGACGGTTTAGTCATCATGGGAAGATTTAGAGGGAGCAGGTGGGGAGCGAGTGCTGAGAAGGTGGCTGGATGAGAGGAGCCAGCGCTGGTAGGGCGAGGGGGTGGAGCTGTTTGTAATTCCCCTCGAGCCCGCCCACTGCCCCGGGCCACGCCCCCTGCCCTGGACCACACTGCTGGGGCTGTATCTCACCAGTCTCTGCCCACCCGCTTAGGAGGTTGAGCTGTGCCTTGTTTGGAATCCAGTCTCTCCTTTGGCAATATCTGCCCAAATTACAAACGCAGAAACCCTCTGTCCTAGCTGGGCTGCTGCCCAGCAATAATCCTACAGATAAACTGGGACTCATGGGACATTATTTATGTACAAGGTTACCCTTTACAGCATTGTTTAAAAGCCAGATACTGAAAGCAACCTAAACCCTCCATCAGTAGGGGGCTGATTAACGACACCAGCACAATCCTATAATGGAATACTGTACTCTGCTGCTATAAAGAACAGTGTGGAACCTTCTCTAAGGTTTATTAGGTGAGAAAAGCAAGGTTCCAAACAGTATATTCCTCTTTGCATAAAAAGGGAGGGGTGAGTATACATTTGTTTCAGCTCATATTTACATAAAGAAACTGTGGCTACCCACTGAGTGACTAAAGGTTAACTGTGGAGGTCGGGAGTGAAACTTGGTGGTTGGGGTACACAGAGACGGGAAGGAACATTGATTTGTTCATTGCCTGTTTTCTGGGTGGCTCAGTGGTTAAAAAAAAAAATCCACCTGCAGTGCGGGAGATGCAGATTCGATCTCTGGGTTGGGAAGTTTCCCTGGAGGAGGAAATGGCAACCCACTCCAGTAATCTTGCCTGGTAAATCCCATGGACAGAGGAGCCTGGCAGGCTACAGGCCATGACTAAACAGCATGTGAACTATCTAGTTTTCAAAATTGCAAATTAAAAAAGTAGCATCTTTGAAAGAAAGCACTTTTTTGTTTGTTATAAAATAAAATATTGATTTAGCTGTTTGGCCATCCCAGGCCCTAGCTGTGACAACTTTTGCTGCAGCATGCCAGGTCTAGTTCTCTGAACCTGACTGAACCTGGGCCCCCAGCTTTGGGAGTGCAGAGTCTTAGCCGCTGGACCACTTGGGAAGTCCCTGAAACAAGCATGTTTTAAAGCAGCAGCCGCAGCTCAGCTATCCCATTGTATCTTGCTTCAGCCTCTAGTGGCTGTGTGACCTTGGGCAGGTTACTCAACCTCTCTGGTTTCAGTTCCTCCGCCCATGAAGTGGGAGTAATAATAGTCTCAACCTTGGGCTGTTGGAAGGATTAAATGGGATCAGTGTGCCCAGTGCCTGGCATGAAGTAGGCAAGTAACAAGAGTGGGTAGATGGTGGCAGAGGGCTGACTCTCTGAAAGCAAAGTGATGTGAGCCCCAGAGCCGCTGTGAGCCTTCTCTCTAGTGTCTGTGTCTTGCCTCTGCCGCAGGGGCCCTGGCCTGACAGGAGCCACTTGTTAAGAGACAGTGGTGTCTCCTGTCTCTCTGTTTGCTCTCCATCTGCGTGCCCAGCGCAGTGGGCATGGGGAGATCTCACAGTCTTGAGTCCTGAGTGATGTGTCTTCGGGAAGGAAGGGAGAGGAGGACTGAGCTCAGGCATGTGAGGACCAGTTGGGTTGCTGTGAATGGGAGCCCTGGGTGGTGTGTCCCTTTGGAGCTGACTCTGGCCTCCTGCCATTGGTTCTAATTCCTGGAAACCGTAAATGTGTGGAGCCCGGGGTGTCGTCCTTGCGTGGACCCCCACAACTACCCCAGTCCTCATGCTGCAGGGATGACACCAGCAGAGCTGGGCACCGCCTGCCCAGACTCCAGCCCTGGACACAGAATGAGCCAGACCCAGCCCTCAGGTCAGAGGCCTTCCCACTCCTGCCCAGGGAGGGTTTTTTTTTTCCCAGATGGTTTTACCCACCAAAGCTTTGGGGGCTGGTTTCACTGGAGAAACAGCCCCTGTGCCTCACTTTGTTCACCTGTGAAATGGGGCCATTGCCCCCTGCCTCCTTCCCATGAGGACAAAGGCTTTCCTCCTTTGGAGGGAAGAGGGACCAGGGGACCCATGCCCTCATCTGTGCATTTGCCTTTACTCAGTGGAGATGGTCCTGAAATCTGAGTCAATGTGCCTCTGTCATGTGACTTCTGATTACAATAGTTTTTTTTTTTTTTTTTTTGCCTACTCTGGGTCTTCGTTTTGAGCTTCTTTAGTAGTAGCACCAGGACTTAGTTGCCCCGTGGTGTCTGGAGTCTTTTAGTTCCCTGACCAGGGGTTTCTCTCCCATCCCCTGCCTTGGAAGAGGGATTCTTAACCACTGGACCACCAAGGAGGTCCCTAAAACACAGTCGACTTGAGTGGATGGGTAAGACATAGCTCCAGACTCAGATGTCTGGGAGTTTGAGTTTTGTATAAATTTATTCCATTGCTGTTGGTCCTCCATCCTGCCAGGCTGGTGGGAAGCTTTAGGCTCGGTTTGTCAGGGCTAACCCACCTGTGAGAGTGAATGCTGTGGTCTGCTGATGTTGACAGATGCAGATGATGTGTGCGGAGGGGCGTCGGGGTCCCTTGAGATCTGGAAGATTGGGGCTGCCTAGGACAGGACCCAGTGGCCAGGGTCATCCCTTTTCCCTCTTGGGGGTCTCTCTGACACTCAGGAATCTTCTTCCCCTACTCAGTATAAGCTTTACCCTAGTGCTTCCAACATGTTCCTGGTCCAAACATGGCGCCCATTCCCTGGAAGCACCGAGGGCTAGACCAGGGGTTGGCAAACTTCCTGTAAAGCACCAGATAGTAAATGCTTTAAGTTTTACAGGCTGTATAGTCTCTCTGTGGGTCAGAGGCAGCCCCAGACAATACAGAAGCAAATGGGCAGGGCTGTGTCCCAGTAAAACTTTGTTTGCAAACATAGCATGGCAGAAGAAAAGTCAACTTGGGAAACCGCATGGAGGCTTCTCAGAAAATTAACAGAAGCACCACATGGTCCAGCAATTCCACTTCCACATTTATATCCAAAGGGGTTGAATCAGGGTCTCGAAGAGCTACGTGTACTCCGTGTTTCTTGCAGCATTCTTCCCAATAGTCAAGATATGGAAGCTAAGGTCCACTGACAGATGAGCAAATTAAGAAAACGTGGGATACGCATACAGTGGAATAGCATTCGGCCTTAGGAGAGACAGAGATCCTGCCATTTGTGACATGGATGAAACTGGAATACGCGGGAAATGAAATAAGTCAGTTCCAGAGGGATAAATAGCGTATTTTCCCACTTACATGAGGAATCTAAAATAGTCAAACTCTGACTTGCCTGCAAGTCTACTGGTTAGGAATCCGCCTGCAAATGCCAGGGACACAGGTTCAATCCCTGGTCTGGGAAGATCCCATATGCCACAGAGCGAAACCCGTGCACTGCAACTACTGAGGCCCGAGTGCCTAGAGCTCACGGAAGCCACTGCAGCAAGGAGCTCGGAGCACCGACACTGGAGAGTGGCCCCCACTCTCTACAGCTAGAGAAAGCCCTCACTCACAGCAACAAGGGCCCAGCACAGCCAAAAAATTTAAAAAATTGTCAAACTCACAGAAGCAGGGTGATCGTGGCCAGGGGCTTGGGAGATAGGAAGAGGGGGACTTGCTGTCCAACGTGTATCAAGTTTCAGTAGTGTAAGATGAATAAAGTGTAGGGATCTGCTGTACAACAGAGTGCCTCTAGTTGACAATATTGTGTACTTAAACATTTTTTAAGAGGTTGATCTCATGTTAAGCGTTATTTGTTGTCGTTCAGTTGCTAAGTCATGTCCGACTCTCTGCAACCCCAGGAACTGCAGCATGCCAGGCTTCCCTATCCTTCACCATCTCCAGGAGTTTGCTCAAACGCATGTCCTTTGAGTCATTGATGCCATCCAACCATCTCATCCACTGTCGCCCCCTTCTCCTCCTGCCTTCAGTCTTTCCCAGCATCAGAGTCTTTTCCAATGAGTCAGCTCTTTGCATCAGGTGGCCAAACTATTGGAGCTTCAGCTTCAGCATCAGTCTTTCCAATGATTTCCTTTTTCAGGATTGATTTCCTTTAGGATGGACTGATTTGGTCTCCTTGCAGTCCAAGGGGCTCTCAAGAGTCTTCTCCAGCACCACAGTTCAAAAGCATCTCATCTTCAGCACTCAGCCTTCTTTAAGGTCCAACTCTCACATCCGTACATGACTAATGGAAAAACCGTAGATTTGACTGTGCGGACCTTTGTCTACTACATTTTTTTAAAAACCCACCCCAAACCAGACTGTAGCTGGCTGCTCCCTGACCTCAGCATATGTAAGCCAGAGCCTTAATGTAAAGACCCAGAAAGTGATCCTGTTGCACCCGTTGTACTTCTCCTGGAGGTCAGAGGAAGGGCAGACTCTTCGCTGAGAAAGAAGGAAAAGGAGAAAGTGCCCAGAGGACTGAGACTTTTGTAAATCAAATACTCCTTAATTTACCTTTGAGGGGAAGATACATTTCCCTTCAGTGATTTGCCTAATGCTACCTGTGCTTGATGCCTCCAGGGTCATCAGATTCTCAAAAGCTCTTTTGCAACCATCCCGAGTTCTGGTAAGTCCCCAGCACTCCCAGATGTGTAACCAGTGTCTCTTGACTAAGGCTGGTCTGGGGTGGGTCCTGGTTGCCACTGTCTCCCTGACTCTGAACAAGACGCCCTGCTTCTCTGTGCCTAAGCTGTAAACCGAGGAAATCCATGCCACCTCTGCTCAGGGTTGTCCTAAGGCTTCCGTGGCAGCTTGACATGTTCCCGGCTCAGGGCCTGGCTGAGGTGGGTGTTTAATGAATGCAGATTGACAACCCAGCCTCACGTTCTAATTATCTTGGGCAGAGAGTTAAGGCAAGTGATGAGAGAGATGCTTAGATATAGAATCGGCAGGATTCAGGAAGTGAATTGAAGGCAGGAGAAGAAGGGGATGACAGAGGGTGAGATGGTTGGCTGGCATCACTGACTCGATGGACATAAGTTTGAGCAAGCTCTGGGAGTCGGTGATGGACAGGGAAGCCTGGCACGTTATATAGTCCATGGGGTCACAAAGAGACACGACTGAGCGACTGAACTGAACTAAGGGAGTGAAATCCTTAAGTCCCCCTTCTTTCTGTGTATCGTGGCCTCTCTGTGGAACTTCCCGGAGCCTCGGTTTCTGCCTCTGTGAAATGGGGATGAGGAGTAGGATCAACTTGTGGAGGGCGTCAGTGAAACAGTGCCCAGCGCCTTGCAGGCCGTGGGGGCCTGATAACAGGGAACGTTTAGTGTTAACCTCTGCTGGACCCCTTCTTCACTGCCTTGTGCTATGTTGACTCATCTGGATTTTGCCAGCGGCCTCCTGAGGACAGGGTCCAGGTCTTGGTTGAAGCAGGGAAGGTGTGTCATCCCTCGGATCACTCAGGGAGAGGGTCTCATGCTGAGGCTTCACTCACCCAGAGCCTGGACGCCAGCATCTGCTGGAATTTATAAGATCATCTCATCTTCATCATCACTATTTACACAGCTACCTGCTACCTACAGCCAATAGTCCAGGCTTTCCACTATGACAGATATGTGCTGAGTCCTTTAAGAATGTTTTCAGTTTTAAAAAAATGAGTTGGTTTTGGGATTTCCCTGGCAGTCCAGTGGTTAAGCCTCCATACTTCCACTGCAGAGGCACAGGTTCGATCCTTGTTCAAGGAACTAATATCCCACATGCCATGGAGTGAGGCCATAAAAAAAAGAAGAGTTGATTTCAAGAAAAAATATTAAGCAAAGAAAGAGAACAGGAAGAAAAATCAAATGTGATTCAAGTTCGGGAAGGCCTGGAATAGCATACAGAACAGGCCTTACATGGAGCGGATTGGGGCTGGTGCGGTAGGAACAAGATTTTGCAGAGGGAGGGGATACTTCAAGAACTTCAAAGTGCTTATCATTTCCAGGCCTCAGTTTCCTCATCTGCAAAATGGGGGAGGGGATGATGGTGAGGATTCATTGAGGTCAAGCGCCTGAAAGACTTGTGTGTCTGACACTCAGCTATCATTTTGGGGATGGGAAGGGGAGCTGCGACATGATATCCTAGATTGGGTGCTGGAACAGGAAAAAGGACATTCGTGGAAAAAATGGGGGAAACTGAATAAAGTCCAGTGTGTACAAAGTTATAGTAACACATGTTAACGGCTTGGTTTGGACCAAAGTACCATAGTCCGTCGAGATGTTAGCGTGAGGGGAAGCCACGTGAAGTGTGTGTGGGACCCTGTGTTCTATCTCTGTGGCTCTTCTGTCAATCCAAAATGTTAGTCACTCAGTTGTGTCCAACTCATTTTGACCCCATGGACTGTAGCCCCTCCAGGCTCCTCTGTCCATGGGATTCTCCAGGCAAGAAATATATATTTATAAATATTTATGCTTAATTATCATACATTCCCAAGCTTTGAATTACTTAACCTTGGATTTACCTAGCAGTTTCTTTTTACTAGCTCAAGGATAATTGAGAACTGAATCCATATTAAGATGGAATGGGCCAATGAGAAGTGCATTTTTCATTTATCAATTTGGTGACAATATATGAGTATATTTGTAAAATTACAACTTTCTATTTTTGGCCATTTTCTCTCCTTTTTCCCCCCACCTCCTCTTCTTCCAATATTAAAAAAGTACAATCTATATAAAAAAGTATACAGTGAGAATTCCAGTAAAATCTTACATTGAATCGGAAAACCAAAACATCTTTCATCTGTACCATGCCTTCAAATGAAGTTACCTGGTAATCGTCCCCACCTCCAAAAAAGAAAGTCATGGTACATTATAAGGCGCTCTGTTTAATTACATCAGCAGACACTCTATGACACCCCACCCTCTTTCTAGCTCTTTTAGTTTCTATTTTTCTACAGATTTTTGTTTGCTTTTTATACAGGAAAAGCAGTAGGGCTTGTGGGATGAATGATTGATTTTAAAAAAAGAAAACATACCAGTTAGCTAATGGATTGCACAAATACAAGAAAGTTCACCTAAGTACCTCAGTAAAATGTTTTACTATCTTTAACCTGTATACTCCTTAGCTGCCTGGGAGGTGTGTATATGTAAGTTCTTACCATTTTATAACTGAGATTTAAGGTCATGAGTTACTCAGTGGTGAAGTTAAAAGAAAAAAAAAAAAAGAGAGAGCCTATTTTAGATATTAGCTTCTTTCCTCTTACTCTATTATCAGGTACTTGAATCTGTGTATTTGTGTAGAATTTACTTCATCCTCCTTCATTTAAAAAGGATAATTCTATAGGAAAGGCAGTTTGCCATAGAAGAAAGTGCTTTGGATACAATTCAGGACTTGACTTTGGTTCTGTCTCCACCAGCTGTGAAACACTGGGAGGAGCAATTCAGATAAAGAATGCAAGGAATTACTTCCAATCCCCTTCTCCACACCAGTGGAGACGTATACATTATGCAGAGTTGAGGCAGACTCAGAATCCACAGCTCTTACTTATCTCTCTGCTGACCACAATGACTCTCTTTCCAATGGCCTTGACCATTCAGAGTCACCTGCTTTTTTATGTGCCGTGGAAGAAGTATAACAGAGAAGTGGATAGCATGGCCCACAGATTTAAAGGGGAAGCCCATGCCACTCACCCACATGGGGTCACTCAGGTCCGAGTCCTGCATGCGAATACAGTCCATGCTAATCTCAATCTTGTTTGTTGCACCATTTTCTGATGGTTCATCCACAAAGTTCAAGTCAATGGGCTGAACTGAACAGATGGGTCTGCCATAAAGGAAAACAAAAGTGTGTTAGGTGTGGAAGGGGACTAACACACACTCATTCAGTTGGTGACAATGAGCTCTTTTTTGCTTTAAAGTTGCCAAAGCTCATTGGTTGGAGTCAGAAACCCTCATCATGAATTCTGGCTCAAATACTTACCAGATGTGAAACCTCTGGCATTCCAAATCTAAGCTCCATTTGTAAAGTAAAAATCACTGCCCTCATCAAAGAATCACTAGGTGGAACACAGAATAGAAGGAACGAGTCAGAGATGTATCCTAATCGTATGGGTCCCCAGTACTCTGGTATTGTTTCATCTTTCCCTTAATTTACTTAGGTGCCTCAGCCTAATCTTAAGGAGATAATTATCCTTTTCCTAGCAAGGTATAATGAACAATAAAATTTAGTGTTTTACTTTCTCAGATATTATTTACAATATAAAAGTATATGAGAGTCTTTAACCCAAAGGAATGAATTTGAGTATCAGAGAGTCATTGGGGAAATTATTTTGGGTTAGGTAGGAGAGTCCTTCTGATCCTCCAAAATTATACCACCTTGGAACAATAATGATTTTCTGGTGTTGAAAACTGAATAAATCTGTGCTGAATTTTGAACACAGAGATGCTATTGGAGAGAATAATTTTTTCCCAATAATATCACCTGATTTTTATTGATTCTAAAAAATGCCTTCATAAGCAGTACTTCGACTATCCAGCACTACCTATTTATAACAATTCACGTAAAACAGCTTTTTTGCTTATTTGATACTTACTGTTCCAGAAAATCCCAGATGTGCTGGAAAACCTCTGGACTGAGGAATTCATTTGTCTGTGTGCTCTGGGACATAGTGGATCGGTAATAACTTTCTTTCCAAGAGAAATGGGCTGGGGTTTCTACAAACCTTAAAAGGATAAAAAATGAAACTAGGGTTACAGTTTCTATATTAATGAGACAGAATATTAAAATTAAAACAGTCAATCAAAAAGTTGAGTGAGTGAAGTTTCAAAAACATGCAGGTATACACAGCAAATTTTACAAGTTAAGCAACTGGTATCTCTTTAGGCAGTGGCAAGGATCCCATTTTGCCATTAAAATCAGGCAATCGAGTCTTCTATCAAAGCTCTATTTCTTAACTAGAAAAGTTACACTCTGCACCTTCACTATCCAAAATCTACATTCTGCAGATTTCAAAAAGAAAATAAACATTCCCTCACTAAGTCTGACAGTGAGTCTAACCTATTATTAAGCCCATTTCACAAATGTCTCAATTGATTATCTGCCCATTCAGCCTCCAGCAAGTAAAAAGAAAAATCAGAAAATAAAAATGAGTTTAGAAATCTTAAATTTTACCCTCAGCATAATCTCCCCTCTCATAAATACCATTTTAGCATCAGGCCCAGGGACAATAAATTTAAACTTTTGAATTTTTTTTTTTTTATCACCAGTTACACATCTTAACATATACGTGCTGCTGCTGCTAAGTCACTTCAGTCGTGTCCGACTCTGTGTGACCCCATAGATGGCAGCCCACCAGGCTCCTGCATCCCTGGGATTCTCCAGGCAAGAATACTGGAGTGGGTTGCCATTTCCTTCTCCAATGCATGGAAGAGAAAAGTGAAAGTGAAGTCGCTCAGTCTGTCCGACTGTTAGCGACCCCATGGACTGCAGCCCACCAGGCTACTCCGTCCATTGGATTTTCCAGGCAAGAGTACTGGGGTGGGGTGCCATTGCCTTCCCCGAAAATGTCTCCTAAATAAAGATTATTAACAAACATCAAAATGAAGGGGGCCAAATGCTATAATCAGAGAAAGAAGATGCAGAGGCCAGCTTGGGAAGTTAGGAAAAGACCTCTCAGAGGAAAGAAGGACTAAGCTGCAGAGGAGAGCGTGGTGCTCCTCGAGGAGGGGGCCACTGTCTCCGGGGGATGACGCAGGGAAGCCAGCCCTTCCCGGCCTCCTGGTCTTTACATCTGCTCTTCCCTGACCTGGAGCTGCTCTTGCCTCCTTCCCTTAATCTGGCTCAGAGCCAGCACTGCCCCGGCAAGGGCTCTCCTTTGCTTTCCGCCCCCTGTACTCTCACTTTCCTCTGCCTTCTGGGGGCGGGTGGGCAGGGGTGGGACCGGTGAAGCGCATGAGAAGCTTTGAGAAGTACCGCAAGGGGAGGTGGGTCATCGAGGCAGGGCCCCAGTGATCAGAGGTCACTCAATGTGTATTGCGGATTAGATTTCTCTAGTCTAGTCAAGGACACAGGTCAAGGCCATGACCTGGAGGTCTTACACCTTAAGCCCCTGGCCCACTCCTTAAACCTGCTGTGGGATGGTCCTTCCTTTGGTCCTGGCAAATGTTGAGCACCGACTGCATGCAGGTGCCCTGACTGATCTAGGGATCATGCAGTCAAAAGGCTGGGGGAGTCTCTGTGCTCCCAACCTTCAGCATCTCCCAGGGGACCCTCCGCAGAGCCCATATGGTGATTAGAGGATAAGGGAAAGAGGCGTGGCCCCTTCAAGCTCATCTCAAAGAGAACAAGGTGCTGGGAGACAAGGGCAGCGAGCTGAGGGGGTCGGGGTCCCCTGAGACAGGAAGGTCCCGATTGAGCTCAGCCCCAAAGGACAGAAGAGAGGCTCAGAGAGGAGTGGGGAGGGGATGGTTCCTGGTGGTTGAAGGCGACTTTACTCAGATGGTAAAGCATCTGCCTACAACGCGGGAGACCTGGGTTCAATCCCTGGGTCGGGAAGATCCCCTGGAGAAGGAAATGGCAACCCATTCCAGTATTCTTGCCTGGGCAATCCCATGGACGGAGGAACCTGGTAGGCTATAGTCCATGGGGTCGCAAAGAGTTGGACACAACTGAGCTGTTCACTTTCTTTCTTTCTTTCTTTAGGGGGAGCGGCTGGGAGGCTGAGCAGGTGAGGGGTCCAGGGTGACTGGGAGAACAGGGCTTCTCTGAAAGTCAGAGCTTCCCTGATGGCTCAGATGGGAAAGAATCCACTGGCCATCCAGGAGACCTGGGTTCGATCCCTGGGTGGGGAAGATCCCCTGGAAAAGAGAATGGCCGCCCACTCCAGTATTCTAGCCTGGAGAATTCCATGGAGAGAGGAGCCTGGTGGACTACAGTCCATGGGGTCACAAAGTTGGACATGACCGAGTGACACACACTGGAAGTCAGCCCACAGGACTGTGAAAAAGGAGCCCGGCTACCCCTCAGATCCTCTGGCCAGACCCCAGCCCCAGCCCTGTGTCTCTGGGACGGAAGGAATGAGCCTCCCTGCTCCATCCCCTGGGAAGTGCTGGCTCGGGGGAAAGTCAGCTGTTCATTCTGGAGCAGGGGCCCAGCCCCACACTGGGAGGCCTGGGTCCCTCCATCTCTCCTCCCCACTCCCCGAGCCATCTGTCCCTTCCGTGGACGTCTGGGGGACGTTGCTAGCTGTGGGTGCCAGGTAAGCTCCCTCCCACCTCACCCTGGGTGGACAAAGAGCACCTGGGGTGTCCCTTCAGGGGACCCCGCGGAGGCACCTGGGGACTCCCAGAGCAGCCTCCCCTCCGAGGGCCTCAGCAGCCCACAGCCCCNGTTGCTAGCTGTGGGTGCCAGGTAAGCTCCCTCCCACCTCACCCTGGGTGGACAAAGAGCACCTGGGGTGTCCCTTCAGGGGACCCCGCGGAGGCACCTGGGGACTCCCAGAGCAGCCTCCCCTCCGAGGGCCTCAGCAGCCCACAGCCCCAGCTGTTCCTGCCCATCACCCCCAAAATAAACCTCCCAGGGAGGGCATGGCTGAGCCCACAAGGCCAATGCCAGGGAGGGAGATCAGAGGGCAGCACCAGGTGCCATTCAGGGAGAGGCCCCTGGTCTAGGAACCAGAGCCGGGTGGTCTGGGTCTCCCCTGGGACCCAGCTGATGAGCTGGCCAGAGGCGGCGGCATAAAACCCTTGCCCAAGGCAGTCCCCCTTGACCTGGCACGTTCCTGCCACTGTGGCTTGGGTCACGCTTACTGAGGTATCGGAATACTGAAACGTTTCCAGACTCAGCAAGTAGCTGTAGCCTGGAGACCTCCCAGAGCACCCCATTGCCCCAGCCACCCCGGCTCCACCCCCGGAGCTCCCGTGACCAGCATCAAGGGCTTAGTGCTCAGTGTGGCAGAGGCCACAGGACGAGGGCAGGCACACACTCTGATTGGCGTCTGTGCGGCCAAGGTCAGACACTTCCAGTCCATTGCCGCCCGGCCTACCTCTCTGCTCCTTTGACGGCTCATTTTTTTGTCTTCCTGGTGAAGCCCTGGGTTTATTTTCAGTTCAGTCGGTGAGTCGTGTCTGACTCTTTGCAACCCCATGAACCGCAGCACGCCAGGCCTCCCTGTCCATCACCAACTCCCGGAGTTCACCCAAACCCATGTCCATCAAGTCAGTGATGCCATCCAACCATCTCATCCTCTGTCATCCCCTTCTCCTCCTGCCCTTAAGCATCAGGGTCTTTTCCAATGAGTCAGCTCTTTGCATCAGATGGCCAGAGTATTGGAGTTTCAGCTTCAACATCAGTCCTTCCAATGAACATCCAGGACTGATCTACTTTAGGATGGACTGGTTGGATCTCCTTGCAGTCCAAGGGACTCTCAAGAGTCTTCTCTAACATCACAGTTCAAACGCATCAATTCTTTGGTGCTCGGCTTTCTTCACAGTCCAACTCTCACATCCATACATGACCACTGGAAAAACCATAGCCTTGACTAGACAGACCTTTGTTGGCAAAGTAATATCTCTGCTTTTCAATATGCTGTCTAGGTTGGTCATAACTTTCCTTCCAAGGAGTAAGTGTCTTTTAATTTCATGGCTGCAATCACCATCTGCAGTGATGTTGGAGCCCAGAAAAATAAAGTCAGCCACTGTTTCCACTGTTTCCCCATCTATTTGCCATGAAGTGATGGGACTGGATGCCATGATCTTCGTTTTCTGAATGTTGAGCTTTAAGCCAACATTTTCACTCTCCTCCTTCACTTTCATCAAGAGGCTTTTTAGCTCCTCCTCACTTTCTGCCATAAGGGTGGTGTCATCTGCATATCTGAGTTTATTGATATTTCTCCCAGCAATCTTGATTCCAGCTTGCGCTTCCTCCAGCCCAGCGTTTCTCATGATGTACTCTGCATAGAAGTTAAATAAGCAGGGTGACAGTACACAGCCTTGACGTACTCCTTTTCCTATTTGGAACCAGTCTGTTGTTCCATGTCCAGTTCTAACTGTTGCTTCCTGACCTGCATATAGGTTTCTCAAGAGGCAGGTCACTGCTACTGCTGCTAAGTCACTTCAGTCGTGTTCGACTCTGTGTGACCCCATAGATGGCAGCCCACCAGGCTCCCCCGTCTCTGGGATTCTCCAGGCAAGAACACTGGAGTGGATTGCCATTTCCTTCTCTAATGTGTGAAAGTGAAAAGTGAAAGTGAAGTCGCTCAGTCGTGTCTGACCCTCAGCGACCCCATGGAGTGCAGCCTACCAGGCTCCTCCGCCCATGGGATTTTCCAGGCAAGAGTACTGGAGTGGGGTGCCATTGCCTTCTCCAGGTGGTCTGGTATTCCCATCTCTTTCAGAATTTTCCACAGTTTATTGTGATCCACACAGTCAAAGGCTTTGGCATAGTCAATAAAGCAGAAATAGATGTTTTTCTGGAACTCTCTTGCTTTTTCAATGATCCAGTGGATGTTGGCAATTTGATCTCTGGTTCCTCTGCCTTTTCGAAAACCAGCTTGAGTATATGGAAGTTCACGGTTCACGTGTTGCTGAAGCCTGGCTTGGAGAATTTTGAGCATTACTTTACTAGTGTGTGAGATGAGTGCAATTGTGCAGTAGCTTGAGCATTCTTTGGCATTGCCTTTCTTTGGGATTGGAATGAAAACTGACCTTTTCCAGTCCTGTGGCCAGTGCTGAGTTTTCCAAATTTGCTGGCAAATTGAGTGTAGCACTTTCAGGCATCATCTTTCAGGATTTGAAATAGCTCAGTTGGAATTCTGTCACCTCCACTAGCTTTGTTCATAGTGATGCTTTCTAAGGCCCACTTGAGTTCACATTCCACTAGCCATGGAAATTGCCCCATCACAATCCTGTGAACAATGTCCTCCTTACTGGCATCTTCTAAAGTTTCCATAAGATATCAAATAAGACAGTATTTTGCAGAATGGACAACAAATCATGAGTGAAACTTCCCTTTGATAAAATACGCTGACGGTGTTTTGGTAGCATGATTGAGGGTTGTTTTATTTCTGGTGCTGAGTTTCAAAGTGTGATTGTTAGATTGGAGAACAAAGCTCTCTGAGAACAAAGAAGCAGATAAGAATCTAGATTTAAGTAAGTGTTATTTCCAATTTCCAAGAATACGAAGAGGCCTAATTGATCTATGGGAATTATAAACAAAGCCTGAATTGGCAAGATCTGGAAATTTTCACTGTGGCTCTTACAAATATTCTTTAAAAGAAATTCTGGCATTTGGAATAGGGAACCAGAACCATTATTTTTCTGTGGAACAGAAACCTTTGTTTGCCTAACCATCCCCTGCCCCCAACAGGTCTGATTGGATATCAGGAACTGCCTTGTTACACCTTTTTAAGAAAGGCTTCTTTCTGGCCGTGCTGGATCTTTGTGTCTGGGCGTGGGCTTTCTCTAGCTGCGGGGAGCCAGGGCTGGTCTTTCCTTATGGTGCTCGGGCTTCTCATTGCCATGCCTCTCTAGGCAAGCGGGCTCAGTGGTGTTGGTGCACAGGGTCAGCCACCTCACTGCTTGTGGGATCTCCCGGACCAGGAATTGAACCCGTGTCCCCTGCATCAGGAGGCGGACTCTCATCCACTGTGTTGTGTTGTGCTGTGCTCAGTCACTTCAGCTGTGTCCGACTCTTTGCGACCCATGAACTGTAGCCCTTCAAGCTCCTCTGTCCATGGAGTTGTCCAGGCAAAAATACAGGAGTGGGTTGCCACGCCCTCCTCCAAGGAATCTTCCCAACTCAAGGATGGAACCTGTGTGTCCTACATTGCAGGCAAATTCTTTACCACTGAAACACTGGGGAAGTCCCCTCATCCACTACACCACCAGAGAAATCCCAGGAACTTGCCCTTATCATCAAGAGCAGGTTGATAATAAGTAGCCCCAAGCCCTGTGCTTCAGAGGAGGCTGCCCCCTTGCAGCCTGGACCGGCTTATCTGGCTATGGGGTTGCCCTGTACCCCATGTATCAAAATGGAGTATGAGAGATGCTCTCTCATTCCTATGAAGGTTGAAGTTGTCTTCCTCTGAAACTTGTCACATTTGTGTGTTGCTTGTAGTAATGACAGCTGCTTTGCTTCTGTGAGGGGAGCCAGCCAGTGAATAAGGCTGACACATCGAGGGTGGATTAGTAGGAAGATGGAAAGAACCTGGGTTCGTGGTTGTGCCATAAGAGCGTGGACTTATCTCATCCTGGAGCCAGCCTGCCTCCTTGTTTAAGCCTCTTAGGGAAGTTGGATCTCCTGTCACTTGCACCTGAAAGCACCCTCCCCAGTATACTCTCCTAAAGGAATCCCCCTGACCCTTAGGGACCCGAGGGTAGGAGGATTGCCCAGTGAACACGGCAGCTGTTAACAAACCTGAAGCTCTATTAGTGGGATCTTTTCCCTCTTTTCTGGCTGTCGTTTGGCCATTTTGTTGTCCTTTTTATTTCTTCTGCAGGTCAAGTTGAAATCTAAATTGAGTGTTTGGTAACTGGTGGAATAGGAGAGCTGAAACAACTGTGGCATTTAAAGATGTGGGCACTGGGAGATGGGGCCAAACTTCTCTCCTACAGCGTGGGTACACAGGTAGATATCATAGCCTTGTCCCACCAGCAGAAATAACTGATTTACTTGTGTGTTCCACAAGCTAGACCCTAAGTGCCATTGTCTTTATACTCAGGGGCCCTGGTATATGTATAATGTGCCTGCCCCCACAATACTGAAGGCTACCAATTTTGGAGCCTTAATCTATGCTGAGAATTATACTAGTGACGTTATGCATTGTCTTTATTAAATTTTATAATAAATATAAGTTCTAATATGACCTATATTTTAATGATAAAACAGATTGGAGTGATAAAAACCATTTGCCTGAAGTTACATAGCTAATATGGGCTTCCCCAGTGACTACCAATTTTGGAGCCTTAATCTATGCTGAGAATTATACTAGTGACGTTATGCATTGTCTTTATTAAATTTTATAATAAATATAAGTTCTAATATGACCTATATTTTAATGATAAAACAGATTGGAGTGATAAAAACCATTTGCCTGAAGTTACATAGCTAATATGGGCTTCCCCAGTGGCTCAGCTGGTAGAGAACATACCTGCAATGCAGGAGACCTGGGTTTGATCCCTGGGTTGGGAAGATCCCTTGGGGAAGGGAATGGCAACTCACTTCAGTATTCTTCCCTGGAGAATCCCATGGACAGAGGAACCTGGTGGGCTACAGTCCATGGGATCACAAAGAGTTGGATACAACTTTGCAACTTTCACACACACATAGCTAATATACAGTAGTGGTTCAAATACAGATCTGACTTGAAAATTGTTCTTTTAACTAGTATATTCTATGTCTTTGCATATTTGCCAAATACCTGTCATTTAGATGTGTTAGGACAGGAATGAATGCCCCTATCTTCCTTCATTTCCCCTTTCACCTTTGGTCAACGTGTTGAGGCAGAGGCACATATGAGATTACTTAAATATTGGCTGTTCTCTAGGAATAAGTTTTATCAGAGTGTGTGGGTTATAAATGCATTCAGTGGTAAATAATAGAAAGCGTAACAGTGATTTAAATGAGATGGGACTTATTCTCCTCTTATAATACCCAGTCTGGAGGTAGGCCTTTGGCACTGGTATATCCAGGATTCTGTTGGCCTTTCATTATAGGTTGGCTCTTCGCACCACAAAAAGGCTGTTGCAGTTCCAGTCATCACATGTTCATCGAAAATAGAAGGCAAAAAGACTGAAAGCAGAAGGGCAATGCCAGCTAAACAGGTCTAGTCCTTTATATCAGAAAAGGAAAAGGTTCTTCAGAGCCACAGGAAAAGCTGAAAAAGTAGGAAACAGGATTCTTGGGAAAGGCTTAGACTAATCTTAATCTATCATTTGGGGCTGATCACACTATCAGCCACTATCAGGGCTGATAGTGGTTAATCAATGCTTTTGAACTGTGTTGGAGAAGAATTTTGAGAGTCCTGTGGACTGCATGGAGATCAAACCGGTCAATCCTAAAGAAAATCAGTCCTTATTTATTGGAAGGACTGATGCTGAAGCTGAAGCTCCAGTACTTTAGCCACCTGATGGGAAGAACTGACTGATTAGAAAAGACGTTGATGCTGGGAAAGATTGAAGGCTGGAGGAGAAGGGGACGACAGAGGATGAGATGGTTGGATCACATCACCAACTCGATGGACATGAGTTTGAGCAAGCTCTGGGAGTTGATGATGGACAGGGAAGCCTGACATACTGCAGTCCATGGGGGTGCACAGAGTCGGACATGACTGAGTGATTGAACTGACTGACACTATCAGCCGAAACAAAGTTGGAATCTGGTTGCTAAGGAAAAGGCTGCTAGCACTACTAAACCACACATTTCAAAGTAGAGGCTGTTAGAATTTGAAGAGGTGATAGAGATATCCCTATCGTGTAGATAAGAGTTGAGACTTAAAAAGAACACAGGTGCCTGAGACAGGACTAAAGAAGTTTTCTTCAAGTGTACTGCTCTTAACCCCACGCCTCCCTGATACTTCTATAAAGTGTTTGATTTAAAACCCTTTCAGGGACTTCCCTGGTGGTCCAGTGGTTAGGACTCTGTGCTTCCACTGCAGGGGGCACAGGTTTAAACCCTGGTTGGGGAATTAAGATCCCTCACGGTGCAGGGAGGCAGGGGCAAAGAAAAGCCTTTTCATATCTCCTCCTCAGTTCATCTGTCTCATCGAGAAGGCTGGGAAGGGCAGAACCTCCCTGGTGTCTTGGGAGGAGAAGCGATATTCCCCAGAGAGCTCAGCAACATGGTCAGGATTATACCCTATGTTTGTTGGCCAAAATGAAATCCTAAACCTCCAGGTTGCGCCAGAGTTCTTTTACCGGACTCCGCTGTCTCCCACAGTTCTGTGATCTTCCCTATGGCCTTCCCTCTTCCACCAGAGCAAGGGGGCTCTCTGCCCAGAGTCCTGAACTTTCAGCTGGGCAGATCTGGCTGCCTGGACACTCCAACAAGAGATGGTTCGGGGAATGACTGAGTGGAACTCAGCCTGCATAGGGACATTTGGTCCTTCTTTGTCTCCAGGGAGAGAGGACAACTACCCAGTGTGAGTGTGGCAATGAGTAAGGGCCCAGAAACTTGAGCCTGAAAATTTATTTCCTGAGTTGACTTGACCCTGTCTTTCAGCACCAGGGTCGCTGGTCATTTTGATCCTGTTCAGCATGTTCCTGCCTCCTCAGGCAGGGACTGAGAGTGCCACGATGTCTTCCAATACATTGGGGAAACACCATGGTGTGGACAGTGGGCCAAAGCCATGCTTTAGTAACAGGGCATCTTGTACAGCCAGCAGAGTGTTTATGTGGTCGAGCCAGCTACTCTCAGTTTTCTGAGTGGGGTTCCTTTTGCTACCTTGGAAAAGGAGAGATTCTTTTCTTTGGCTAGAAGAGTCTATAGAGTGTGATTTTACGGGTAAAAATAGTAACTGTAGCAGAATCGTAATTACAGTGGTTAAAATAAGTGAATACTTGATAAATTCATTGACATTGCCTTTTCTACCGTATGAGCATCTTTATCAGCCTTGAGGACCTCAGCTTGTCTTCAAGCTGGTTTTGTGGCATGCGTATTTTTGCAAACTCACTAAGTCTGTAGTTGAATTTAGGGCATTTACAGCCAAGCCTGTTGGGAATGGCTGTGTTGCGTCTGTTCTTTGTGACCTCTGTTGGATATGCCTGCCAAGAAAAATAACACCCGGAAGACTTGTGTTAACGCCCACGAGCAGGATCTGGACAGCCCTCTTGGTTTATCCATGGCTCAGTTCTCTGCAGTCCCATCTCTAGGCCCAGGACTGGGATTGTCAGGCAGCCCTTACTAACTTGGTTTACTGTCTTTTGGTTTTAAAAATACTATGAAGACAGTCTGCTACTGTTTCTTTCCTTCAGTGTGTAAACAAATACTGGGCATTTCTTTTTCTTCCAGTGCATTTAGGAAGGTCATGCAGTTACAGAAAAGATTTGATATTACTTTGAGTAGAATAAAGCAGCCTGTGGCTGATGTAAATACAGCTGCCTACAGGGTAATCGTAATTAAGGAAGTTTGAAACAGGCTGAAAGGTAACTTCCCAGAGTTTGAAAACTGAAACTTTCAAATTGGCACTGTAATGCCCATCACAAGCCCAGCCTTTAAAAATAAATTTAATCGCGAGGCACAATCTGGTCTTCGCATCAGGTGGGGCAGATTAATGTAGGTCTTATTCAGCCAACCGTACAGGCTCGGAAAGGGGAAGGATAGAGTGCATAATGTGTTTAAAGCAGGCAGCTAGTAAGGAACCAAACTAACCTTTTTGGCTTTCACCCGAGAGCTATTTTTAGAAAGTGCTTGCAGTGCAGAGTCTATTGGGATATTCAGTCTTCAAAATACCACAAATATATTACTGCTGGAAGAAGTTGCTGTTTATGGGAAAATAAAATTTAACATCACTGTTCTCTGACTGAATTGTTTAAAGGGAGTTATCTCTGTACATGGATGGCTAAAAGTGACTTTCAGTGCCTGTGGAGAAATCTGCAGAGTTTTTAGCAGGGCACAGAGACCGTAACATCTAACTATAAAAAGATGTCACTTCCCTCTCAGCTTTGTTGTGATGTAATTGACAAGTAAGATTGTATATATTTAAGGTGTATTGATTTGATATATGTATACATTGTGAAATGATTACCATCATCAAGTTAATTAACACATCTAACACCTCACATAGTCTGTGTGTGTGTGTGTGTGTGTGTGTGGTGAGAATTACTCTTATAAGATCTTTCTAATTCATGTAAACAGATTTCAGGTTCATAGTACAGTATTACTGACCGTAGTCACCAAGCTGTCCACTGGCTCCCCAGAACTAATCCATCTCGTAATTGAAAGTTTGTACTCTTTAACCAGCATTTCCTTATTTCCCTACTCTCCAGCCTCTGGCAACTACCTTGTTAACTCTCTCTTTAAGTTTGACTTTTTAAAATTACACACATAAGTGAGGTAGTGCAGTATTTATCCTTTCACCTTTGGCTTATTTCATTAACCACAATGTTCTGTAGGTTCGTCCATGTTGTAGCAAATGGCAGGATTTCTTCCTTTTTACGGCTGAATAATAATTTCGTCATGTGTGGTTCTATCTGTAGGTAGGTAGATATCACCTTTTTTTTTAATCTGTTCATTTGTTGCTGAATAGTTAGGTCATTTCCATAACTTTGCTATTGTGAGTAATGCAGCAGTGCATATAGGAATGTGGATATTTCATTTAGATACTGATTTCATTTGAATACGTACCCAGACATAGAATTTCTGGGCCATATGGTAATTCTATATTTAGTTTTTTGAGGAAACTCCCTACTATTTTCCATCATGGACACACCAATTATTTATTACCACCAACAGTGCAGAGGGTTCCCTTTTCTCCCCATCCTTGCCAAAACTCATCTCTGTTCAGACAAACAATTCTTAATTGCACTTGTCCTGAGAGAAGTGCTTTTTATTGCCCTGGCTTTCATGTGCCAGGTTGTTTAAGGGGACAATACAAGAAAGCTAGGCGATTAGTATTTTTCATTACTTTGGTTAATTTCCAGGAATGTCTGTGTCTGTCTCCATGTTGTAGATGCCTTTCTCTTTTTAGTTCCTGTTCCCTAATGATGGAGAAGCAACGTGTTGCTATGGAAGGAGTGTAGGTTTTTGTGTCCTGTAATCCTTACATTTGAGTCTGGACTCATTCATTTACCAGCTCTGTTCATGGATACTTTGACTCTGGGAGCCTCCAAGTCTTGAACTATAAAATGGACTTGATATGTCCATTGCCCCATTTCTCATGAGGGTAAAACAAGGTAACATAATGAGAAAGTTCTAGTTCACAGCCTCTTCCAATGGAAGAGCATCTCTGGGCTCATCACTTCTCTTCCACAGCTTCTTCTCTACAGCAGTGAACAAAGTGTTCTAGTTTTTTCCTAAGTTTTAACAGTAGAGTTAAGCTTCTAACAGTACCTAATCCTTTATAATAGTTACGTGACATGGGACAGTTTACTTCCTATCTCTGAGCCTGTTAGCTCATTGATGATATGGAAATAATTATCTATCACAGTACTTACACATTCAGTTGTAAGTACTGAATTAAATGAGATCATGCATATATGCCAAGTCTTAATACCTGGCACAGGGTGGACACTCAGTGACTGGTGGATAGCAGGATAGGATGGACATTTCTTGAAGGACAGTCTTCTTCCTGTCATCATCTTGACTTTGATGGCTTCCTTTGATTTTTCCTTTGCTAACCTCATTTTTTTCCTCTCCCCAAATTGACTGGAAGGATTTTTCTAAGCTTTGTCTTTCTGTTTTACATCTTTAACTTTTCCTTGGACATTTCACCCATTTCCAAGGTTTCAAGCACTTTTAGATGGCTAATGTCTAAATTTTTCCTGAGCTCCAGACAAGCATCTCCAGTTTTCTGTGTGTTAGTACCTGGATACCCAAAGGAATCTTGAACTCAGAACATATATACAAAACGGTAGTTATTATCCTTCCCACTTCCTTCCTCAAAGCCATTCTTCTAACAGGTCCTCTCTACTCTACTCCTCTGCCACCTCTAGGTTCTGTTTCCTCCTATCCATTTTTGAACACAGGCCAAACTGCATTGTGTTTTCAGCTCTAGGGCCACAGTAGAGTATAGTTCCTTCTCCCAGGCCATCGTGCTGCCCATAAATAATGCCAACAAAACTATGATGACGTAATAAAAGTACCATGACAACAACCATTTGTTGAGTGTACAACAGGCTAGGCAGTATCATGCCACCCTAAGCCCTGGGTGAGGTGGGACCCTGCTCTGAGCTCCTGTTTTAGAGGTCCTGTTCTCTTCCTCATTCCCATCCAGAGCCCACCCTGCAGCCTCAGCTCATGCTCTGGGTACTTGAGACTTCAGAGTCCCCTACTTAGATTACGCTGAGCTTCCTTCCAAAGACAGCATGTGGGCCCTTTCGCCAGCTCTGTCTTTGGCAAGGCACCCACAAGAATGTGCATCTCTGGGCTTGAGGCCTAGCCACAGGGCAGCTGTTTGTGTGGTTTGTGGTCTGAGATTTGTCTGCAGCCTGGGATGTCCATACCTGTGCCCATGAGACCTCCTGGGGCAGGACAGAGCCAGGGGTGGAACAGAAGGGGCTTGGGCCAGGGGCCTTGAAAAGTGCTGAGAAGGTTAGGCTGGCCCTGGGCAATCAGAAATGTTTCTGATGTATTAATAGCTTCCTCTCTAATCATCATACTTCTCAATGTACATTATATTACTTCTGTATTTCTAGATGAATAAAATGAAAACTGAAGAGGTTAAATACTTAGTGCACAGGTTGTAACTGACAGAGCCTGAATCTGACCCAGATTAGTTTGCCTCCAAAATTTTTATTCTATGATATTTGTACTTTTTACCCATTTTCTACATTGTAGCCAGTTCCATTTGTATGGAAAATGTCTAATATCACATTATTTCCTTGATTAAAAATCTTTTATTAGCTCTCATTTTCAGTTGGCTAAGACCAGTCTCTCTGATGTTGCATGCAAGATCCTTTAAAACCTGGCTCAAATCTACTTTGTCAAACGCATTTCTCACCAGTCTTCCCGCCATGACTCCTTGGGTCATGATTGTACTTGGGCTGTTCCATAAATCCACTCTGCCTTTGTACTCGCAGTCTCAGCTGGGCAGTCCTTTTCCTCACTCGACTGACCAAGCCTCCATTTCAGGACCAGATGAGTATCACCTTGTCCGTGAAGACACTTGAATTTTTCTAGGTAGGATCTCTCCTGCCCCATTGTACTTCTTTTTATTTATTTATTTTTATTTTATTATTTTATATATATATATATATATTTTTTTTTTACTTTACAATACTGTATTGGTTTTTCCATACATTGACATGACTCCGCCACAGGTGTACATGAGTGCCCAACCCTGAAGCCCCCTCCCACCACCCTCCCCATATCATCTCTCTGGGTCATCCCTGTGCACCAGCCCCAAGCATCCTGTATCCTGTATCGAACCTAGACCAGCAATTCGTTTCTTACATAGTATACATGTTTCAGTGCCGTTCTCCCAAATCATCTCACCCTCTCCCTCTCCCACAGAGTCCAAAAGCCTGTTCTTTGCATCTGTGTCTCTCTTACTGCCTATTCTTCTCTAATTGTGTATACCTTAATACAAGTGCATGTTGCCTTGTACCTGTGTTGGCTCTCAGTGAGAGTTCTTGGTTCAGTGCGAGTTCCAAGAGTTCCTTGGCAGGAACTCTCATTCATCATTACACACGTAATACTTCATACAGAACCTGGACACCTATAGGCGACATAAATATTAAAATCTTTTTGTTACTAAAAATCTTCTCAAAAGTTATTAGCCAGTGAGGAATACAAATTTGAGTTCTGACAGTTGTGTTGATTTGCTGATAGATTGGTTTTACAGGCATTTTGATGTCAAAACTGGAAATTTCTATCTCACAGAAAAATGTAACTTTACATTTAATCCCACCATTTTGCTGTCACGACATTTACATGTTGAGAGGTTATTATGATAAATGTATAATGTATTATTTGTGAGCTTTAATAGGCTAGTAAGTTCTGAATAGAATCTAGNCATTCCCATCCAGAGCCCACCCTGCAGCCTCAGCTCATGCTCTGGGTACTTGAGACTTCAGAGTCCCCTACTTAGATTACGCTGAGCTTCCTTCCAAAGACAGCATGTGGGCCCTTTCGCCAGCTCTGTCTTTGGCAAGGCACCCACAAGAATGTGCATCTCTGGGCTTGAGGCCTAGCCACAGGGCAGCTGTTTGTGTGGTTTGTGGTCTGAGATTTGTCTGCAGCCTGGGATGTCCATACCTGTGCCCATGAGACCTCCTGGGGCAGGACAGAGCCAGGGGTGGAACAGAAGGGGCTTGGGCCAGGGGCCTTGAAAAGTGCTGAGAAGGTTAGGCTGGCCCTGGGCAATCAGAAATGTTTCTGATGTATTAATAGCTTCCTCTCTAATCATCATACTTCTCAATGTACATTATATTACTTCTGTATTTCTAGATGAATAAAATGAAAACTGAAGAGGTTAAATACTTAGTGCACAGGTTGTAACTGACAGAGCCTGAATCTGACCCAGATTAGTTTGCCTCCAAAATTTTTATTCTATGATATTTGTACTTTTTACCCATTTTCTACATTGTAGCCAGTTCCATTTGTATGGAAAATGTCTAATATCACATTATTTCCTTGATTAAAAATCTTTTATTAGCTCTCATTTTCAGTTGGCTAAGACCAGTCTCTCTGATGTTGCATGCAAGATCCTTTAAAACCTGGCTCAAATCTACTTTGTCAAACTCATTTCTCACCAGTCTTCCCGCCATGACTCCTTGGGTCATGATTGTACTTGGGCTGTTCCATAAATCCACTCTGCCTTTGTACTCGCAGTCTCAGCTGGGCAGTCCTTTTCCTCACTCGACTGACCAAGCCTCCATTTCAGGACCAGATGAGTATCACCTTGTCCGTGAAGACACTTGAATTTTTCTAGGTAGGATCTCTCCTGCCCCATTGTACTTCTTTTTATTTATTTATTTTTATTTTATTATTTTATATATATATATATATATTTTTTTTTTACTTTACAATACTGTATTGGTTTTTCCATACATTGACATGACTCCGCCACAGGTGTACATGAGTGCCCAACCCTGAAGCCCCCTCCCACCACCCTCCCCATATCATCTCTCTGGGTCATCCCTGTGCACCAGCCCCAAGCATCCTGTATCCTGTATCGAACCTAGACCAGCAATTCGTTTCTTACATAGTATACATGTTTCAGTGCCGTTCTCCCAAATCATCTCACCCTCTCCCTCTCCCACAGAGTCCAAAAGCCTGTTCTTTGCATCTGTGTCTCTCTTACTGCCTATTCTTCTCTAATTGTGTATACCTTAATACAAGTGCATGTTGCCTTGTACCTGTGTTGGCTCTCAGTGAGAGTTCTTGGTTCAGTGCGAGTTCCAAGAGTTCCTTGGCAGGAACTCTCATTCATCATTACACACGTAATACTTCATACAGAACCTGGACACCTATAGGCGACATAAATATTAAAATCTTTTTGTTACTAAAAATCTTACTTCTCAAAAATTATTAGCCAGTGAGGAATACAAATTTGAGTTCTGACAGTTGTGTTGATTTGCTGATAGATTGGTTTTACAGGCATTTTGATGTCAAAACTGGAAATTTCTATCTCACAGAAAAATGTAACTTTACATTTAATCCCACCATTTTGCTGTCACGACATTTACATGTTGAGAGGTTATTATGATAAATGTATAATGTATTATTTGTGAGCTTTAATAGGCTAGTAAGTTCTGAATAGAATCTAGAGAGATCACAGTTCTGTCTCAAAGTGATTAGTTTTGTTTTTTAAGTTACCTTTTAAAAAATATATATGTTTCTGAATGATGTTTATACCACAAACTTACTGTTTTTCAAGAGGTAATTACACATTTGCATAAATTATCAGCTCATAATGATGATATGGTATATATTGTCTAGCTCGTTTTCTAAGAGATCACAGTTCTGTCTCAAAGTGATTAGTTTTGTTTTTTAAGTTACCTTTTAAAAAATATATATGTTTCTGAATGATGTTTATACCACAAACTTACTGTTTTTCAAGAGGTAATTACACATTTGCATAAATTATCAGCTCATAATGATGATATGGTATATATTGTCTAGCTCATTTTCTCTTCTTCCCTAAGATTTGAGTATTCAGATTAGAAATCTTGCTTGTTATGGTGGTTTCTCCCTACTTGCCCCTCCATGACAGAGATTCTGGGCAGAGTCTTGCCTCTGGATTGGCTGTCGGAGCATTTTCGTCATGAAAAAAATGTGGTATTTAACAAAATATATGTGGTTCCATGTAACAGGGCAGTGCAGAGCAATTCCCCTAGGGTATGTTTCATTCTGTTAGCATATTTACACTTGATTATAAGCTTGATTATAAGAAAACATGCCATAGAAAGAAGCAAGATTAATTTAAGCAGACTGAATTTAGATACATGTGACTACCGTAACTATACTTTAGAGTCATAAGCAAGCCAGTTTTAAGTCCAAAAGATTTGGGGGAAAAGAAGGAATTCAGTAAGTGTTTGAAAGATGCTAAGGAAATGTCTTTGGGGAAAGGGGAACTATTCTGGGAATATTGTCTGCTTTTGATAAGGTGGGAAGAGTGGTGACTTAATAGAAGAGATGAAGTTAGCCCAGAGGAAGGTCAGGAACGATTAGATTGAAGCTGTTTCTGGAAACATGGCCTTCCAGGATTCTAGGCCAAAGCTTTGAAGAGAAGGGAGTGGGCGTTTATGCACAGGTAGGAGAGGGCTAGCTTCACTTCCACTCTACTGTCGGAGCATTTTCGTCATGAAAAAAATGTGGTATTTAACAAAATATATGTGGTTCCATGTAACAGGGCAGTGCAGAGCAATTCCCCTAGGGTATGTTTCATTCTGTTAGCATATTTACACTTGATTATAAGCTTGATTATAAGAAAACATGCCATAGAAAGAAGCAAGATTAATTTAAGCAGACTGAATTTAGATACATGTGACTACAGTAACTATACTTTAGAGTCATAAGCAAGCCTATTTTAAGTCCAAAAGATTTGGGGGAAAAGAAGGAATTCAGTAAGTGTTTGAAAGATGCTAAGGAAATGTCTTTGGGGAAAGCGGAACTATTCTGGGAATATTGTCTGCTTTTGATAAGGTGGGAAGAGTGGTGACTTAATAGAAGAGATGAAGTTATCCCAGAGGAAGGTCAGGAACGATTAGATTGAAGCTGTTTCTGGAAACATGGCCTTCCAGGATTCTAGGCCAAAGCTTTGAAGAGAAGGGAGTGGGCGTTTATGCACAGGTAGGAGAGGGCTAGCTTCACTTCCACTCTGTCTCTGCTGCTGAGTCACTTCAGTCGTGTCCGACTCTGTGCGACCCCATAGATGGCAGCCCACCAGGCTCCCCCGTCCCTGGGATTCTCTAGGCAAGAATACTGGAGTGGGTTGCCATTTCCTTCTCCAAGGTAGTCTATTTTATTATTAAAAGATTTTTAAATGTTGAAACGTATAAACAATAAAGCCAAAACCATCCATGTTCCCAAAAGACAGAGACAAATTCTAGAGGAGTTTTGAGCAATTTCTTTCCAGCCTCTCTCCTCCACTCACTTGTGTATATGCTTTGATTCAAGTGTAGGACCATGGTATGATATATTTTCTCCATTGCATTCTCGTTTTAATTTCTTTGACATTTTCAAAGCATTTTTCTGTGTTAATAAAAACTTTTCAAGATATTTTAAGTTATTCCATTTCAGAGATATGCTAGAATTTATTTAGGCTTATTTACTTTATAAATAAAACTACAGATAAATCTTTGTACCTGAGATTTTGCTAGATCTCTGATTTCTTTACAAAAGGTTATTAGAAAAAGAAAATCCTAGGTCAACGCATGCTAATATTTTTTAATGTTTTTTTTTTAATTGGAGTATAATTGCTTTACAACATAGTGTTAGTTTCTGCTGTACAACAAGGTGAATGAGCCATATCTCTTCCCTCTCAAGCCTCCCTCCCACCACCCCCTTATCCTAGCTCTAGAGGTCATCACAGAGCTCTGAGCTGAGCTCCCTGTGCCATACAGCAGCTTCCCATTAGCTATCTATTTTACACATGGTTGGAGAAGACTCCTGAGAGTTCATTGGACTGCAAGGAGATCCAACCAGTCCATTCTAAAGGAGATCAGCCCTGGGTGTTCTTTGGAAGGAATGATGCTAAAGCTGAAATGCCAGTACTTTGGCCACCTCATGCAAAGAGTTGACTCATTGGAAGAGACTCTGATGCTGGGAGGGATTGGGGGCAGGAGGAGAAGGGGACGACAGAGGATGAGATGGCTGGATGGCATCACTGACTCAATGGACGTGAGTCTGAGTGAACTCCAGGAGTTGGTGATGGACAGGGAGGGCTGGCGTGCTGCGATTCATGGGGTCGCAAAGAGTCGGACACGACTGAGCGACTGAACTGAACTGAACAGGAGAAGGAAATGGCAACCCACTCCAGTATTCTTGCCTGGAGAATTCCATGGAGAGAGGAGCCTGCAGTCCATGGGATTGCAAAAAGTCAGACACGGCTGAGCGATGCTCACTCACTTCATTTACACATGGTAGTGTGCATATGTCAATGCTCCTGTCTCAATTTGTCCCACCCTCTCATTCCCCCAAAGCATACTAGTATTTTAAAGTTCTTGAGATACTTTTACAGATTGTTTTAGATGTCAGAATTAAAGAGTAAAATCTTTCTATGGTGCCACAGACAGTGATGATATGAGGAACTGAGAAGTGTATTGATGGAGGTGAGGAAGGATTTATAAGTGGAAAGATGTAAAATTTCACGTGTGAATGACCAGTGTGGGAGAGAATGTGAGGAAGTATAAGGATGGATTGACCATGGACAGAAGGAAGGGAGTTTCCTTATGAAGGGTGCTTCACAGTCTTGCCGTGTGTGAAATGCACAAGGTTTAAGAGTTAAATGGTAACCATTCACCTCACATGCTGCCACAGAGTTTGAGTTCAGGAGTCCGTTGCTGCTGTAGTCCTCTTTCAAGAGTGAGAGTTCCTCTCTCCCCTCCACCTCCCTCATCAGTAAATGTCAATAGTGTTCATTTCTCCTCCTTGGGTTGGTGAGTGGCTCAAGTGAGATTGTGTGCCTAAGCCCTTAGCCTGGTATATGGCACAATTCTGACACCCACTGCCACCCTCCCTTATATTAGTTAGGAATCCTATAGTTGAAAGTGACAGAACATGAAATTCAAAGAAAAAAAAGCCAGTATGCTATGTCCAGCACAAAGTCTTGTATCCAATAGAATGGGAATACCACTTGATTTTTTTTTTACTGGTTGAATGAATAAACAAATAAATAAATGGGAAATGCCTAAGAAGTGTTAACAGTAAGTCTATTTAAAGATTGGTTGAGCTTATAAAGATAAACAAGTCCAGTTGAAAAAGACCAAATCAAGTGGTATTCCCATTCCATTGGATACAAGACTTTGCTGGACATAGCATATACTTCAGTGTTTCTCCTCTTGATTACACAGAACTTGTATCTTTTGGTAGAAGTAGTAGTATTGGTAATCCTAGATTGCAGGTGAAAATACCTAGCCACGTTTAATTTTTTTCAAAAATAAATAAGCTGTGGGGATATAATGTACAGCATGGTGACTGTAACACTACTGTATAATTTTATTTGAAGGTTACTAAGAGAATAGAGCTTCAAGGAAGGAAAAATTTTAACTATGTGAGGTGATTCTTGTTAACTAAACTTATTGTGGTAGTTATTTTGTAACATATACATGTATCAAATCATTTTGTTGCAGGCATTAAACTGACACAGTATTATATATAACATGTCTTTAGGTCATATGGAATTATTTTTCAAAATGAAAATTTTACATCTTCTTGGCCTATTGTGTTTTATTTTTTTAAAATATTGCAAGAATATTAGATGGAAACTTTAAAATGAAAAAGGTAAACCCATTTCCCTATCACAATAGTATTACAAAATGTTTTTGTCTTTATGTTGCTTTCTATTCCTTTATAGCTTATTTTTTAAATTAGATATATTAAATAGCAAGGATAAAAATCTAGGTGGTATTTAAAGCTTTTCAGGTGATTGATAGCCTACTTTACCACCTGCAGTTGTCCTCTCATTACAAAAGCAAGCCTATTAGCATAGTGATGCCCACCAGGTGAATGGAGGTTTGCTTCAGGAGCAAGAACAGTAGGTGTAATTACTAAAAAGAACATTTGAACTGTAGATATAAGTGCCAGGAAGGAAATGAGTTCCGTATTTAATATTTTCTCTGTGTATGTACAAGTTCACTCACCTTTTTGAGCTGAACAGGAGAAGGAAATACTGTGATGTCCATTTGTGTGAGGAGCTTAGTGACTTTGTGGCTTTGTAAATATTTTCTTCAAATTTACTGATGACCGTTCTGACTAGCGTGAACACCTCATTGTAGTTTTGATTTGAATTTCTACAGTAGTTAGTGATGTTGAGTATCGTTTCCTGTGCCTCTTAACCCTCTGCATGTGTTCTTTAGAGAAAAGTCTATTTAGGTTTTCCATCCAATTTTTGATTGGATTTTTTTTTTTTTTTTGGATGTTGAGCTGCATGAGACTATTTGTATATTTTGGAGATTAAGCCCCTGTCAGATGCTTCTTTTGCAAATATTTTCTCCAGTTCTGAGAGTTGTCTTTTCGTTTCGTTTATAATTTCCTTTGCTGTGCAAAAGCTTTTAAGTAAGGGTAGAGTGAGTTGGGGGCTTCCCTAGAGGCTCAGATAAAGAATCTTCCTGCAATGCAGTAGGCCCAGGTTTGATCCCAGGGTTGGGGAGATCCCCTGGAGGAGGGCATGGCAACCCGCTCTAGTGTTCATGTCTGGAGAATTTTATGGACAGAGGAGCCTGGTGGGCTACAGTCCGTGGGCCACACAGAGTCAGACACAACTGACTACTAAGCAGCAGCAGCAGGATGAACTGGGAGCCTGGGACTGACATGTACACACTACTGCGCATAGAACGGATAAACAATGGGAACCTACTGTATAGCACAGGGAACGCTATGCTCTGAAGCGACCTGAATGGGAAGGAAATCCAAGAAATGGGGATACGTGTATGCATATATCTGATTCACTTTGCTGTATAGCAGAAATAACACAACATTGTAAAGCAACTATACTTCAATAAGTTAAAAATTTTCTTCAGATTATATCCATCTAGAGTTCTTATATTAAAATTAATACAAATATAAAATATTAATAAAAGAAAATGAAAGCTCCCCCATGCCATACCCATCCTCAGCATTCAGCCCAGCTCTTTCTTAGGTAGCGCCCTCATTGATTTTCATAGCTGTGTCTCTCTGGATTGTTTGGATTTTGTAATGTACATGTAAGCCGTTTATAATGACATATAAAAAAAGGTATATTTTGGGAGAAAGTAGGAGCACAACCGTGGGCTTCCCAGGTGGCACAGTGGTAAAGAATCTGCCTGCCAGTGCAGGAGACACACAAGACAGGGGTTCGATACCTGGATGGGGAAGAGTCCCTGGAGTAGGGAATAGCAACCCACTCCAGCATCCATGCCTGGAAAATTGTGGACAGAGGAGCCTGGCGGGCTGAAGTCCACAGGGTCACAAAGAGTCAGAGATGACTGAGCAACTGAGCACACAGACGTGACTGTGTGATTTAGGATGCTCTAAAAAGTTGTATTGAAATACAGTTGATTTACAACGTTGTGTTAGTTTCCAGTGAACAGCAGAATGATTCAGGTGTACATCTATATATTCTTTTTCAGATGCTTTTCCCTTATAGGTTATTACAAGATAGGATAGTTCCCTGTGCTATACAATAGACCCTTGTTGATTATCTATTTAAGATTTTTTTAACAGTGTATCATATAAAATTATGCACATTCAACCCTTCCCAATATACAGAAAATAGCAGTTACATATGTTCTACTTAATAATTGCAATAGGCTTGCCAAGGCATCTCAGAATCCTTCAGAAATGGGATTGTATGTTGTTCATGGTTGTGTCCCTCAGACCTAGAACAGTTCCTGAAGGAGAAATCTAATCTTTGTTGTTCGATGTAGAGGTTACTGATGATAATTTCATTAAACTAGGAGTGAAAATAGAAATAAAAGAGAAACAATTTAACTGCACTGCAGAAAAAAATTCAAGGAACCAGTTCAGTTCCAATTGGCTCCATGAATTGGCTCTGGCAAAAGCTTAGTCAATGAAAACTCATCAATGTTGATGCAAACTGTTGAAAGCATCAGTATTCATAAACACAAATAATAACATCTCAAATGTCACAACAGGGGACTGAAAACCTTCTGTACTCAAACTAGGAAAAGTGATGGCTGTCACTGAACCCAGCAGCTAGATCCCAATCCAGATGTATCCCATTCATCCAAACTGTGTGTACCTTTTCATAACTGCATTCCAGCCATCAAATGTGACGCATTGTTCCATGAATGACCTGCACAGTAAGATAATTTATCTATCCAATACCCATCCCATTCTGGTGGGCACCTGGATTGTTCTTTGTAGAGTAGTGTGGCATACACCACAGGCGATGGGGAGTTGTCTGCTGGCAGAGACCAGAAAACGGGGGTTTTGAAGACAGATGGTCTAAATTTAAATCACAGCTCTAATAAGTCAGACAGAGAAGAAGAAATAGCTAATGGCATCCCTTATATGTGGAATCTAATAAGGAAGAATTCAAATGAACTTATAAAACAGAAAGAGATTCACAGGCTTAGGAAACAAACTTATGGTTGCTGGTGAGAAGGGATGAGAGGAAGGGATGGGGAGTTGGATGGACTTGTACACTCTGTTATATTTTAAATGGATAACCAAAAAGAAGCTACTGTGTAGCACAGGGAATTCTGTTCAATGTTATGTGGCAGCCTGGATGGGAGGGGAGTTTGGGGGAGAATGGATACACGTGTATGTGCAGCTGAGTCCTTTTGCTGTTCACCTGAAACTACCACAACACTCTTAATTAGTTATACCCTGATACAAAATAAAAAGTTGAAGAAAACACCTGTTTAAAAAATATTTAAATTACAGCCCTGTCATTTACAAACATGTGACCTTGGACAGGTAATCAAACCTTAGTTTGTTTTGTTGACAATTAAATCTCTTCATAATAAGATAGTAAGTATGATAATATGAACAGGTACTTGGGACTTACAGGTCACTGATGTTCCATCAGAGCTGTGGTTATATGTGAAGGAATCCAGACAGTTATTCAATAAATGGCTTTGATCATAGAATCCTAGAATTATAGAGCCTCAGCAGACCTCAGAAATCTAAGGTATCTTTTTGCTCCATCGCAGACAGTGCATCAAAAAAAAAAAAAAAAAAGTCAGCCTAAAATTCGCAAATGTATTTGGTGTTACAGGAAGCTCATTTCTGTGTTCATATTAAAAGGTCATATTTGATAGATCTAACTTTCCCCCTTCACCTATTTGAATTTCCCTTTCTCCATTGTTCTCTTGGCCCAATAAAGCTGGTCTGTGAACTGTGAAAACACAGTTAAATAAATAGGCTTAGTTTCCTCGCCATGAACAGACACTGTCACGGGATGATGTCTTCCTTGTGCGTGAGCAGAGCTGCTAATTCTTCTTCTTTAAGAAATAATGACATGCCAGGGCATGAAACCTGGGGCTACCGTCTTTATTCAGTTAGGCAAGCATGAACTTGCACGTGCCCATGCATAAAGAATAATCACTTCGTGTAACTGAATGTTGGTTTCAGTGTGCCTATTCCCCAATGAGGCAGCATCTAGAAGGATCAAAAGGCAATTCATTCCAAAACAGTCTGTGCAAAGGGGCCTGAGTGTGTGCCACGTTGCATCTTCATTATACATTTCATCCTGAGACTCAATTAACAACCCTATTGTTTTTTTTTTTTAATCACTTAAAAAAATTCAGGCAGAAGGATTTTTATGATACCAGAGAGCAAGCCGTGTAACCAGCTGGGCCCCACATGTGTTCGTTTCCTGTTATAGTCCTGATCTGAGGCTCATGATACTAATCTAGGAAATTGCTGGGGCTGAGAGGCCATGAATCCTGAGGAGATTTGTCAACCCCCTCAGTTCATACCCATCCACCCACCCACACCAGCACACCCACCCGACACACACCCTCATATACACCCACCTCTCTCTCTCTTTTTTTAAAAATTTTTATTTTTACTTTACTTTACAGTACTGTATTGGTTTTGGCATACATTGACATGAATCCGTCATGGGTGTACATGAACTCCCAAACATGAACCCCCCCCCAACCTCCCATCCCACATCATCCCTCCGGATCATCCCCATACACCAGCCCCAAACATCCTGCATCCTGCATCGAACATAGACTGGCGATTCGTTTCTTACATGATAGTATACATATTTCAATGCTATTCTCCCAAATCGCCCCACCCTNTAGGGTAAGAGGTACATGAGGCAAATGGGGGTGTTCAAGATGAAGACACTTGAGTTAAAAGCTCTACTCGGCTTTATGCTAGCTGTGTGTGTTTTTGGCTGGTCATTTAATCAGTAACTTCAGTCTTCTCTTTAAAAAAGAGAGAGAACATACATGTGCCAGCCAACCAGACACATTAACCACACCCCGCCCCCAAATGTTGATGTTAGAATTGAAAGCAGCAGCATATAGGAAAACACTAAATGTGTAATAGACATTATACATTTAGAACAAATAATTCTTCTTCCTCTCTTCTACCCATGTTGAAACCAAACAAAAGCATGTATGTTCGAATCCTATGAGAGAAATCGGGTGGGTCTCATCTGCTTATTTCATTAAGAGAAGTCTTAGTCTCAAAAGGGGGAGATCACTTGACTTGTACCAGGGCTTTGGGGTGGGTACTCAGTCTCCCAGCACACAGAGTTCAGCTTAGACCTACCAGTGTAAGTTAAAGAAAACTCAGAGAGTTATTTAAAGACACAATAATACCTGATCATGGGCAAGAAAGAACACTTTTCAGAATCAANGGTGGGTACTCAGTCTCCCAGCACACAGAGTTCAGCTTAGACCTACCAGTGTAAGTTAAAGAAAACTCAGAGAGTTATTTAAAGACACAATAATACCTGATCATGGGCAAGAAAGAACACTTTTCAGAATCAAGGATCGTTGCAGCTATTCAAGTAGTAAATTTAGGAGAAAAGCAGGAACAAGAGGCCACCTTTTGTTAGGGGAATTCTTTCTGTTGACAATTCATGAAGAGAGGAATCCCCTCTTATTCTTCTTACCATTCAGGTGGAGGACCCTTCATGCATTTTCTCTACAACAGCCCTGGTTCTGCCTTTCCAGGCATTTATTTCCTGTGGGTAGCGGGTCATAGTCCTGTGATGGTTGGGGTAGTCTGGGAGCTTGTGCACTACCCGAATGCTGTGATTTGCATATACCATAGTTCAAGTGGAGGATAGATTATTTTACTAAGTTTATTTAAATAAATAAGAGCACATATCCATAAGTATCATTTTAAATAGTAATGGACTGTTTGTATGGATGTGAACCACACTAACCAGGGTACCACAGACCCTGCTGGGCAGAACATCTGAGCCACCACCATACTGATGAGAACGTTTTACGAATGTTTGCCTGAGGAACCTGCCCAGCAGGGTCTGTGGTACTTTGGTCAACACATATAACAAGATGTCAGTCTTTGTGTACTCCAGTAATTATACCCTCTAAGTGGAAAAGCATGTGCAAATCTACCTGATAGATAAACCAGGAAATGCCTATATGATGCATCCTATGTATCGGGCACCCATAGCAGCCTTGGAGGGCTGTAGCAATGACTGAGGCCAAGGGCATTTCTCGGGTTATATGGCAGTGGAGTAAGGACTCAGACTAAGTAAGCACTTATCCTCTCCACTAACATCTTTCCTTTAAAATCCCGTGGCAGATTCATATCAATGTATGCCAAAACCAATAGAGTACTGTAAAGTAAAATAAAGTAAAATGGNGATTTGGGAGAATAGCATTGAAATATGTATACTATCGTGTAAGAAATGAATCGCCAGTCTATGTTCAATGCAGGATGCAGGATGCTTGGGGCTGATGTATGAGGATGATCCGGAGGGATGATTTGGGGTGGGAGGTGGGAGGGGGGTTCATATTTGGGAGTTCGTGTACACCCGTGGCAGATTCATGGCAATGTATGCCAAAACCAATAGAGTACTGTAAAGCAAAATAAAGTAAAATGGAAGCTCTAAAAACAAAACAAAACAAAACAAAATTCTGTAGTAAAATAAATTATATCAGCAGAATCATGAGAACTCTCTCTAATGTGAATAGATAGGAAGGCAAGCAGAAATCAAAGAAAACATTTCAAAACTAAACAAACAAACAAAAAAGCTGTGTCTTTAGATAATCTGAAGACAGTTTGAAAAGACCAATAAAGTTTGTCATATTATGGGAAACTGCCCTAAATTTGAAGAGAGAGACAAGGCCCATTGGTATGAGAATAACCTTTCTGGCTATTATACATAATAGTATATTCTGATGTACATTATTAAGTAAAGCTCTCAGGAAAGAAAACAAGGCCCAGATATCAAGGGATATATAATAATAGATTATCAGCAACTATCCTCCTTTGTCTTGTCATACTCTTAAACTACACAGAAAGTACTCAGACTCACAAAGGTGTTGCTCAGTTGCTCAGTCTTGTCTGACTCTTTGTGACCCCATGGACTTCAGCATGCCAGGCTTCTCCATCCTTCACATTCTCCCAGAGCTTGCTTAAATTCACGTTCAGTCAGTGTTGACATCCGACCATCTCATCCTCTGCACCCCTCTTCTCCTCCTGCCTTCAGTCTTTCCCAGCATCAGGATCTTTTAAAATGTGTACGGTCTTTTCTAATGAGTCAGCTCTTCTCATCAGTGGCCAAAGTATTGGAGTTTCAGCTTCAACATCAGTCCTTCAAATGAACAACCAGGACTGATCTGCTTTAGGATGGACTGGTTCTGCCATAAGGGTGGTGTCATCTGCATATCTGAGTTTGTTGATATTTCTCCTGGCAATCTTGATTCCAGCTTGTGCTTCATCCAGCCCAGCTTTTGCATGATGCNTTCTGCCATAAGGGTGGTGTCATCTGCATATCTGAGTTTGTTGATATTTCTCCTGGCAATCTTGATTCCAGCTTGTGCTTCATCCAGCCCAGCTTTTGCATGATGCACTCGGTATATAAGTTAAATAAGCAGGGTGACAACATACAGCCTTTATGTACTCTTTCCCAATTGGAGCCAGTCCATTATTCTGTCTGGTTCTAACTGTTGCTTCTTGACCTGCATACAGTTTTTTCAGGAGGCAGGTAAGGTGGTCTGATATTTCTGTCTCTTGAAGAATTTTCCACAGTTTGTTGTGATCCACACAGTCAAAGTCTTTAACTTAATAAATTAAACAGAAGTAGATGTTTTTCTGAAATTCTCTTGCTTTTTCTATGACCCAGCAGATATTGCCAGTTTGATTTGTTTCCTCTGCCTTTTCTAAATCCAGGTTTAACATTTGGAAATTCTCACTTCACATATTGTTGAAGCCTAGCTTGAAAGATTTTGTGTATTTTCTTGCTATTGTGTGAAATGAGTGCAATTGTGTGGTAGATTTAACATTCTTTGGCATTGCCCTTCTTCGGGACTGGAATAAAAACTGACCTTTCTATTTCTGTGGCCACTGCTGAGTTTTCCAAATTTGCTGGCATATTGAGTACAGCACTTTCACAGCATCATCTTTTAGAATGTGAAGTAGCTCAGCTGCATTTCCATCACCTCCACTAGCTTTGTTCATGGTACTGATTCTTAAGGCCCACTTAACTGCATGCTCCAGGATGTCTGGCTCTAGGTGAGTGATCACACACAAAGGNCCACTGCTGAGTTTTCCAAATTTGCTGGCATATTGAGTACAGCACTTTCACAGCATCATCTTTTAGAATGTGAAGTAGCTCAGCTGCATTTCCATCACCTCCACTAGCTTTGTTCATGGTACTGATTCTTAAGGCCCACTTAACTGCATGCTCCAGGATGTCTGGCTCTAGGTGAGTGATCACACACAAAGGTGTTAGTTGATATAAAATGTGTATATATATATATATATATATATATAATTGAGTTAGAAGAAAGAGAAGAAAGAGAATTAGGCAGGAAAAAAATACTTGAAGTGATAATGTCCAAAAAGTTCCTTACTTTGTCATTTTTCATTGTTCAATTGGGTTTCTCTGGTGGCTCAGATGGTGAAAAATCTGCCTGCAATGTGGGAGGCCTAGCTTCAATCACTGGGTTGGGAAGATCCCCTGGAGAAGAACATGGCAACCCACTTCAGTATTCTAGCCTGGAGAATCCCCATAGACAGAGGAGCCTGACTGGATACAGTCCATGTGGTCACAGAGAGTTGAACATGACTGAGCAACTAACAGGCACATTGTTCAGTCACTAAGTTGTGTTTGACTGTTTGCAATTCCTTGGATTGCAGCATGCCAGGCTTCCCTATCTTTCACTATGTCCTGGAATTTACTCCAACTCATGTCCATTGATTCAGTGATGCTATTCCACCATCTCATTCTCTCTTGCCCCCTTTTGCTTTTGATCTTAGTGTTTTCTAGCATCAGGATCTTTTCCAATGAGCTTGCTTTTCACATCAGGGGGCCAAAGTATTGGAGCTTCAGCATTGGTCCTTCCAATGAATATTCAGGGTTGATTTCCTTTAGGATTGACTGATTTGATCTAACAGGCCAAGGGACTCTCAAGAGTCTTCTCCAGCACCACAATTTTGAAAGTGTTAATTTTTGGTGCTCAGCCTTCTATCTGGTCCAACTCTCAATTTAGTAAAAGAAAGAAATTGGCAGCTACAGAGTATTAAGTGAACATTAAGCACCTGACCTGCCTCTTGAGAAATCTGTATGGAGGTCAGGAAGCAACAGTTAGAACTGCACATGGAAAAACAGACTGGTTCCAAATAGGAAAAGGAGTACGTCAAGGCTGTATATAGTCACTCTGCTTATTTAACTTATATGCAGAGTACATCATGAGAAATGCTGGGCTGGAGGAAGCACAAGCTGGAATCCAGATTGCCGGGAGAAATATCAATAACCTCAGATATGCAGATGACACCACCCTTATGGCAGAAAGTGAAGAGGAGCTAAAAAGCCTCTTGATGAAAGTAAAGAGGAGTGTGAAAAAGTTGGTTTAAAGCTCAACATTCAGAAAACAAAGATCATGGCATCCAGTCCTATCACTTCATGGGAAATAGATGGGGAAACAGTGGAAACAGTGTCAGACTTTATTTTTTGGGCTCCAAAATCACTGCAGATGGTGATTGCAGCCATGACATTAAAAGATGCTTACTCCTTGGAAGGAAAGTTATGATCAACCTAGACAGCATTTTAAAGAGCAGAGACATTACTTTGCCAACAAAGGTCCGTCTCGTCAAGGCTATGGTTTTTCCTGTGGTCATGTATGGATGTGATAGTTGGACTGTGAAGAAAGCTGAGTGCCAAAGAATNCACAAGCTGGAATCCAGATTGCCGGGAGAAATATCAATAACCTCAGATATGCAGATGACACCACCCTTATGGCAGAAAGTGAAGAGGAGCTAAAAAGCCTCTTGATGAAAGTAAAGAGGAGTGTGAAAAAGTTGGTTTAAAGCTCAACATTCAGAAAACAAAGATCATGGCATCCAGTCCTATCACTTCATGGGAAATAGATGGGGAAACAGTGGAAACAGTGTCAGACTTTATTTTTTGGGCTCCAAAATCACTGCAGATGGTGATTGCAGCCATGACATTAAAAGATGCTTACTCCTTGGAAGGAAAGTTATGATCAACCTAGACAGCATTTTAAAGAGCAGAGACATTACTTTGCCAACAAAGGTCCGTCTCGTCAAGGCTATGGTTTTTCCTGTGGTCATGTATGGATGTGATAGTTGGACTGTGAAGAAAGCTGAGTGCCAAAGAATTGATGCTTTTGAACTGTGGTGTTAGAGAAGACTCTTGAGAGTCCCTTGGACTGCAAGGAGATCCAACCAGTCCATTCTGAAGGAGATCAGCCCAGGGATTTCTTTGGAAGGACTGATGCTAAAGCTGAAACTCCAGTACTTTGGCTACCTCATGAGAAGAGTTGACTCATTGGAAAAGACTCTGATGCTGGGAGGGATTGAGGGCAGGAGGCGAAGGGGACAACAGATGATGAGATGGCTGGATGGCATCATGGACTTGATGGACGTGAGTTTGAGTGAACTCTGGGAGTTGGTGATGGAGGCCTGGTGTGCTGCAATTCATGGGGTCGCAAAGAGTCGGACACGAATGAGTGACTGAACTCAACTGAACTAAAAGCAGAATAAACACAAAATTCAGAAAGCTGTTGTGCTTTTTTCAGCTTCATAGGATTACTTGTTTGCTTGAATTGAGAAAAGAGCTGTTCATAACTTTTAATCTTATATACTCTATGTGTTATTAAAACTGTTCATAGATTTTTGCTAATTGATGGCACCCTTCCCTGTTTTCCAGCACTGTTACATGTGAAAAAGCTCATTTCTTAGCTCATTTTCAATGAGGATTTGGGAGGTATTATAAATTAGATGCTTAGGCTCATATTTCTACCTTGAAATAAAAGTCTTCTACAAATTTACTAACAGAATCAGTAAATATACATAAAAGGATGAGATGGCTGAATGGCATCACTGACTTAACGCACGTGAGTTTGGGTGAACTCCGGGAGTTGGTGATGGACAGGGAGGCCTGGTGTGCTGCGATTCATGGGGTCGCAAAGAGTCGGACATGAATTAGATGCTTAGGCTCATATTTCTACCTTGAAATAAAAAAGTCTTCTACAAATTTATTAAGTGATAGAATCAGTAAATATACATAAAATATAAGCATCAAGGTGTAAAAATAATAGCAAATCCATGTAATAATCTATATCTGTAATTAGTCCTCAGAATTTATAACATTTACTACACCAAGAATAACATGCAGCATGGTGTTTTACAGAAATAAGTATAGTCTCAGTAGCAATTAAATAGATGTAAATTAAAACAAGTTTAAGGTAGAATTATAATCCTATTAAGCTAGCAAAGAAAAATAAAATGTAAACACTACATAGTGGCTTTGGGGGTTCATGCTATTTGTATGCCTCTTATACTTAAAATTGGGCTCCCCTGGTGGCTCAGAGGGTAAAGAATCTGTCTGCAATGTGGTAGACCTGGATCAGTCCCTGAATTGGGAAGATCCGCTGGAGGAGGGTATAGCAACCCACTCCAGTATTCTTACCTGGAGTATCCCTATGGACTATAGCCCTCACAGGAGCCCTCAGGCTCCTGTGTCCATGGGGTCACAAAGAGTTAAACACAACTGAGCAACTAAGTACATATCATACTTAAAAATGTTTGTGCTTTTCATTCTAGAGCTAATAAAAAAACTACATACTTTAAAACTGCATTTCCCTTTAGAAATATTCATCCAGAAAAGTAATTCTGAAGAAGAAATTTTAAAATAAATTAGAAATTAGACAAAATGTTTATGGTCTCAGAGCCATTATTAAAAAGTTGGAAGCATTTATAGTGTCCCACAGGTTTTGGGTTGTGTTTTCATTTTCATTCATTTCTATGCATATCTTGATTTCTTTTTTGATTTCTTCTGTGATTTTTTGGTTATTCAGAAGTGTGTTGTTCAGCTTCCATATGTTGGAATTTTTAATAGTTTTTCTCCTGCAATTGAGATCTAATCTTAATGCATTATGGTCAGAAAAGATGCTTGGAATGATTTCGATTTTTTTGAATTTATCAAGGTTAGATTTATGACCCAGGATGTGATCTGTCCTGGAGAAGGTTCCGTGAGCACTTGAGAAAAAGGTGAAATTCATTGTTTTGGGGTGAAATGTCCTATAGATATCAATTAGGTCTGACTGGTCTATTGTATCATTTAAAGTCTGCGTTTCTTTGTTAATTTTCTGTTTAGTTGGTCTGTCCATAGGTGTGAGTGGGGTATTAAAGTCTCCCACTATTATTGTGTTATTGTTAATTTCCCCTTTCATACTTGTTAGTATTTGTCTTACATATTGCAGTGCTCCTATGTTGGGTGCATATATATTTATAATTGTTATATCCTCTTCTTGGATTGATCCTTTGATCATTATGTAGTGGCCTTCTTTGTCTCTTTTCACAGCCTTTGCTTTAAAGTCTATTTTATCAGCNGGTTAGATTTATGACCCAGAATGTGATCTATCCTGGAGAAGGTTCCGTGAGCACTTGAGAAAAAGGTGAAATTCATTGTTTTGGGGTGAAATGTCCTATAGATATCAATTAGGTCTAACTGGTCTATTGTATCATTTGAAGTTCATGTTTCTTTGTTAATTTTCTGTTTAGTTGATCTGTCCATAGGGGTGAGTGGGGTATGAAAGTCTCCCACTATGATTGTGTTATTGTTAATTTTCCCTTTCATACTTGTTAGCATTTGTGTTACATATTGCAGTGCTCCTATGTTGGGTGGATATATATTTATAATTGTTATATCTTCTTCTTGGATTGATCCTTTGATCATTATGTAGTGGCCGTCTTTGTCTCTTTTCACAGCCTTTGTTTTAAAGTCTATTTTATCAGATATGAGTATTGCCACTCCTGCTTTCTTTTGGTCTCTATTTGCGTGATACTAATCTAGGAAATTGCTGGGGCTGAGAGGCCATGAATCCTGAGGAGATTTGTCATCCCCCTCAGCACACACCCATCCACCCACCCACACCAACACACCCACCCCACACACCCCCCATATACACCCACCTCTCTCTCTCTCTCTCTCTCTCTCAGGATCGATGTAGAGTTAGAGTTTGGGGGGACCTATGTATGTGCTCAGTTACTTTAGTCATGTCCGACTCTTTGCAACCCTATGTATGGCCTGTAGCCCACCAGGATCCTCTGTCCGTGGTATTCCCTGGGCAAGAATACTACAGTGTGTTGCCGTGTCCTTTTCCAGGGGATCTTCCTGACCAGGGATCTAACTCTTATCTCCTGCATTGCAGGTGGATTCTTTACCATAAAGCCACCAGGAAAGCCCAGGGGAAGGGGAAGAACTATGAATCCCCTGAAATGATTTGTATACTTATCTAGGAAGAGGATCTTTTTGTGTTTATGATTGAGAAAAGATTAAGAAACAGAACTATTCTAGCTTTGCTCTCATCTTTTGACACCAAAGGGTGTTGGAAGAAACTTGGTCTTGGGAATGAGATGGATTTCTGTTTGGACTGTTTCCAGTAGATTTTAGCTGTGTAACCTTGGGCAGGTTATCAAATCTCTCTGAAACTCTATTTTCTCAAATATAAAACAAGGGTAAGGATGCCCATTTTAAGGTTGAAGTGACTGGTAGATTTAATAGCAAAACAGTAAGTAATTTTTATTCTTTTCCCTTCTATGTATAAAATGAAAGAAAGTATCTGTTCTGTCTTGTTCCTTGTTGGGTCTTTTCATGACAGTGCCTTGCGCATAGCAGACTCTCAAGTGTTGGTTGGATGGATAACTGGATGGATGGAGTGCCTTGGTTTTGTACTTGAATGAACTCACTCTGTCTACTTCCTAAAAGCACTGATTTTCTAAGAGAAATCTTGGTGCTAGAATTGGCCTTGCTTAGACCCCTCCAAGACCCACGCTCCATGTCCTGTGCAAAAATCTTTCTGGATACTATCACAAGATTGGATCTTGTTATCCTGTGCTTTAAATCATGGTCTCTGCTGGGCCTTTGTCTATATCGGGGCTGGGCAAACTAGCCAGCAGACCAGATCTGGCCTGTTGCCTGTTTTTGAAACGTAGCCATGCTCATTTATCAACATGTTGTCTAGGACAACTTTGGGCTATAGCAGAGTTGAGTACTGAGCACAGAGATCATATGGTCTTCGATGCTTGATGTAATTTTTATCAGCCTCTTTTTCCATAAAAAGTTCTCCAACCCTTGATAGACATTTTCTGTACTGCAGGATTGGTCTTAAGATACTTCTTCTGTGGACTGTGAAGCTAAGATTTAATAGTTAAGTGTCTTGACTAAGATTGCACAACTTTAGAACTGTTAAGGTTTCAATCCAGATCTGTGTGATTCCACAGCCCATAGTTTTTCCACCAAATGATGATACCTTGCAATAAGACCAAATCCTAGCTGAACCAATTACATCTTCCAGTTCTTCCTGGTGACCATGACTGGCGTGGGGAGCAGTTCAGCGGTGTTCCCTGGAATCGTGGTGGGACCTGGTAGTGCTGGCATTTATCAGTAGTCTGGTTCCAATTTGCAGTACCAATGGTGTGAATTTAGAAGTAGGTAAGGGAGAGCAATGAGGATTTCAAGGACTAATACTGTCAGTGGCAGAGCAGTATGGGCATGCTGCAGTTTATCTGCAAACAATATATACTACTTCCCAGAGCTCAGGGGTTTCAACATTCTAGGAAGATCCTTGTTACTGCTGAATGTGGCATCCACTCTTGTTTGATGCCTTGGTGAGCTATATGTGATATTTGTGCATTTTCAGCACACAGCCACTCAACAGAGACTGTCCCTGCTCCAGGCTATGAGACTATAGGAGTTTTGGACCTCCTTGTCTGCCCACAGCTACCATGCCCTCATTGGCAGATCTGACTGCAAAAATTTGAGATGAAGTTCTTTCACAGTCAGTTAATCCTGGTGGAAATTTGATTGTTTCAAGGATTTACAGATGAACTTCCATAGTTCTTCCGTTATTACTCAATCAGCCCATTATTAGGGGATTCCCAGGTAGCACAGTGGTGAAGAATTTGCCTGCCAGTGCAGGAAACACAAGAGACATGGGTTCGATCCCTGCGGCATGAAGATCCCTTGCAGTAGGAAGTGGCAACCCACTCCAGTATTCTTGCCTGGAAAATTCCACGGACAGAGAAGCCTGGGATGCTACAATCCACGGGGTTGCAAAGAGTCGGACATGATTGAGCAGAAGCACAACAAGCCCATCATTACTGATTCTCACTTGGCTTTCACACTTCCAATTAATATTTCTAAGCTTATAAACTGGTTATGATTAAACAACAGAAATAAAATTGGGAAAATTCGCTATTCCTGCTTTCGCTTAACTGCATAGCAATGCTTGCCTTATAATCGAGGCAAGCTGAAGATCATAGTAATAGCGAGAAAATTATAGCCACACAACTGGAAGTGACACCGTTGGGTAATCAAAGGTTGTACTAATGAAAAATGGTTATACTGTGAAACAATTGTCATATAAAATGGGTACTGTAACTTTGGGTTAGTAAGGGGACAGTGAGAAGGATCAGGAAGGCAAAATGCTCTTTCTGATAGTCTGGTTTTGTTCTTTGTGGCCGGCATTAGGGGGAGTGTCTGGGTCTGTCTCCATCTGTCATGGAGCTGCTGATGAAGGATTCCACGAAAAAACTGCAGGGTGGACAGGAAGGAATCGGAGCTATAATTAACTTTCTGTTTCATTGTGTTCTACATCAGTGATGCTTTTCCCCCTAAAGACGAAATCATGTAATCTTATCCTGTGGCTTTCACAGTCTCTAAAGTCAATGAATCTTTCAGTTTATGCTGAAAATATAAAAGAGATAAAATGAGGCTGCTCTGATCTAAGTGAGGGTGGAGGAGCCTGGTAAAATTAAGTAACATTTCATTTGTTGTGCCAGTGTAACTCTGTGGGGAAATAACGGGTTGATTAAAATTCTTGGTCTGTTGTTTAATTATTTAGAGTGAATTCTTCTTACAGAAAAATACGTTTCTCTTTGTAGTCCTCTTCTTGGTTTATTCCTGATATATTTTAGTGCCCAGTTATTTTCTTCTTAAGCTTCAAAATATGCAAGTAGGTCTCAAGCTTTTTTTGTCTTTCACTTGAGGTCAGGTACTTATGGGTCCAAGCTGTTGATGGTTTGATTGTATTTCTTGGAAATACATTTATTAAGCCCCATCACAAAATTTAGGTTACCCTCATGGAGACTAAAGAGCTAATTCAAAAATTATAGGTGGAGCTTCCCTAATGGCTCAGTGGTAAAGAATCCGCCTGCCAGTGTAGATGTGGGTTTGATCCTCGGTCCAGGAGGATCCCACATGCCGTGGGGCAACAAAGCCTGTGCTCCACAACTGTTGAGCCATGCTCTAGAGGCTGGGAGCTGCAACTCCGGAGCCCACGGGCCTCAGCTACTGAAGCCCACTCACCTAGCCCCTGTCGTTCGCAACAAGAGAAGCCACAGCGATGAGAAGCCTGCACACCACAACCAGAGGGTAGCCTCCACTTGCTTCAACAAGAGAAAAGCCCGTGCGGCAATGAAGACCAAGCACAGACAAAAATAAGTACGCAAAGTGTTAAAAAGTTACAGCTGATTAAGAGACACTTTGAATTGGGGAGAAATTGACAAGTGTATCAGATTTCAGTTTATATTGATGAGGCAGAGTAGTCCAGGTGATGATGCCCTCCTCACTTGCTAGGTGGGGGAGAGGCCTGAGCAAAGGCATGGAAATCTATATAAACAGCGCTTTCTAGGGTTACACACCCTAGGTGTACGGAATATAGTTAATTACATCACTTTGGGAAAGAGCAAGGCATGGTCATGGACTGGTAAGGGACTTACCGTGTTCACCGAAACAATTGTTTGAGAGTCCTTGTGTTTTCTGTATAGCTATCTCAAGAAGGCGAGCTGCTGGTACTCTGTGATTTCTGCACAGCATTTTTGCTGTTTTTTTCACTCCAGGTGCAGTTTCATTACTGGTCATAGTTCAGTGTATGTGTGTGGTGGCATTTGAGGGTGGGTGTATGTAGGCTTGCATCCGTCGGCTGCCAGCCTTGCTGAGCTCACATATGGTCCTTATTTATGTGTTGCCAGGGAGAAATGCCTGCTGCCCCTCCAGTTGGCTTTGGAATCCAAGAATGTGAAGCTGGCTCAACATGCCTTGGCAGGGATACAGGTACAGTATACAATACATCTTGTTCTTACCCCAACAGGATGAGAGAAATTGACAGACCACCTTGGCACTGAAAGAGCAAACAGTTACCATTCTAAATTGTAGCTGTTTAAAGACCCCAACAGAAATTGATTGAGCTGTGTAATAACCAGAGAGGATGACGATTCTCTTTTCTTGACCAACATTTCTGTGTGTACAGCGTTATCTTGCTGAGCATATATGGTCAGACATTGACTCTTGGAGACTCCAATATTTTTTATGACACCTAACTTTTAGGAGAGTAAGGGACTCCAAGCGAGACACCTCAAGTTCTATACCAGCTCAGATCTTATATGCATCCAACATCTGTGGTTTTGTGTCATGAGCAATGATGGTAAGCTGGAATGATTTTGATTTGTCTTCTAGTCTACAGTTAAGCTGGTGAATGTTTTGTTTCCAGAACAAGATTGGGAAGAAAAGAGAAATTTGGTCTAATCAGAAAAGTCAAATTGTACAAACACAGTTTCTTCTCTGAGCATTTGTTCATTCTCTTTTGCACCATATGTAGTAAGTCTAATTCCAAAGGTGCAGAGTTGTTGGCTATATAAATACATTGACTTTTTTAAAAGGATTTTTTTTAATTGCAATAAATTGCTTTATATGTTGTGTTAGTTTCTGCATACAACAAAGTAACTCAGTCATATGTATACATATATCCCCTCCCTCTTGGACCACTCTCCACCCCAATCCCTCATTCCATGGCCCTCTGGGTCATCACAGAGCACTGAACTTAGCTTCCTGTGCTTCATAGCAGCTTCCCACTAGCTATTTTACACGTGGATAAAGATGTGGTAAACATACACAATAGAATATTATTCAGCTACTAAAAGGAACAAAATGGGGTCCTTCACGGAGATGTGGATGAACCTAGAGTCTGTCATACAGAGTGAAGCCAGTCAGAAAGAGAAAAGCAAGCATCATATAGCAATGCATATATGTAGAATCTAGAAAAACGGTACAGATGAACACTGACCTCTAAAGTGGTTTGGTGGCTGAGTGACAAGCGCTGTGGAGTTCAAGCCTGCAGGGGATTCTTCCAGCATGGCCAGGGATTGATAGCATTGTTGGGTGTCTTTTCAATTTACTGTTTCATAGTTTGCTCTTTAAGTTCAGAGAGCTCTCTAATACCTTTTCAGTGTCGGTAAATATGAAAGAGTAAGAGAATTATGACTGTTTTCCCCTTAGCAGATTAGAATTAAAGAATGTATATTTCAATATGCATTGACATTAGGAATTTTTAAACATTAAAAAAGTTAAACAGTTATTAAAAACTCTGCTTTTCTCCAAAGTAACTGTAAAAATGAATAGAAGTTTGTTTCAACCTGCCAGTTAGGTTCCCTTTTCTCTAGTATTACAGAGATTTTCCATTTAGTGTTTTTTTTGTGTGTTTTTTTTTTAACCTGCAAACTCTGTAAGTTACAATCTCATGTGTTCATGGGAACTTCACTGACATGGGGGGCTGGGCATCTTCCTCTCACCATCCCTTGTAACCTCCCATTAACAAATGAAGGTTGCTCAGTTGTGTCTGACTCTTTGCCACTCCATGGACTATACAGTCTATTGAATTCTCCAGGCCAGAATACTGGAGTGGGTAGCCTTTCCCTTCTCCAGGGGATCTTCCCAACCCAGGGATCGAACCCAGGTCTCCCGTATTGCAGGCAGACTTTTTTACCAGCTGAGCCACAAGGGAACCCCAAGAATACTGGAGTGGGTACCCTATCCCTTCTCCAGCGGATCNGCCTTTCCCTTCTCCAGGGGATCTTCCCAACCCAGGGATCGAACCCAGGTCTCCCGTATTGCAGGCAGACTTTTTTACCAGCTGAGCCACAAGGGAACCCCAAGAATACTGGAGTGGGTACCCTATCCCTTCTCCAGCGGATCTTTCCAACCCAGGAATCGAACTGGGATCTCCTGAATTGCAGGCAGATTTTTTACCAACTGAGCTATCAGGGAAGCCCCTCCCTCATTAACTTTTAAGGCTTTTTTTTTTTTTTTTTAGAGTTCTCTAGTCTTTATTACTTTAAGTAAAAACAGGGTTTTGTATATGAACTAACTCTGGGCTGCCCTGCATAGTCAAAAATTTCTTTTGAGTGGACACTTCAGAGATATTGTGGGTTCAGTCCCCAGTCACTGTAATAAAGCAGATATTACAGTAGAGTGACCACATGGATTTTACATTTTCCCAGTGCATATAAAAGTTATGTTTATACCATACTGTAGACTCTTAAGTGTGCAGTAGCATTATGTCTTTAAAAAATGTACATACCTTAACTAAAAACGACTTTCTTGATAAAAGAAAATGCTAACATCATCTGAGCCTTCAGCCAGCTATAGTAGTAACATCAAAGAGCACTGATTGCAGATCATTATAACAAATAGAGTAAAAATAAAAAAGTTTCAAATATTGCAAGAATTACCAAAATGTGACAGAGACACTATGTGAGTAAATACTATTGGAAAAATGGAGCCAGTAGACTTAACTGACACACAGTTGCCACAGCCCTTCAGTTTATGAAGAAACATGATACTTGTGAAGGGCAGTAAAGCTGAGTGCAATAAAATGATGTATAGCTCTATGATGGGTTCAGGGATTCCTAAGAAGAAGGTTTGAAATACGTGTTTTCTGGATCTGCAGTGACGTTCAGCTAAAAGAGGGAGTCATTACGCTGGATGAATCAGAATTCCAAAAATTCTTCATGGTTGCAACCCCATGCTGCATCGGACAAGGACGGATTTAATAGGGATAAATATAAAATCCATCCTACTCTGGGGTCTCCAAGATCAGTTGCCTCGGGACAGATTGGGGAAGAACAGCTTAACTGTCGCCCTTGAGAATGAGGTTTCTGCGTGAGTCAGCGTAAAATGTGCTGTGACTTACAACTAAGCTGATTTGATCTCGGTGTGATTAAACTTCTGTATTACTGCTTTTTGTTTGTTTTTTGGTTTGGTTTTAAGCAGTAAACACACTTAACTGTCTCACACAACTAGGATTCTAGAGGTAAACAGTTCCAGGCTTGAAATAGGAGGGCACTGCCCACCAAAGGCTGCAGTTCACTCTTGCCATCTTTTTATTGTTGTTATTTTTAAAAGACGTTTAGAGCAGTGTTAGATTGACAGTAAAATGGAAAGGAGGGTGCAGAGATTTCCCACATACTCCCTCCCCCTACACATGCATAGCCGCACCCATCATCAATCCCGGAATGATACTTTAAAAAACAAAAAAAACAAAGATGAGGCTACATTGACAGGTCCTAATCACCCAGAGTCCATATGCTCACCTTAGCATGCGCCTTTGGGTGCTCCTGCTCACTGCTGTCCCACCACCCTTGAAGTGTTAAATTCACTGGAGGCCAGTTGAGGAGGAAAGTGTCTGTGAAACCATGTTATGTGGAGAACGTTTGATGACACCCAAGGAGGTTTAGTGTGGAGAAGAAGAAGAGATTTAGGTGGAGTTCATCACTGATCAGGTATTCTAGAAACTTAATCTGTGTGGCTCCAGGTATAACTAGGGCATACAAGTTGTAGGCAAGGAGGGTTCGGTTCAATTCATAAAGAATTTTATGAAAAATGAGTTGTTTTCAAGTAGAGGAGAGCTGTCCTGTGAGATGTAATGCCTTCTGGGAAACCTCAGGAAAATGACTGTCTTCTTGTTTAGGTTTTTGTGGGATTGATTTTCTGATGAAAATATATTAAGATTTGTAGATTCGTGAATAATTCCTGGGTAAATGATAGCTCACATTAGGAACTACAGATATGAACAATCAAGCTCTGTATAAAACCTCCTTTCCTGTGACAAAGCTTCATTCAGAAAGGGAGTGTGCGAACGTGCCTGTCACGAGAAGCTGGATTCCCCTTGGCACATTCATCCTCCATCCTCACCCACTAAACGACTTATTTGGCCACCACGTTAAAATTTCACTTCATAAAATTTACAGTAAATTATCTAATAGCAGGAAAAACCCTTTGCCAAAAACCATTTACCAAAGGCATGATGCATTTTTCTTTTTAATGGCACAGAGCGGAAACTCCTTCCTAATGGCCTCCAGCTACATGCCTCCTGAGTAAGAAACGTTATCTGTAGTACATACTAGGCTACAGCAGAATAAGGCAGCTGGGGAAAGCCTGTCTGTGATCACTGTCTTGTGCCTCTTTGCAGAAGCTCCTGGCGGAAGAGAGGTTTGTATCCATGGAAACAGACTCTGATGAGAAGCAGCTGCTCAATCAGATCCTGAACGCTGTGAAAGTGACGCCTTCCCTCCACGAGGACCTGCAGGTGGAAGTGATGAAGGTGGGTTTGACGCACTCCCCGTTTGCGTCACTGTGGTGGAAACAAATTGCTGACCCTCATTGTTATCTTAAAGATGCCTCTATGTGGTGATCATTTGGACTATATGATTATTATCCTTGCTTGCGGTCCCCAGAATAACCTTGATTGTTGAACAGAAATGACAACTAAGTAAAAAGGTTTACTTGGTTTACAGATTTCAATAAATCTGTAAGAGTTTTGGCCTGAGCCTGCATATCAAACGTTGTTAAATATATTTATGCCCTTTTGAGAGAATGTATAGGAAATAGATTTATGACCTTTTGAGAAAATGTACAGGAGTAGTTCCAGCTTGGGGTAGACCTGATCTTTCTGGGCATTCTGCCTGCCTGTATATGTTAAAGCAAAGACCTAATGACATATATTAATGCTATGTAGAACAGTCAATTTAAGAAAAGGATGATCATCCTTTGAAGCCATAAGAGAATCACATCTTTATTTCCATCCTCACATTCTGTGAACCTTATCTCCCTCATTCTAATTACCATCTCCCTTTGGGGGGTGGCATCTCTCTCTTCCCTTTTCCCCTTTTCCGCTCCTTTGAGAGCCACCATAATTGGGAGCCTCTTATACAGACTCAGAGGTGTGTTGTATCCCGGAAGTGAACAGTGAGTTGGGCAGAAAAGGATGAAAATCTCTAGCCTAGAATAACACCTTGGTCAGAGTGGCACAGCTGGAGCCCATGAGCTGGACACAGCATCTGTCCATCTCCTCCCTAGAGGATACGTATAGAGAAACATGTAAGCGTAGTTGGTGTCATATAATGGTTGATTTCTTCCTAGAAATGCGCTGGTGGGTTTTTGTCTTTGATAGAGATATCAGTCTTTTACCTCTCAGTTTCTCTATTGAGAAAAGATCAACTTCAATCATGGCATTGTCTTAATGTCCTGGGTCTCACCTTAGCCCTATTGGTGGGTAATTTAGTATAGTGAGTCAGACTTTGAAGCCAGCCTGTCTGGGTTTGAATACTTTTCTAGTTGGACTTCCTTGAACAGATTCCTGAACCACTCTGTGCTTTGGTCTCCTCATCTGGAGAATGAGGGAAATAGTTCAATTCAGTCGTTCAGTCATGTCCGACTCTGTGACCCCAAGGACTGCAGCACGCCAGGCTTCCTTGTCCATCACCAACTCCTGGAGCTTGCTCAAACTCACGTCCATCGAGTTGGTGATGCCATCCAACCATCTCATCCTCTGTCATCCCCTTCTCCTCCTGCCTTCAATTTTTCCCAGCATCAGGGTCATTTCCAGTGAGTTAGTTTTTCACATCAGGTGGCCAAAATATTGGAGTTTAAGCTTCAGCATCAGCCCTTCCAATGAATGTTCAGGAATGATTTCCTTGAGGATGGACTGGCTGGATCTCCTTGCAGTCCAAGGAACTCTCAAGAGTCTTCTCCAACACCACAGTTCAGAAGCATCAGTTCTTTGGCACTGAGCTTTCTTTATAGTCCAATTCTGACATCCATACCTGGCTACTGGGAAAATCATAGCTTTGACTAGACGGACCTTTGTTGACAAAGTAATGTCTCTGCCTTTTAACATGCTGTCCAGCTTGGTCATAGCTTTTCTTCTAAGGAACAAGCGTCTTTTAATTTCATGGCTGCAGTCACCATCTGCAGTGATTTTGGAACCCAAGAAAATAAAGTATCTCTCTGTTTCCATTGTTTCCCCATCTATTTGCCGTGAAGTGATGGGACTGGATGCTATGATCTTCATTTTTTGAATGTTGAGTTTTAAGCCATCTTTTTCAGTCTCCTTTTTCACTTTCATCAAGAGGCTCTTTAGTTCATTTTCTGCCATAAAGGTGGTGTCATCTCTGTATCTGAGGTTATTGATATTTCACCCAGCAATCTTGATTCCAGCTTGTGCTTCATCCAACCCAAAATAAGCAGGGTGGCAATATACAGCCTTGATATACTCCTTTCCCAATTTGGAACCAGTCTGTTTTTCCACGTCCGGTTCTAACCATTGCTTCTTGACCTGCGTACAGATTTCTCAGGAGGCAGGTTAGGTGGTCAGGTATTCCCATCTGTTTAAGAATTTTCCACAGTTTGTTGTGATCCACACAGTCAAAGGCTTTGGCATAATCAATAAAGCAGAAGTAGACGTTTTTATGGAACCCTCTTGCTTTTTAATGATCCAGTGGATGTTGGCCATTTGATCTCTGGTTCCTCTGTCTTTTCTAAATCCATCTTGAACATCTGGAAGTTCATGGTTCACATACTGTTCAAGCATGGCTTGGATAATTTTGAGCATTGCTTTGCTAGCATTTGAGATGAGTGTTATTGTGTAGTACTTGGAACATTCTTTAGCATTGCCCTTCTTTGGGATTGGAATGAAAACTGACCTTTCCCAGTCCTGTGGTCTGCTTAGTTTTCCAAATTTGCTGGCGTATTGAGTGCAGTGCTTTCACAGCATCATCTTTTAGGATTTGAAATAGTTCAGCTGGAATTCCATCACCTCCACCTCCACATCACCTTCATGGGGGTGGGGGGGGTTGGGAATAGTAGTCCCTACCTAATAGGAGCATTGTGAGGATTAAGCAAGTGATAGTTGTAAGGAATCTGGCACAGTATCTGGCCCAAAGCAAGTTCTTTAGAAGTGCCGTTTGTTACTTCTTCTATTCCTATTACTTCTGCCACAACTAACTGCTGCTGACTCATCATCTCAGTGGGTGGGTCTAGGAATATTCTTATACTCAGTAAACATTGAGAATGTCTGAGCTACCTCATCTTTAAGATCTCATTGTCTTTAACTCTCTTTAATTCTGGAATGTGTGGTTTTGCCTTATCCTTTGACACATGTTGGTCTGCTGTGCCTTCTTAGGAACCCAAGAGTAACCATCTCTAGATTTGTTTGACTTCTCCGCTACCTCTGTGCAACCATTGAGAGAGGCAAGGTCAGCAGCCATGTCCATCACTTTTACAACTTTCAAGTTAAGTCTGTTTATCCTTCTACCACTAAAAGATCTCCAAATACTGAAGGTTGAGCGTTGATATCACACGAAGACACACCTCACAGATTCCATATTATTCTGAAAATTCTCCCAGGAGTATAGCTTTTCATGGAATATAGGAATTTGCATTAAAAATTAAAATGCAAAGGTACCTATTCTTCTAGGAACTGTGGAGGAGCAGGATGTTTAATGGTTATGTCAACAGAAACACCTGTTTTGAAAAACATACTTGCTTTCTAATTCTAGCCCAGTGGTACCTTCTGCCAGCCTTACTGAAGACAGGAGTTGACACATGTTAGCTCTGCTGGAAACCCTGGAAAGCCAGTCTTTATGGACTTTCTAATGACACCATACTAGACAGTGGTACTTGTAGTTAATGTCTGGAAATAGATCAGACATTGTCAGAAAAGAGGAAAACAATCATCTGGGCTGTGATTCTTCACAATTAGGTTTCCGAAACTTAAAAAGAAGAGCGCCTTTGATACATACTTTTGTTTTTAGAAACTTTGTGAAAGTGAAAGTCGTTCAGTTGTTTTCAACTCTCATGGGCTACAGCCTGCCAGGCTCCTCTGTCCATAGAATTCTCCAGGCCAGAATACTGGAGTCGGTAGCCGTTCCTTTTTTCAGGGGATCTTCCCAACCCAGGAACTGAACTCCAGATTCCCACATTGCAGGTGGATTCTTTACCAGCTGAGTCACCACGGAAGCCCAGAAATACTGGAGTGGGTAGCCAGTCCCTTCTCCAGGGGATCTTCCTGATCCAGGGATCAAACTCGGGTCTCCTACATTGCAGTTGGATTCTTTACCAGCTGAGCTAATGTTTTAAAAACTTAAACATTAGAATTGGGAAAAATGTTTCAAGCTAGTTTTTTAGCATCAAATGAAACTTANAGAATTTTCCACAGTTTGTTGTGATCCACACAGTCAAAGGCTTTGGCATAATCAATAAAGCAGAAGTAGACGTTTTTATGGAACCCTCTTGCTTTTTAATGATCCAGTGGATGTTGGCCATTTGATCTCTGGTTCCTCTGTCTTTTCTAAATCCATCTTGAACATCTGGAAGTTCATGGTTCACATACTGTTCAAGCATGGCTTGGATAATTTTGAGCATTGCTTTGCTAGCATTTGAGATGAGTGTTATTGTGTAGTACTTGGAACATTCTTTAGCATTGCCCTTCTTTGGGATTGGAATGAAAACTGACCTTTCCCAGTCCTGTGGTCTGCTTAGTTTTCCAAATTTGCTGGCGTATTGAGTGCAGTGCTTTCACAGCATCATCTTTTAGGATTTGAAATAGTTCAGCTGGAATTCCATCACCTCCACCTCCACATCACCTTCATGGGGGTGGGGGGGTGTTGGGAATAGTAGTCCCTACCTAATAGGAGCATTGTGAGGATTAAGCAAGTGATAGTTGTAAGGAATCTGGCACAGTATCTGGCCCAAAGCAAGTTCTTTAGAAGTGCCGTTTGTTACTTCTTCTATTCCTATTACTTCTGCCACAACTAACTGCTGCTGACTCATCATCTCAGTGGGTGGGTCTAGGAATATTCTTATACTCAGTAAACATTGAGAATGTCTGAGCTACCTCATCTTTAAGATCTCATTGTCTTTAACTCTCTTTAATTCTGGAATGTGTGGTTTTGCCTTATCCTTTGACACATGTTGGTCTGCTGTGCCTTCTTAGGAACCCAAGAGTAACCATCTCTAGATTTGTTTGACTTCTCCGCTACCTCTGTGCAACCATTGAGAGAGGCAAGGTCAGCAGCCATGTCCATCACTTTTACAACTTTCAAGTTAAGTCTGTTTATCCTTCTACCACTAAAAGATCTCCAAATACTGAAGGTTGAGCGTTGATATCACACGAAGACACACCTCACAGATTCCATATTATTCTGAAAATTCTCCCAGGAGTATAGCTTTTCATGGAATATAGGAATTTGCATTAAAAATTAAAATGCAAAGGTACCTATTCTTCTAGGAACTGTGGAGGAGCAGGATGTTTAATGGTTATGTCAACAGAAACACCTGTTTTGAAAAACATACTTGCTTTCTAATTCTAGCCCAGTGGTACCTTCTGCCAGCCTTACTGAAGACAGGAGTTGACACATGTTAGCTCTGCTGGAAACCCTGGAAAGCCAGTCTTTATGGACTTTCTAATGACACCATACTAGACAGTGGTACTTGTAGTTAATGTCTGGAAATAGATCAGACATTGTCAGAAAAGAGGAAAACAATCATCTGGGCTGTGATTCTTCACAATTAGGTTTCCGAAACTTAAAAAGAAGAGCGCCTTTGATACATACTTTTGTTTTTAGAAACTTTGTGAAAGTGAAAGTCGTTCAGTTGTTTTCAACTCTCATGGGCTACAGCCTGCCAGGCTCCTCTGTCCATAGAATTCTCCAGGCCAGAATACTGGAGTCGGTAGCCGTTCCTTTTTTCAGGGGATCTTCCCAACCCAGGAACTGAACTCCAGATTCCCACATTGCAGGTGGATTCTTTACCAGCTGAGTCACCACGGAAGCCCAGAAATACTGGAGTGGGTAGCCAGTCCCTTCTCCAGGGGATCTTCCTGATCCAGGGATCAAACTCGGGTCTCCTACATTGCAGTTGGATTCTTTACCAGCTGAGCTAATGTTTTAAAAACTTAAACATTAGAATTGGGAAAAATGTTTCAAGCTAGTTTTTTAGCATCAAATGAAACTTAGGAAAAGGTGGTCTTCACTGTGAGAGCCCACAGGTGAGGGTTCCATGATCATTTCTGATTTCTGAGATTTAAATTACTTATTTGGGTATAAAGACATATACAAATGATAGCATTTGGGGCTTAGAAATAAGTTTTATACCCTTTCTCCATGCATGAGGAATTTCTATACCAACTTCAGACATCCTTGGATGTGAGCACCCTTCTGTCTTGTAATTCTGTAATGCTTGTCATGACCAAAGTAAAAACTTTAACACAAGGACTTGTTTTGGTAATATCATTACCACGTGAAAATGCTTTTACCACCTTTTCTCCCCAAAGTAGAGACAGAGAGAAATAGAGAGAAATATGAATTGGATGAGTCCTCAGAGGGAATGACTGAATTCCATTACATATGGAGGATATATTAACTTATTCTTGGTGTTTCTGCATAACTCATTCTGACAGTCAATGATCTAAACTAGATATTTCTTATAAAAATTATCTAGTCATAGAAATATATTTTAGGAAAATCTTTTAAAATGTGATATAGTAGACCTGTACAAATAATGATCTGAGTATACTATTCAGGACAGGTAAAGTCACACCAGGCAGTTTTTATTTCTTTCCAAACATGGCACAGTACATTTTTATGACAAATTATAAGTCCTGTTTTTCAGGAAACTGTATCATACATTTTACTCACATACTGCTATCTGCTAGTGTTTATAAACATAAGAAATTGAATCATGTCACATTCTTAGAAGTGTGCAGCAATTGTATTAAATTCCTGGGGAGAAAATAATATGGTTCCCTCTTTTAGAAACTTCCCTGAGATAAAACAGGAAACAGCTAATAGTGAAACCCAAGATTATGATGGTAATGTTCTCATTTAGAAAGAAGGCTCTAGACTTTCAGTTGGAGGGTTCAGAAATATCAGTGATGCTTGCTTCTGACAAATTTAATAGGGATGACATTAGATCACTTAGTCTAGGAACTGTTCTGTTGAATACATGGTTACACTATCTAACAGAAGGGGGAGAAAAGACAACTTTTATTTATTGAAATGGCCCTGGAATCCAAATAAAAATTTTATCACTGAGCACATAGAGTGTCAGACCTGCAGATAATCAGGAAGAGGGTTTCTCTGAAGATACATTACCTTTGAAATGGATTAGTAGATGGCAGGGAGCCAGTTAACATTTAGGCTTAATACTTGTTTGCTTTGGTAACATTTTTCCTGTGGTGTGTGCCATTTGCATAAAGGCCATGCAGCCTTCATAGGAGCCAGGTACATAACTAATGACTTCTCTGACTAGAGCAATTAAGACTTCCCCCCACTACTTTCTGATGGATAATCTTTAGTGAGGTTATTAACTGCACAGCTGGCTGAGTCTTCAGTGACTGGAGGAACTGTGGCTGGCCTTCTGTGTCTCTCAGCATGTTAGAGATGCGAGCTGCCTATCTGGGGAGGGCAAGCCGGTTTTGTCAGTAGGAAAGGATGTGATGCTCGATACTGAGCAAGCATTGGATGAACAGTCTGTCATTAGATGTCTTCTGTGCGTCTTTAGATAATATAATTGAATATTGCTGAAATGCTTTACATTTTCAAAGGAGAAATGACAGGGGCCAATTTCTTCACATTTATTATGCATTAGACACTCTGATGAATACATTCACACTAGGATCACACAGCTAGTGAAATGGCAGGACCAATATTCAAATTGCAGTTCAGCCTGAGGCCAAAGTGAGCTCTTGAACAGTGGGTTGCCTTGTCTCCTGAGTTCATCCTGAATGACAGGCAATTCCCAGCACTGTTCCCATTTTATAGATGATTGAACAGAAAAGGTGAATTGCAGGCTGATAGGGGCAAAGCTCAGAGTGGTTCAGAGTCCTGTGTTTTCTGTATTCTTCCATGACCATGTACTCCCTCACTAGTTTTGTGAGTTAGATTCAAATACAAAGGAAGAATCAAAGTCTCTTTCCCATCAAATTAGCTTATGACTCAGTATGTGTGGTCATAGAGTTGGGGGAATGGAGAGAGAGTATTATTTATCATTGAGGTGTTATATTTTATAACAAAATCCAACCAGTCCTCTACAGAAAATGTAAAGATGAGAGACTTGTGGAGGAGGCCCTCACTTTCTGTAGGGCTGGTGGACACGCTTCAGGATTTCCGTTTAGAACTCTGGTCTTACTGGGTACCACCATGGCAGTCAGCACCTCAGTTTTAGAGGCCAAATGGAAGGACCATTTCTAAATCTCCTCTCAATAATATTTTAATCACAGAGTCTTATATTTGGGCTGTTTACCCAAATGGTTAGTTTTGATAGCCCTGATTCTGGGCATTTGATCTTCTAGAGTGCTTTATGGAAGGAATGATCATTAGTAAAGTTTGAGACTGAAATGGTTGAATTGTCCTGACTTCTCATAAGCAAGGAGAAATTCCTTCTTAATCTAAAATTACCAAGACACTTTAGAAGATCTGCATCAGTCTCTAGGATGAATAAAAAAATCTGGTGTTTGGTATGTTTAGAATGTACCGTTATTGGAGATTAGCTATAGACTTACATAGTATTTCTGCACTTAATGCAAGAAAGTGTTTAAAACATGTGATTCTGTGAACTCAATGTTCTCAAGTAGCCTTCTGTCTTCCTGCTGCTAAAATCAAATGTTGATACTCTTTTGCCTTTGTACATGTATAGAGAAAACTCTTGTTTTCCTCCCATACTTCTTTACCCTTTGGCATGACTGCATTAAATAGGCAATAAAAACATGTGAAAAAGTCAGAAGCAAATGTTGACAATATGTGTGATTTTCCATTAAATCCTTTATGCATTGTTTAGATGAAGATATTTTTACTTTATCTATGATTTTCTCTTTTTTCTTAAAGCAGGCACCACCGTTCTTTTTTTTTTTTTTTTTTTAAAGCAAGTATCATGCCCTTTCAGTTTGAGAGCAGCTCTGCTAAGTATTTATAAAGTTTTCCCTGTGATTTTCGTTAAGGCAGGTATAAACGCAGAGACTTGCAGCATTTACTGTGGATATTCAAGAATAGGCAGTGGGGACCTCTGCCACTATTTTCAGCCATTTTTTCCGCAGATATTTGATTGCCTCCTGTCAGGCACTTGGCTTCCCTGATAGCTCAGCTGCTAAAGAATTCAGCTGCTATGCAGGAGACCCCGGTTGGTTCCTAAGTCAGGAAGATCCCCTGGAGAAGGGATAGGCTACCCACTCCAGTATTTTTGGGCTTCCCTGTGGCTCAGCTGGTAAAAAATCTGCCTGCAATGTGGGAGACTTGAGTTCGATCCCTGGGTTGGGAAGATCACCTGGAGAAGGGAACTGCTACCCACCCCAGTATACTGGCCTGGAGAATTCCTTGGACTGTATAGTCCATGGGGTGGCAAAGAGTCAGACATGACTGAAAAACTTTCACTTTCACTGTCAGGTGCTTGCCAGGCATGGAAGATCCCACGGTAAAGAAACAAAAAAAGAATTTTTGTGTGAATGCTAGTGATAGAGAGAGAAACCAAAGAAATAGATAAATACACATAAATTGTGATAAATATAAGGAAAGACAAGTTTAGAAAAGTGTATTTATCGTAAGGCATGCTGGAATGCAAGTGAAGAGGACGGAGAAAGTGATCACCAAGAAATGACATTTAAGGGACTTCCCTGGCAGTCCACTGGCTAAGAATCTGCCAGGCAGTTCAGGGGATGCAGATCTGATCCCTTGTCAGAGAACTTCAGATTCTACATGCCTTGGAGCATCTAAGCTCTGGAAGCAAAAGATGACACAGTGAAGATCTCACATGCCACAGCTAAGACCTTACGCAACCAAATAAGTAAATACTTTTTTTTTTAATGACATTTAAAACAAGTAAGATCTAAAGCATAAGATCAGGTAGGTGAGAAGGATAGGATTGGAAAAAGGGAAGGAAGAAAGGAACACTGTATTTGCTAGGATTCATTTCAGCTGAAACAAGGCAGAGATTTATTTTTCTTCTGCATTAGCTTAGGTCAGTGTTGGCTGAACCCCATTATCAGAGATTCCTGTATCTTGGATTATGGTTCTCCAGCCTGCGGTCCACAAGGGCTCCTGGTTTCCGGCCAGAATGTCCACACTCCAGACAGCTGGCAGGAGGAAGGTGATGCAGGTCGCTTCTGCTTCTGTCCCATTGGCCGGGACTTGGTCACATGGCAGCAGTTGTAAGAAGCCTGGAAAGTGTAGTCTTTATTTTGGGCAGCCACAAAGATCCCCTGGAGAAGGGAAAGGCTACCCACTCCAGTATTCTGGCCTGAAGAATTCCATGGACTATATCCATGGGGTCGCAGGGTCAGACACGACTGAGCGACTTTGACTTTCAACCTCATACATCATCAGATCCTTCTTTTTATAGGTAAATTGAAGCTGTAGTGTTCAGTTACTTGTCTGGGCTTAAGCAGTTGTTGGTAGCAGGATTGTTTTTTCAACCATTTGTGTTTTTCTGGAAAGGTTTTGTAACAAGCCTGGGAGTTGATCTGGCTTTGGATGTCTAGTTTTGAATAGGTGGAGAAGACAACTTTGCAACCTTGGGTTTAACTGCAAGGCCAGTGTGAGTAACATGACTTCTGAAAAAGATGAAATATAATGAGATTAGAAATCTCTTATTAGAATAGATAGGAATTCATTGAGGAATCTGTAAGTGGCCAAGTGGATCTGAGAGAGTGACAGAATAGCTTGGTGTAACTGTCCTATGACAATCACTGGAAGCTATTTTTTTAAACTTCTTGTTACCCTTTTTCAAAATACCTGGTAGCAAAATGGTAAGAGCATATATTCTTGAGCTTGAATGCCTGGTGACCTTGAGCAAATAATTTGTCTGTGCCTCTATTTTCTTATCTATAAAATGCACATAAAGCAATGTATTGAATATGATGATGATGATGTTATAGTGAGTCTTAAAGGAGTTATTATAAAAGAAGTTCCTGGAACGCCCGGTGTATGGCATAGGGTCAGTATCAGCTTTCATTGTTGTTACAGTTACTGGAAAATAATATGTATAGCATGATAAGATGAACACCTCTGAACTCACTCAAATTCTGAACCAGAACTTTACAAATAGCATTGCTTTATACATTTATTCTTATCTCTTTCCTTCCACTTAGCCCCCTCCTATATAACATGTAATAGAGTAATTTTCTTCTATAGTAAAGGAAAAGAAGAGAATAAAGGAAAGAAACCATATATATTTTTGATTCCTAAAAGAGGACTTCATTATATTTACTACTGTTGAACTGGAACTTCTTGCTTAAAATAATTTTGTAAATTACTATACATCAATTATCTACCTATATATATTTAGGGTCCTAAATTAGGACCCTAAAATTAACCAGGTCCTAACCCTGACCCCACAGTCTACAGAAAACACCCCACCATTATCTGTGCCAGTGAGTTCTTGCTTTGTGCTACCAGGCAGAGCTCATATGCTTGTTTCATCTTAGTGGGCAGAGTTCATGTGATTTGGATATTCTAGAAGAATTTTATACATTATTAAACTTGTAACATATAGAGAATCAAGTTGTCTTTAGCCCTTTATAAACTCTGTCTCAGGGCTTGATTGGTTTTGTTTGTAAGGCTTGAGTATAAAATTATCAAAAGCCTCATATGTATATGGGCAGACGATCTGAGATGAGGCGCCCTTTCTGCGGAGACTCTTAGAAGAAAAGAGAAAAGGAGGTGTAAGTGTGTTATCTGAAACACACTCATGAAATTCACTTCTTAAAAGTCTAGCTTTGGAATTAGGCCAAAATAAGTTTGTTACAGTTAAACTAGAAAAAATAGTTCATTGGATTTTTAAATTTATTTCACTGTGAATATATTTTCATCACCAACAGTATATAAAACCTTATAGAATTGAAAGCAAAACCAAGACAAGGATTTATAAATCTCACAGAAGAAAGATAAAGATGTACACAGTTGCCATAATTCAAGATAGTTGTGTGTGTTACGTGGGCTTCCCTTTTGGCTCAGACAGTAAAGAATCTGCCTGCAGTGTGGGAGACCCAGGTTTGATCCCCGGGTCGGGAAGAGCCCCTGGAGTAGGAAATGGCAACCCACTCTAGAATTCTTGCCTGGAGAATTCCATGTGTGTGTTATAGCAGAAGAAAAGTTCAATGGGAAAATTCAGAATGAGAACCCATATTCAGCTGAACAGATCAGCATTTCAAGGAAGGGATACTATTTGATTTGGACTTTGAAAGGTGCTTGGAGTTCCTATCAGTTATATTGGAAGAGTAGGCATTTTTGAAAAGAAAAGTCTTGGAGATGGAAAAGCACAGGGTGGAAACTGGGATTAGTGAGGGATGAGTGGTGGATGAGTTTGAAAATGAGGTTGAAGCAGATTCTAGAAGGCCTGGTTAGAGTAAGCAGCTGGTAGTCCATACAGGGAGAAGGCAATGGCAACCCACTCCAGTACTCTTGCCGGGAAGGTCCCATGTTGGAGGAACCTGGTAGGCTGCCATCCACAGGATCGCTAGGAGTCGGACACGACTTCACTTTCACTTTTCACTTTCATGCATTGGAGAAAGAAATGGCAACCTGCTCCGGTATTCTTGCCTGGAGAATCCCAGGGACGGGAGAGCCGGGTGGGCTGCCGTCTATGGAGTCGCACAGAGTCGGACACGACTGAAGCGACCTAGCAGCAGTCCATAGAGATTGGAGAGTATTCAGAGTAAGCAGGAGATTGACATGTTCAGAGGTGTTAGATACTGAAGGTGGGGGCAAGGGGAAGGGGTTTTGCAGGATGCTCGGAGAATAGGCACAGCCAAGTCAGAGGCGCTGGTGAGGTGGTACAGTACCTAATGACCATCAGCGGTGTAGCTGGTGAGTTGGTGAAAAGGGGAGAATCCAAGATGATTACAAGACTGGGAGCCTGAGTTTCTGGCTGAATGATAGGTTTTAAGGAGCTAACTTAGGAAGAAGATGGTGAGTTTATATTGTCAGATATCAAAGAATTGTAATATTTTAAAAGAATAAATACAAGGAGTTTCACTTTACAGGCTTTCCAAAATAGAAAACATTCAATGTAGATCTCATCATTGTGACTGACTTTTGTATATTCACTTCTAATCATATCTATTTGTATGTTTACAGTTATATTCATTGTGTATGTAGGATTTTATTTCTTGCTTTTCACTTTAAATTATAAGCATTTCCCACATGGCTATATTTATCCCCTCACAGATAATTTTAATGGTTGCATGATTAAGAATTTCAGAGCAGGAAGAAGTGTTAGCTATTTACCATATTAGAGGCTTAGTGTGCTTGATGTGATTTTTGTGAAATTGCATATATTCATTGCTGATGTTTACACGCTGAAGTTAAGGTTTGAAACTTGGGAGAAATCTTGGCTCTAAAAATACATTTGTAAGACTTCTGTTGTTCAGCTGCTAAGTCGTGTCTGACTCTTTGCAACCCAGGGCACTTCAGGCTTCCCTGTCCTTAACTATCTCCCAGAGTTTGCTCATATTCATGTCCTTTGAGTCAGTGATACTGTCTACCTATCTCATCCTCTGCTCCCCTCTACTTCTTTTGTCTTCAATCTTTCCCAGCCTCGGTGTCTTTTCCAATGAGTCAGCTCTTCGCATCAGATGGCCAAAGTATTGAAGATTCAGCAGCAGTCCTTCCAGTGAATATTCAGGGTTGATTTCCTTTAGGATTGACTGCTTTGATCTCTCCTTGCTGACCAAAGGATTCTCAAGACTCTTCTCCAGCAACACAGTTTGAAAGCATCAATTCTTTCGTGCTCAGCTTTCTTTATGGTCCAACTCTCACATCCATACATGACTACCGGAAAAACCGTAACTTTGACTATATGGACCTTTGGCATCTAAGTGATGTCTCTGCTTTTTAATATACTCTCTAGGTTTGTCATAGCTTTCCTTCCAAGGAGCAAGCTAAGAGTATGTGTTTGCCAAGGAAAAGCATTTAGAAGAGAAGATAAGAATAAGAATGGTTTGATTATTTGTTCAAGCAAATTAGCTAAGTTCATCATAATTTAATATTTACATGTGGATATCACTAGTATAGTATGTTCTAGAATTAGGTGCAGAGGGCCCATCTGATGTATATAATGAATATTAAACTTGTGGCAACAAATAAAGACCAAAAAGAACCCAAGACTGATCATAAACCAATTAGTAGTTTGCAGTGTTTTGCAAACTGGGAAGTCATGAGCTCTAGAAAAATCTGTTGACTAAAAAAAGACAAAAACTCTCAGAATAGCTGTTTGCCAGAATTGGGGTAAATTAAGCCAGAAAGTGATTGACCAAAATTTTCCATAAGATGGTGCAGAAAAACCCAAATGAACTTTTTGGCCAACCCAAAAAATCAGTTTAAGTTGTAAGTGGTAGAATTTCCACACACCAAAATAATTTGATTCATTGTCTTTGGATCAAAGTAAAGATTGGGGTTGCTGTGTACATAAAACATTGTAAGTCAACTACACTTAAATTTAAAATATATCTATATATAGATATATAGACAAAACCTTTAGAAAAGTGAAAAAAAAAATGATTGGGGTTGTGGCTCAACTCCTCCATTGTTCCCTTCAATCCAGGATCTCTGAAGCCCAGTGAAGGCTTAGTGGCTCACCCTAGGTCCTCTCTGAAAGTTCTGCATTCTAGATCTGAGGCTTTTGGAGCAGAGTGATGTAGGAATTCTCAGTTGTATCCACAAGGCATGGGTATCAGTGACCTAAGAGTGGTTCCCAACAGGGGAGCATTTTGTCTCCTAGGGAATATTTGACCATGTCTGGAGACATTTTTGGTTGTCACAATTAGGGAAGAGAGAGTCACTGCCATCTAGAGAGTGAGGGCCAGTGATGCTGCCAAACAGCCACCAATACACAGGACAGTCCCAAACGTTAATAGTGCTGAGGTTGAGCAGATTTGATCAAGATAAGAAAAAAATGCGTATCTTTGACATCCACATTTTAAATTTAGATGATAAGATGTCCTCTAAAATTCTCTGTTGACTTTTGTGTTACCTGACCCCGCTCTCTCTAAAGATGTGTATTCTGCGTTCTGCTGTCTGCAGAAGACTGAGCCTGCTTTGCTGTTTGTACGTGGACTGTAAAGGAAAAAAATGTGTTTCTATTCATGGCCGGGGTACACTTCCAGCAGTTCATACTCATCAGGCTACATTCCTAGGAGGTGGACAAGCCCTACACCCAAGAGAAAGGCATTTGATGTCAGTTTTCTGTCCTTATCACTGAATTTTCCACCTTTGTTTTTGCTGAATTTGACAGAGGCAAAAAAAGAACTGGGCTGTTTCTCAAGAAAAGGAATTATGCAAATATGTTTAAGTGTATGAATTTTTAAGCCAATATACATGAGAGTCCAGAAGGCAATGTACATTAAGTAACACAGCTAAATTTTCAGCCAGAACCAGAGCCGGGGTTTGAAATGTGCCTGGCATCAAGGGTTTCCAGAGTTCTCTCCAAGCAAGGGAAGGATAAGGCCTCTGTGGGCTGCACTCAAATTCTGAATTACTTTTTTGAACTACAGTAGGTTACTTGGTTTGACTTATAAATAACATCTGATATTTGGAAAGTGAAACTACCATCACCTCAAAGTATATATGTATAAATTAAGTACTTTATGTATATTTTAATGGCTTGAGAAAGAGGGAAAGAAGATTCCTTGTTCATTCAGCATGCCTCCCTGTTCCTGGTGTGCTTTAGTAGGCTGACTCTCCCAAATAAACTCACTTCTTGATGGTCTCCTTGTCTTCCTCCCTGTGTTTTCCATTCCTTAGTTATATGCCTTGTTGTTCAGTTGCTAAGTCATGTCCGATTCTTGGCAACCTCACGGGCTGCAGGATGGCCAGGCTTCCCTGTCCTTTACTATCTCCTGGAGTTTGCTCAAACTCATGTCCATTGAGTCGATGATGCTATCCAACCAACCATCTCATCCTCTGTTGCTTTCTTCTCCTCCTGCCCTCAATCTTTCCCAGCATCAGAGTCCTTTGCAATGAGTCAGCTCTTCTCATCAGGTGGCCAAAGTACTGGAGCTTCAGCATCAGTCCTTCCAATGAACATTCAGGACTGATTCCCTTTAGGATTGATTGGTTGGATCTCCTTGCTGTCCAAGGGGCTCTCAAGAGTCTTCTCCAACACCACAGTTCAAAAGCATCAATTCTTCGGTGCTCAGCCTTCTTTATGGTCCAGCTCTCACAATCATACATGAGTACTGGAAAAACCATAGCTTTGACTATTCTGACCTCAGCAAAGTAATGTCTCTGCTTTTTAATACATTGTCTAGCTTTGTCATAGCTTTTCTTCCAAGGAGCAAGTGTCTTTTAATTTCATGGCTGCAGTCACTGTCAGCAGCGATTTTGGAGCCCAAGAAAGTAAAATCTGCCCCTATTTCCATTTGTTTCCCATCTGTTTGCCATGAAGTGATGGGACTGGAGGCCATGATCTTAGTTTTTGAGTGTTGAGTTTTAAGCCAGCTTTTTCACTCTCTTCTTTCTTCATCAAGAGGCTCTTTAGTTTCTTTTTGCTTTCTGCCATAAGGGCGGTATCTTCTGCTTATCTGAGGTTGTTGATTACAACATATTAAATTTAGAGTTCCATTAAAGATGAGTATAGCATTCCAAGTGTATTATATTGTTAGACCCTGATAACACTTTTCACAATACAGTATATTTTCCCAGTCATAACAACTCCTCACAATTTATTGTAATCCCTTATTTTGTTACTGTCTTCAAAACCCTATGTTAGCTTTATGGAGCTCAGGGATCATCAAGATATCTTTTTTAAACTTACTCCTGTGCACCCAATACCTAATACTGTATCTGACCATTAATGCATCACACCTCAGTGAGTATTTTTTTTTTTTGTATTTATTTATTTTTTTACACGAACTCCCAAACATGAACCCTCCTCCCAAAGTATGGCAGCCCAAGTAATGCAGCCCAAGGTAGAGATGAAGTGGCATGCTGTTGCTATCCAGTAACTTTCAGAATCATTTCTTTGCTCCTTCATCCCCTGGAAATGGTCCTGTAGAGGACTTGTATACAACTTTAACAGAAATAAGCTCTTGGACCCAGAAGTGGTATATGTTACCAGTTACTGTGTTGAATGCAAATAATAATAATAATTTCTCAGAGCACAGAGTGACAAATGTTCTATAAGTCTCATCAGAGATGCCCTTTAGTTTGTAGAGGTGATTTTCTGCCTGCCCTGCCTGGAGGTCCTGCCAAATAGCTGGACATCCTGAATGGGGGCTCGCTAAATTCTCATTGCCCTAACCAGGTCATCTGAAACTCTAGTAGTATTACCTGTTGCACAAGCTGTCACAGTCACACCAGCTGGATTTTGCCGGTCACACCACCTGGATCTGACGTTTGGATTCTCAGAACAATTTCCTTCTGTACTGCCAAGCTGTCTTATCACACTCTCGGCACATTTTACAGTAATGTGTACACAGATGCAAGTCCCACTGAAACTCTGTGAGGTTGATTACTCCTGTGGACAATGCACAGGAGGGATTGAGCTTAGACTGGAACTCACCACACCTCCCAGAACTCTACATGGTGCTGTAAACATGGTGGGCATCAGAAAGTTAGACCTCACTACTAAGGAGCTTGTAATAGTGGGAGTTGCAGAGGGCATGCAGATTTTAAGTGGTGTATCTAAACTTCTCCAAATCTACCCATTCTGGGATGACCACATCTGTAATGTTTTATGTGATGGATTTTTGAACAAGGTTTATCTTCTCTAAAGCATGTTACTTTGTTAGTATCTAATATAAAGCTTTATGAAATATAGGGGAATATGAGAGATTTCAACCAGATTGACTAGAATTAGAAGAGAGTCGGTGGGCAGAACAGTGGTTGGATGGCACCCAGATTTCATGTATGAGTGACCATTGCTTTCTATTTGCGAATTCCCTGCATTCCTTCAACAAATGCACTCCAGTTGATTCGTTGCCATTGGAATGACTAGGATCTGTCTTTAATTCATCTGTGTCATATTGTCTGCTTTATCACCCTGATTTCCAGTTTCTCTCAGTACATCTAGTTTTAGCTGTGATTTGTTGCCCTGACCAGCTCTAAAGTAATATGTGCAAAACACTTAGAAGGGGCGTTTAAGTTGACGTGTGATAAGGTTCCTGCTGTCCTCTTTAGCATCATCTCCAGCCTCTGTCTTCACAGCTCATTCCTTTATTCTCACCGTTTCCTTTGCTTGGTACATCTGTCCCTCCCTTTTCTCTCCTGCATCAGTGCTTTGCTCACATTATCTCATCTATGATTCTGTTCTCCAAAACTGAGATGTCTTCTAACCTTCAAAACTATTATATACCTCATGGTTGCAGTAGCACTTAACTAAGTCAGCCATGAAGTATAGTTGTACAAGCATTCATTTGCCCAATAGGTTGTGAGGTTTGTTTGATGGTAAAAATGGTGCTTGCTTTGTATTTGTGACCCCACAGTAATTAGAACCTTGGCAAATATTCCTTGAATTGATTTGGGACCTGAAAGAGAATACACTAAGGAGAGAAGAAGTGGAGCTGGATCAGATGATGAGGGCTTTGGACCGTGGGAATGGGGGCAGTGATATATAGTAGGAAAGATTTATGATTTTGAATGTGGATGATCTAATTTTTTTTTTTTACTTAAAATGTATGTAATTTACATTGAAATGGCTGCCATGAGTTCCATCAAATGGAGACTTGTTTATTAATCTCTATGAGAAAACATCCTGGAGATACATATATTGAATGTACTCTTTAAAAAAGTCATTTAATTAATTTTTCCTCTAAATATTCTTATGAAGTAGGATGGGAATTTTAAAGATAAATAGCTAGAGGACCGTAGGCAAAGTCACAGCAATTAAATTTTAAATCACATGCCACAATCATGTTACTAAAACACTTATGTTTTAACCCTGACATCAAAGCCCCTGCTCTGTCATGATCACAATCACAAGGCAGTATGAGCCTGATGGAAAAACTTTAAAGGTGCCCTTGGGAGAGAATTAATCCAGGGTTTTCCTGATCAGAGGCGTATACCTGTGATCTTGTACTTGTCATCATTATCAATCCACTTCTCTCTCTGTTCCTCATGTGGGTACATTTCCAGATTCTTATCACTTGTGCCCAGGGCTTGCAATAAATCAGCTTCTCATTCTCCCTTCCAGTCTCATCTTTTTTTCTCCAGGGTTTCTATGCACGTTTTTATTTGAAGAATTGTTTCTTACACATAGTAGATATTCAATTATTGGTTTTTAATTATTGGGATTTTTATTAGCCTCTGTAAGGATCTTTCCCTTTTTTGTGGAAGGTTTCCCCCGCCTGCTTTCTGCATCCACTTGGCTTCTTTATGGAGGCAGTACCAGCAAGCTCGATTGCAAGACACCGCCTATCACTCAAGCTCCTGCTGTTCATGATAATGTAGTCAATATGCTTTAATGACACTGTGAGGGATGTATTTTTAACGGAATTGCCCTCAATATTTAGGTGCTTCTGTTTGCCTTGGGGCATGATCAGAATATGAATCTAAACTATTTACCCTTTCATTATGCAATGGAAGGCAGACAGTTTAAATTAATTTGCTGTTGCCCTAAATTTCCTACACCCGGTCTGTGTTTGAATCCAATGAATTAGTGCTTGCAGGCATTGGGTTTCTCCACGTATCATTTTCAACAAGTCACTTCTGTCTGCTGCATCATCCTTGCTAGACACTGGAGCTCTTTACATGTCTTGTCTTTATATGTCACGGGGGGCCAGGGGCACCATCAGCCCTGGAGTTAAAACCTCCTCTGCTTCCAGCAAAGCAGGCTGCATGAGCTTAAGGAGCCAGCTTCATTAATGTGCATCACTTTCGTTATTTTTCTTGTTTTTAGTTTTTGCATAGAATTCAGTGAGCCTTTAGTTTTTAGTGGCCAGATATTAGGTGTGAAGAGCCTTTTTTCAAAGATCTTTTGAACAGGATCAGCCTTGGCTGGGTGCAGGGGTCCTCAGCTTCCTTCAGACTGTGCAAAAGGCCTCCCTCTATACTTGCTGGCTTCCCTGTGGCAGAGAGAGTCCAATCTCCTTATTCACCTGATAAGCTTGATTAGCAAATATGTCAACTCAGTAAACTTCCTGAATACCTTACCATAGACTCTGCTCCCACTTCCTCCAGCCACTGTTGTAAAAAGCAGCACCTGCTCACAGAAAACTGGGTTGATTTTTTAAAACTTCCTTCCAGATCTACCCTTGTGCACCTTGTCTGAATGCACAGAACAATGGAAGGCAGGAAGTTGATTGTTAGTCCTATAAATAATATTATTTTTTGTTTCTTAATTTTTTTATTGGAGTATAGTGGTTTACAGTGTTGTTAGTGTCTGTTGTACAGTGCAGTGAGTCCACATCCACTATTTTTTAGATTCTGTTCCCATGTAAGTCATTACCGAATATTGAATAGAGTTCCCTGCGCTGTTCGGTTGGTCCTTATTAATTATCTATTCTATATATAGTAGTATGTATATGTCAGTCCCAGTCTCCCAATAGATCCCTTCCCCCTCTCTCCCCTCAGTAACCACAAGTTTATTTTCAACATCTGTGACTCAGCTTCTGTTTTGTAAATAAACTCATTTGTACTATTTCTTTAGATTCTGCATATCAGTGATATCATGCAATATTTATCTTTCTCTGGCTCACTTCACTCAATATGACGGGCTATAGGTCCTCCCATGTTGCAAAAGTCATTGTTTCATTCTTTTTATGTCTAAGTAATATTCCATTGTAAATAGTTAAAAAGCCAAGAGCTCAGATGGGCCAGTTTACCTCCCCAGACCACCACTTCCACCAGGCACTCTCTCATACCCGCTGCGTACCCGCCATGAAACATGGCATAGAAAAAAGAAATATCTCAAGAAAGAGAAGCCATTCAAGGCAATAAGAAATCATAGTAAGAAAGCCTCATATGAGAAAGCCTTGAGGACCTTTCAGATGCCCAGTGGATGTTATAGTCTAATGGAAAGATTATAACCATTAGTAATTTATGAAACTGGTGCTTGTTTTGAAGCAAGTGAAACAAGAAGCTGTGCGAAAGGCCATTTCAGAGAGAGTGTTCAGGGAGGGCCACATGCCTTAGGGGGTGACATTTGAGCTGAGACTGCAAAGAAGCCAACAGATGACCCATGTGAGGAGCAAGCATGGGAAGAGTGGAGGACAGGAGGGCGTCAGGCAGAGGTACCGTCACACACAGAGACACTAGAAGACGTGGCCTCTCCCCAGGCCAAATTAGGACCTGGTGGCATTGCTGTCCTCAGCTTTCGTCCCTTCTTGCACACCAGAGCCCAACCCCGTCACCACACGAAAGAAAGCCTTTTCCCATGAGGCCACGGGGTAGTATTTCCCACAATGCCTTTCTCAGCCAGTGTGGCTTTCAGATGCTTTTTATCTGGAGTTGACTCTTGGCTATCAGGTGCCTTAAGGAGCAAAAGACGGAGGAGCAGACCCACAGTGAAGTTATCTAACCTTATGACTAAAATTGGCAAGAATTCCCTTTTTCCTTCTTTAATTATATACCTATTTGCTTTCTCTGAAGATGTGACTGCTCCTAGGGCTGGCCTGGCTAGTAACTAAGACTGAGAGATTAGGAGAGGTTCTTTGATCCATGAGACAGTGGTGCTTTTTGATGTGCTGACGAGCAGTATGTCCTGATTTAGGCAAATATGCCAGGCTTTGTTGCTCTTTCATGAATTAGGGAGATCCAGATGAGAAACATCCTCTGAGGCTGCCACTGACGAGCCGAGCTGCAGACCAGACATGGCTGTAGGGTTTGGGGATATAGAGGAGCAGACACCAGCAATTTCTCATCTGGGACCACCAGCGAGATAATGTGTACCATCAGAAGCCAAATGGACAGGGGAGAGGCTAGCCTCTTATCTAAAATTAGCAGCAATTCTTAAAATGCCCTGAGCTTCTATTGATCTATTCCCTAATAGCTCTACAAGTAGAAAGTGGGATTTTTAATGGTCCTTAAAGATCTTGTAAATGTCATCAACTCATTGTCTATGTAACTTGGAGAATAAGGGGAACTTGGGACTAATAAATAAGCCCCGGGCAGTGTTCTGAGGGAGGTAAAGCAAGAAAGAAGAAAGTGCCTATAAAAGACTGTCTAATCCCATGTGGATCTGAGAAGTGACAGGAACAGAAAAATGTAGTGATACTTGAGTCTAGAAAGATACAGAGACAGTATTACATAGTCAGGCAGGGCATGGAATCAGATTACTTGGTTCAGATTCAGCTCTGCAGCTGGTACCTGTGTGACTTTGGGCTTATTTAATGGTACTGAGCTTCAGTTTCCTTACCAGTAAAACGAGGCCAGTCGTAATGACACTAAAAAATGAACTTAGGTAATTCATGTTCAGGACCTAGCACTGAGCCTGATTTTCATTATTACTAGACAGACCTCCTGGAGTTTTGAGGAAAGCCATCTCTGGCCAGTCTTAGAATGGTTCTTTCCTTGGGGAGAAGTCTTCAGCCTTTACTTTATTAGTCTCTATTTTATTGGGCAATGTGTGACCACAAATTAGAGGGCAGTGAGTGGAACAGAAACAAACATATGAAATAAAGCAAAGAGCAAAAAAGGTCATGAAACAAAACTGCGTAAGAGGCATGCAAAATGGAAATTTATTTCTAGAATTCTCATCCCTTATCTTTTTCTTCCTCCCCTACTTCGTGGCTGTTAAAGGTTTTACTCTGCATAACCTACACTCCAACCTTTGACCTGAATGGGAGTGCAGTGCTGAAGATCGCGGAGGTAAGTACTCGCTCCCCTGGACCCTCATGGGTTGCTTGTTTGTGCTGTCTGCTCACAGCTGCTTTACCCCCACCTGGGAAAAATGCCGGGGTGGAGCTGAGCTGCAGCAGTGGGGTGAGCCCTTCTCTGATCATTACTGTGGGGAATTTTCACTAAGGAGTTGATCTGTGGGAAGCAGGCTCTGTGGGCCACTCTGTCAGTGCTCTGCATGCTCTGGTGTGCTTGACCCGAGGCTTTAACCATGGAAATAACAGTACTGGTTCTCCTGGCACTGCTATACCTAGGTATCACACTCACTATTTTTCCTAAGATTAATTGAAGAGGATTTGATCTTTTTAAAAAATAGGTTTTAAAAAACCAAGCATGAGATTTAGGGAAGATGTTTATTGATTCAGTTGCATCCCTGTCACCTAACCTCTGATGAACGCATTTTATAACAATCATTGGAAAACCTTCTCTTTTCCATCTGTATTGCAGCCTAGAGTAATGTGTACCTTCAGCACTTCCAAGAGTATGTCCAACAGAAAGCTTGGCTTCCTGAATGTCTGGCGTATGACCTTGGCTTTTGGACACGGCATCATCCCAAAGCCATACTTTAATGTGCTTAAAATAAATTTCCTTCCACATCTTGGAAAGGATATCTTCAGGATTTGTGTGTTCTGACAAGAGTATACATGCAGACCTCAATGAGCCAATGATATTCTGAACTCTGAAATTATGCAGAAAAGGAAAACCTAGCTCTCAGCAGTCACGAATATTTTTTTAAACTGTAATGATTACTATTTACTGAATATACCAGGTAGATGCTTAGCACTTTGGACATGTTTTCTTTTTTTCCTCTTTTTCTCATCGTTGAGGTATAATCTGCAAAATGTTCAATGTTTCGATATGTATATACATTGTGAAATAATTGCCACAGTCAAGCTAATTAACATATCCCTCCTCATACATTGTGAACATTATCATGAGTAGGATTTATGACTGATGCCTGATCTTTTGTGGTATTGTGTGGCATTGGCTGAAAATTGAGAAAATTATTTTTGAGCAGGTAGATCATTTTATATGTCAGTCAAAAGAAAAATAGACAGCTGACCCCTCACTACAATATAAATCAGTTCCCAGATGTGTATTTAGGTAGGTAGAGTATTTTTCATTACCATCTTTGTATGTTTCGCTCTATATAGCTAAATGAATAGCTGTCAGTATTTTTAGTTGAATTTTAAGAGATACCAGCGAGTGATCTTATCATCTGTAGGTTTGGGTTTTTTTAAAATAGCTGTGGTAAGAACCTTGACCATGAGATCTTAACACACTTTGAAGGGTACAGCTCAGTGACGTTGACCACAGTGCGATGTTGTATAGCAGAACTCTCGAACGTGCTCATCTTGCATAACTGAAACTTTATACACATTGAACAGTAACTCTCCGTCTCCCCTTCCCCCTGGGCCCCCAGCAATCACCATTCTATTCTCGGTTTCTAGGAGTGTAACTACTTTAGATAGCCACACTGGTTTGCTTTTAAAATGACAAATGTAGTGTTTGATCAGAGCAAGAAACAGGATTGGCATGTGGGATGCTTGTTGGTTCTTTGCTGTATGAAGGACAAGACGAGATGCAGCGTGTCACTCACTGCCCAGCCCATCCCCTGCTGAGGAGGGAGGGAGGGAAGGAAGACAGGCTGTTGTAGGACCCTCAGGACTGGGCAGGCCACCAGGGGTTCCCAAGCTCCCTTTGAGAGGGCAGTGCCTTTATCATCCTCACAGGGCTTTTGAATGAGAAAATGAAAAGATTTGTTATGTATCTCATCGTGGTCAAAAAGTTCATTGGGGTTTATGTAAAAATAAAGGACACATTTTCCATTTGCAGCAAGAACTTTATTGAACAATGAATTCACTGACCAAATTAACATTTTGGCCAGCCCAACAATTCCTGAACAGCAGACTCACACTGCTATGGGCCACCCAAGTCAAGGGTGTTCTCCATAGGGATCTCGAAGCCAAAGTAGAGACTCAGCAAGCCTTTCTAGACAGAATGAAACATCAAAACACAGTGGTCTCAAACACACACCCACACGGTGGTCTCTATAAGCACCTGTAAAGAAAAAATAATTAAAAAAAAAATCTCAACCCAAGAGCAATATACAGATAAAGGCATTGAGCGTGGTGGTGAGAGTGTGGGCTCCAGAGACTCACTGTGTTTGGATATAAATCCTGGCTCTCCTACCTCCCAGCAGGGTTGCCTTGGATACCTCCCTGGGTTTGTGTTTGTTCTGTGTGTAAAAGCAACGCTAACAGCACCTGTCTTGCTATCTCACATTGTGTGATTGTGCCAGTTAGACAAGAAAAATAGAACCCATGTAAAAAGCATTCAGTGCAACCAGCCATGTAGTGAACGCCGGGTCAAGGTTAGCTCCTGCTTTTCTGGAACAGCACATTGATGACATCCAGGCTTCCGCTAAATAATGGTGATCAGGCCAAGACCCTAAAGGGATGGGTCATCAATGGGGCTAGCTTCCTGAGACCACAGTAGCAAGCTGACTTCCCCCACCTTCTTGTCCTACCTACAGCCCACTGAGATCCCCCTGTTCGAAGAGTTTCCAGCAGAACATCAGCTTGAAGGTCCCAAAGCAGGGGTCAGACCTTCGCAGAAAAATGCCTTACTTCCAGTGCTAGCTCTGACTTTTAGTTCAGGATGGGGGCTTGGGACTGTATTCCTCTGAAGGAAGGACTTGGTAAGGATCATAAAAGGAAACTTTTCACCTGGTATTTGATAGTGGGGGTCCTGCCTTGAAAGTGTGCAGGGTTCCAAAGGATGTTTTTAGGCTGTGCCTCTCGTACAGACCCACCAGAAGGTCCGACCACCTCCCTGCCCATGCTTTACCTTAACAGCTGAGACTGCAGGTTCCCCCAGGCCTAGCTTCGATGCCCAACTCCTCTCTGGTGACTGGACACAGGGGCAGATTGTCCAGCATCAGCAAGGGGATGGAGACTGCTTTGTAAGGACCATAATCATCACCACTTCAAAGTGCTTTTGATAAATGGCAGTGTGCAGAATAGCTCCCCTGTGCTAGCCTGGACCTGGCATGGACACCAAGTTCAGGGGAGTAAGAACCCAGCTGTTGCAGCTGGCCAGCACCTGGGGGAGGACAAATCCACACCAGGAGCACCAGGAGCAGGCAGGGGCCAGTGCTGGGGCCTCACTTAATCCAGCAGCCCCGATCAAAAGCCAGTAATGGAAACACCCTGGAAACTGTTCTTCTGCTGAGAACAGTGGATCTTTTATCCACCAGGCTTAGCTGCAACTCAGTGTACCTCCATCAGGTATTAGCTAAGAGTTCTCGGTTCACTGCTTGCTGTGGCCATTCCCTCTCAGAACTGATCTTTCTGAGGAGGCTTGAAAGCATAACATCGCTTGTAGTAACAAGAGATAACTACAGGGGGCTTCCCTGGTGGCTCAGTGGTAAAGACTCCGCCTACTAATGCAGGTGACATGGGTTCGATCCCAGGTCCGGGAAGATCTCATGCGCTACAGAGCAGTTAGTCCACAACTATTGAGCCTCTGCTCTAGAGCCTGAGAGCTGCAACTACTGAGCCCACAGGCCACAACGACTGAACCTGAATGCCCTAGAGCCCACGCCCTGCAACAAGAGGAGCCATGCAACGAGAAACCCCGAGCACTGCAGCTGTGCAGTGAGCCCCGCTTGCCATAGCTAGAGAAAGCCCACACAGCAGCGAAGACCCAGCACAGCCAACAGTGAATAAAGAAATCATATAAAAAAGAGCAAGTGCCTATACTCAAAGTGTTACATGGCTGCTTTTAATACATATTTAGTGCTTACTCTCAGGGAAGGCGATGGCACCCAACTCCAGTACTCTCGCCTGGAAAATCCCATGGATGGGGGAGCCTAATAGGCTGCAGCCCATGGGGTCTCTAGGAGTTGGACACAACTGAGCGAGTTCACTTTCGCTTTTCACTTTCATGCATTGGAGAAGGAAATGGCAACCCACTCCAGTATTCTTGCCTGGAGAATCCCAGGGACGGGGGAGCCTGGTGGGATGCCATCTATGGAGTCGCACAGAGTTGGACACGACTGAAGTGACTTAGCAGCAGCAGCAGCAGTGCTTTTTCTCTGCGAGGCATCATTCTAAGAATTTTCCCTGTATTAAACCATATGAACTGTACAACAGTATTATGAAGCAGGAACTATTGATTATCCATGTTTTACAGATAAGGCAGCTGGTACAGAGAGAGATCCACTAACTTTCCAAGCCACACACCTAGGAAGTGATAGAACCAGGAAGCAAGACTGGTTGGCGTGACTGAGCTTTCAGTCTCTACATCCCATAGAACGTGTTTCATAGTCTGGTCATGGAAGAGCTACTTACAGGGACCCTTAACATTTGCCTCATGGAAGTTGGTGGTAATCCTCCAAGGGGCTGCCTCTCCCTTCATCCAGACCACTCCCAGGGTGAGCACTCTGCAGACACAGCATTGATCTTGCCTTTTATCTTTAAAATAGACTTTTTTATGAAGGGAATACTGTGTCTCAGTTCACTACAAACGACAACTGAAGATCAGAACAAAAGACAGTCTTCCACAAGGTTGCACAGGTTCCTAAACAAGGCTGGCTATTTTCAGTAGTTACTTGACTAAATTTTGACTTCTCTTTATCCTCCCAAAATGAATTCCCTTATGTATGGGCTACTTACAGTTACATAACATTGGAGGCCCTATTTTTATGTTGGTGGTTTTTCTCAAAGCCTACATATTTGAATCACCTGGGAAGTATTAGTGAAAATAAGATGCCTAGGGTCACCTCAGGAATTCTGAGTGTTTTGATCTTGAAAGGACCTGGGTGTACAAATTTTGTGAAGCCCCTGGTTGATCCCTGGGGAGGAAATGGCAACCCACTCCACTGTTCTTGCACAGAGAAGCCCATGGACAGAGGAGCCTGGCATGCTACAGTCCATGGGGTTGCAAAGAGTTGGAAATGACTGAGTGACTAACAGCTGCACTTTTTTCCCTTTTACTGGCTGATTCTACTGTAGAAGTCAAGTTGAGAATCATTGCTCTGATAGTTACTATTCTCTCCAACAAGCTGTGGTGTAAAACCATATTGAAAGGAGTTGTGAGGCTCTGCAACCTCAAGTGTGATCCACTTGGCAGATGCCTGGGAGCTTATTAGAAATGCAGATCCTTGAACCCCAACCCAGACCTCTGAATAAGAATCTGCCTTGTAATAAGATATCCCATGTGATTCATAAGGGTATTGAACTTTGAGAAGCACTGCCATAAGTGAATAATGGTATAATCTCATTAAAATGAGATCTAAAGATAGCGTTCTGCTAAGACTTAGGTGAGAGCAGTCATGCCTCTCTGCCATGGCGAATCGAGCCACCCTCACGAAGTAGGGACTCCCACCAGCTATAACATCCTCTTAATGGTGGCCACCTTGTAAGTGCAGGATTTTGATTCTTCTAATTTCCCTTGTCTTTCTTCATGTTCTGCTAAACCCTGTCCACATTTTCTCCTTCCCATTTGTCATTGCTTGATATATATCAAGCATATTTCTTAAATGCTTTTAATGATTTAATCTGCCACTGTTCCTTCTGAGGGTATGTTTTTGCCAGTAAGGCCCACTGTTAACTTGTAAAAATATGCCTCCTACCCCAATCCATATTTATAGAATCTGGCATAAGACAAGTATGGAGTAGATCTATTTATATGAAAAGCCTAAGAACAACTTATAAATATAAGCTTGTTGAAAAAAAATTGCACAATGTGAGAGTTGGGAGTTAAGTATTATTTGGGGCAAAATGAGGACTGTAGTCTGGGACACAAAGTCTCAGATATCTCAGGGAAATTGTTCCAAGGAGGTGAGGGGAGGGGCTAAGATATATAGGAGTTTTGCAACAAAGGGCAGATCGTTGGGAACAGCAAAAGATTACTGTTAATTTAAAGAAAGCAGATATGTCAAGTTAAGGAATTTAGCGCTTTTCTAGGTATGGGAAGATGCTAGAGTCTGGGCTCACTGAATCCATTCATTTGATAAGTGCCTCACCTATCTGGGGCCAGTATCCTGTGTTTCCACATCCTGAGTTTCCTTCGGGCTCACTGTGAGGAGTGACTGCAGTTTGATGGCTGCTAAATGGCAGGTATTCCAGAGAATGCCCCAGGGTTCACCAGGTCATCACCCGTGGTGGCTGCAGTTGCCAGTCACTGTGACATCCTTGGTTAGTGATATGGCAGGAAGTAGTCCACTTCTCAAGTTTATGGATCAGTAGTTACAGATAGTACATTATTAAATGAATGGTGCTTGTGTAATTTAAGAAAGGATAGTAGTAGAATTATTTGAAATCATTGTTTACTTCAGATACGCCTGATAGGAATAAGCGTTTTTCTTAATTTGCCTTCACTGAATATTTCCTGAAATTGGCAAAATAGCTTACAGCCCTTTGGTTTTTCACCATGGAAATGGCTTAAGAAATAATTTTTCATCAACAAGAAGAATGAACTACAAAGGAGACTGCCACAAAAATAATGGTATTCTGTAGACATAGTGAGACCCAGTGATTTTGCAGATTCTCACATGCTTTCCACCTGCTAATTTAGCCTTTGAAAAATCTGCAACTCTATTTTTAAAGCAGGACATTTCAGCCTAAAACTACCACTTAGCTCTTGGAAGCTTTCTTGATTGTAGTTTAATTTCTCATAAAAATAAATCTTTCACTTAAAAAATCTTTTCTCCTATTGTCACTTTAGATATAGTTAGGGAAACAATTTATAAAAAACACCTTAAAATAAATCATTTAAATCACCTGTGGGAATGTTGGGGGAAGAATTCACACATTCTTCTTTCTTACTCTGGTCTGCATTGACTATTTACTACAGAACAGTGCTTACCCTGGAACCTGTTGATCAGGAAATGAAATGTGTACTTAAGTATGAAAAATGATGTTGTTTTCCTAAGGTACTGCTGAAACTATAAAAGGATCATTAAGCACTGAAAATGTAAATAAGAAGGCAGCCTTCATTTGTGTGTCTAACTTTAACTTGCTTAATTAAATGGCAGTGATGATAGTTTTTCAGAATAGGGTCTTCTGTGATGTAGGAGGAATAAAAAATATGAAATGAATTTAGAATCGGACAGCTATGAAACAGCCAACATGCTTTCTGTTTAATTTCATGAATGATCATTACTGAAACTCCATATGGATACAAAATTCTTTTATTGGTTGAAAGCAAGACCCTTAGTATTTCTCTTACTATTATGTTCAAGTTAGCAGACATGTTGAGTGTTCTGAGGGTTCAGTTCAGTTCAGTCGCTCAGTCGTGTCTGACTCTTTGCGACCCCATGAATTGCAGCATGCCAGGCCTCCCTGTCCATCACCAACTCCCAGAGTTCACTCAAACTCATGTCCATCGAGTCGGTGATGCCATCCAGCCATCTCATCCTCTGTCGTCCCCTTTTCCTCCTGCCCCCAATCCCTCCCAGCATCAGAGTCTTTTCCAATGAGTCAACTCTTCGCATGAGGTGGCCAAAAGTACTGGAGTTTCAGCTTTAGCATCAGTCCTTCCAAAGAACACCCAGGACTGATCTCCTTTAGAATGGACTGGTTGGATCTCCTTGCAGTCCAAGGGACTCTCAAGAGTCTTCTCCAACACCACGGTTCAAAAGCATCAATTCTTTAGCACTCAGCTTTCTTCACAGTCCAACTCTCACATCCATACATGACCACTGGAAAAACCATAGCCTTGACTAGAGGGTAGTTACCTTAATATAGGAAAAACTGTCAGAGTAAAAATCACCAAGGCCTTAGGGTTAAAGGAAGAGGTGGTGCCGTAGCCTGAAGCTCTGTGAAGCTGAATTGAAGATGGTTAATGATATTATTGTTTCATTGGTAAGATTTGGAGCATGTTCTCATGCCTGGTAAAGGCAGCTCTGTGGGATTTTTCTACATGAGAAAGCCTCATTTGTAAATATTTATTTGCTGGTTTGATCTTAGTCATGGAAAACTTCTAGTCTTTGATCCTATAGCATATTATCAAGCTCAAGCGGAGTCTCTCTCAAAGACTTTTTTTTTTTCTCTTTAAGATTTTACTTTCAGGAATCTCCCATTTTCATTCCACCCAACCTCCATCCCTTAATTCCAAAACAGTGGTTAATAAAGGTAACTACTGATGGTTGCGTTCCTAGGGCATGTCGATAAGTAGTATTTCCCACACATCCTCTTTTGATCTTTACCATAACCCAACTATATAAAGAATCCCAAAGAAAGGGAAGTTGATTTGCTTGCCCAGTGACTTTAGCTCAGGAAGACCCTAAGGTGGATGGGAGGAAGGGGTCTCCAGGCTGAAGTCTGATTGTACCCACTTCACTGTCCACATGCTTCCTTTGTAAGCAGGTCAGCAGCACAGCTCCTCCCTCTGCCATCTGGACTTATTTTATGTTGATTTGTTCATAAATAATAACCAATGTTGAAAAAATTTTAGATATTCAAACCCAGGCTTTGAATATGTGCCATTAATCACTATGCTATATTGCCTCCTAGATACCCTCAGTCTTGGAAAATGTTAGTGAAATCTTGCTATATTAATTTAGTAACCAACTGAAATTCTTGGGATTCTTATCCACTTTACCAAGGCATTTAGAGAATGGCCGTATGGTGGTTTTACATGTGAAGCAGAAGTACTGATTCATTTACTTTTTTGTGACCGTAGATTAAAGTGATCATTAGGCATATGCCACTTGTTTGGGTATCTTTACACACTGATACTCAGTTTATCTTTTCTGAGCATTTGATTACCATCAGAGGATATAAGTTTAACACAATTCCACTTGTTACCCCCAGGGAACTTTAAAAACACTGAAAATCAAGACCTGCTGCCAAAGCTTCTGATGTAATGGTTCTAGGTATCACTAAAGAACTTTTTTGATTGGGCTGATTTCTCATTAGATATTCACTGATTCTAGTAATTCTTTTTTTTTTTTTTAACTCTACACAGTGATAGCATTATTTCTGAGCCATACCTCGAATAAGATATTTTACGATGAAAGTCTCCAGATACAATCCAGGAAAATGGACCAGGTCACCTGTGTACTTTTTACCTTGGAAGCATCTTATTTGTCATGTTCCCTTTAGGACTGGGAGGGGTAGCCCCACCTTCTGGCAAAAAAAAATCAGCCAAGGGAGCTGGCCCATTGCTTTAAACCAGCGGAGACTACCGGAGTGAGGAAACCTCATTCTAAGGAGCCTCTCCACTTTTCCTTCCAGAAACTCCTTCCTTCCTCATGGGCCAGTCTCTTTGCTGACTCTGGTTTAACTCCTGTGGGGTGTCTGTTCTTTGGTTACTTCCTGCCAGAGTTGGGCTTTGAGCAAACTAGTCCTTTGCAAGAAATTCAGCACTTTCCTTTAACCTCTGACTTGTGTGGCTCTTGAACAACTTACCTGGAGTTAGAAGACACATGGAGCAATGCAGGGACCCCTCTGCTTCATTTTGGATTGGTTCATTGGACAGAGGCTAGAGTTTAGTAGACCTTCTGTAGATGAAGCAGAAGGCTCTGCATGAAAAGGTACAAGAATTGATGGGTTAAGGTGTCCTAACCTATTTTAATATGCCAGCTGAAGCCAAGAAGAACGTGAAGGAGGAAGAACAAAGTCATAGTCAGGTTTTTGTATATCCCTGGGCACTTTAAGAATTTCCTTGTAAGTTGAGATACAAAAGGAAAACCAGCAAATTTCCCTACCCAAGCATGAGACTAGATTTACTTGCATAGCTATTTCTTAATGATAATAAAGCAACTTCAGTTTGCTCTGTCTGTGTGTATGTAAGTGTGTATGCCTGTGTGTTTGCATTTGATGAGGTGTGTCCTGTCACATATCCACCTGTCACTGCTGTTTACCTGGAAATGGCAGAGCTACTGAGCTGTTACCATGATGCAATGTAGAGTTTAGACTTATAGTAATAATCAGAATTTCTATTGATCCTACTGTGATCAACAAATACTCACATAAGAGACACTTGTGCTTTTTTGTAGCTTACTTAATCTCTGATCCTTTCTGTTTCTTAATTACCATAAACTGTCATCTCCATAAGAATTTTCCAATCAGAAACATACTAGCTCTGCTCTTGACTAACAGTACCATGCACTATTTTCACAAAGCTATGCCGCTAACCCCATTCAGATAGGAAAGAGAAGGTAAAGCACAGTTCAGTAAAGTGAAGGTTATACGCACTTTGTAAAGCTAAGCAAACTTCTACTGTGGCAGCGTCTTTAAAATGTATTATCCCTTTGCTTAATGGGTATTGACTATCTGCTACATTCCACTATGCTGCTTCATATTTAATAACAGTGATCCCACCGTGGTTGTAACCTAGTACTGTTATTTATCAGTCTACTGACTTGATAAGCTAAAATTTGCATTGCTTGTGTATGGCTTGCAGACTTGTGTTTTCTTGTTCGTTTTCCTTCTGCTTTGGGGTCTGTTTTGCATCATTAATGATGTATGTTTTTGCCCTCAGTTGTGTTTCGCATGCCATAAAGCTGGATGTCCACAAATGCATGAAATGATCAAAATGTCCCCTATGACACTCCTCACTGCCCTGTGTCTTTGTGCCTTCCCTGGCAATCCAGGGCCTGTGGCTTTTCACAAGGTATTTGACTTGCCCTTTGAGCATCTGGTCAAGGTGCAGAACTGAGGCTTCTGAAGTGTCAGTTCTGCACCACAAAAGCAAAGGGCATGGGGAGACAGAACTGATATTGGAGATACGAAAAGAAATTGATGAGTCCCTTCCCAGAAACTCGGCCTGATTTTGGACATGGTATTCTCTGAGGTTCTCTGATTCAATGTTCTCATCTTAGCACGGTCCTGAGGTAGAGGAAGAAAGACATTCACAAAGTGAAAAATCACTCACCTTGAATTACAGTGGTCAGGCTTATTATGGAAACCCTAGTTCTGCAGACCTTACTGATTTACCAATTTATTATTAATACAACAAGTTTAAGAAACTTCTTTAGAGGATGTCAGGATAGCTGATAAAGCATCTCTTTCTGAGTACCTGAAGAAAGTGATATTATCAATTACATGATCATTTTTATGTTTAAAAGGACACCCTTTGTCATACAGTATTTATATTCACAGCTTTAGTAGAATGAGCTCCTTAGATTAGTCTTTTTTCAAAGCAAACTAAACATGCCTACCTTTCCCTTTATAAAATGCCTCTTGCAATAAGTCATGTCCCATTTTGTATGTGTAATAATAACAGCTAAACATTAAAAATGATGGTAACATTAAAAACTCATAGAAATATACTGATTATTTATGAAGTTCCTCTGTTGACAGCACTGTTTGTGTTTCTTCAGATCCAATTCTTCATGCATATGTTCTTTCTTGGGTCTAAAGGGACTGACAGTTTTTTAAAGAAGACTATAAATGGCTTTTCATATTCAGGAAAATCATGTTTATATTAAGTGCGTGGTTCAGTTCTCCAGATAGTTAATCTCATCTTTAATGCTTCTAAGCTTAAAATTCCCCCTTAAATTTATAATGTCAGAGTTTAGAGACCTTAAAGATCAACAGTTATAAAGATTTCTTGGGAGAGTATAAGATTTAAGAAAACTGTTAGATCTTAAGGTATAAATAATATGAGTGTGCCTAATTACACTGTGAAGAATTTGGTTTCATCATAGTGAAATATCACACTCAGGTGTATTTTCACAATTTTTAAACTATTTCATCACATGCAAAAGTAAAAGTCTTTCAATATTAAAACACTTTTTTTCTAAGTACATATAAATTTTACTTTCAGGTACATTATAATCCATGATTGTTTGAGAAAATGATATACCCTAAAATGGTAATTTGATAAATATATTTTGGAATTTGCTTTTATTTTTTAACTTTAATTAATCTAAGCCAACTTCCAAATACATTTTTGAGTTTCCACGGCTCATTTGGAATAGTAAGCATTCAATAGGAGGTAAATTAAACTGCTAGGAAATATTTACTTTTACCTAGTTAATTTTACAAAAAGAGTTTTAATAATGAGGCCTAACAGAAAGGTCTAGCTTAAGCAGTAGCAGCAGCAAAGGTTCACACTGAGTTTCTTTTCCATCTCAGTTATCAGTCATCAAATTAAACTTGCCATCCCTGGAGAAGGAAATGGCAACCCACTCCAGTATTCTTGCCTGGAGAATCCTATGGACAGAGGAGCCTGGTGGGCTACAGTCCATGGGGTCGCCAAGAGTTGGACACAACCGAGCAACTTCACTTTGACTTTGGGTGAGAACCCTATTATTTTCATTGTAGTCTTGAAGTTACTCCTAGAAAAATAATCAAGGTATATTAAATCCCCCTCCTTTTTTTCTTTTTTTTTTTTTTTTAACTTAATTTTTGGCTGTGCTGGGTCTTTGTGGCTGCTCAGCCTTTTCTCTAGTTGTGGGCACAGGCTTCTCATTGCAGTAGTTTCTCTTGTGGAGCCTGGGCTCTCGGGTGCTCCAGCTTCACTAGTTGCAGTTCCCAGGCTCTAGAGCACAGGCTTAATAGTTTGGGTACACAGGCTTAGCTGCTCTGCAGCATGTGGGATCTTCCCAGGTCAGGAATTAAACCCGTGTCTCCTGCATTGGCAGGCGGATTCTTTGGCACTGAGCTACCAGGGAAACCCCCCTATTTTCCTTTTTGTGGGACTAAATATGCGTGGGAAATGAAAGGGATGACATACGTTATGGAGAGGAAAAAGTGGGAAAAATTTTAAAGCATGCATTTATTGTCCATTCCTATAGCTTCTGAAAGAATTAGAGCCAATAAAATCTGAAAAGCCATGCCATTTAACATCGTTACCATCAAATGAGGAATTTCCCTCCTCAAATTGGGACTTCTCCATGCTGCAGCCTTCAGGGAGTTGTCTAATGTTCAACTAGATATTCAGATTTGCAAGACCTAGTAGATCACACAGAGAAGGCAATGGCACCCCACTCCAGTACTCTTGCCTGGAAAATCCCATGGACAGAGGAGCCTGGTGGGCTGCAGTCCATGGGGTCACTAGGATTCGGACACGACTGAGCAACTTCACTTTCACTTTTCACTTTCACGCCCTGGAGAAGGAAATGGCAGCCCACTCCAGTGTTCTTGCCTGGAGAATCCCAGGGAGGGGGGAGCCTGGTGGGCTGCTATCTATGGGGTCGCACAGAGTCAGACACGACTGAAGCAACTTGGCAGCAGCAGCAGTAGATCACAACTGGCAGAATCTAGGACAGGGAATAGAAACAGGGCACCGCAGGCATTTATCTGTCACAGGAGTCCTTGCTGCAGTCCAGAGGCCAGTCTCTGGCTCTCAAATGTCAGCTTAGGAGCAAAAAGATAAGAGCCATCTCTGTGCGTGCAGAGTCACCTTGGATTTGGAGCCCCAGGTTTCAACTGTGTAGGAACCAATGTTCTGTAACAACTCCATGAGTTGAGCTGGCAGAATTCCCTCAGTGGGTATACATAATCAGTGACAAGAGCTACCCAAGGAAACTTCTCACCAGGTTTTTATAGTTTGTTCACAGTTTTCTAAATTCAGATGCAGCTTAGTAATCGGGAGGACATTTTTACCCTAAGTCATACTGCCTAGTAACACAGCTGATGTGTCCCACCTTTATCAGGTTTCCAAAAGAACACAGAGAGTTAATCCAAGGTCGAACTTGTTAATAGAGGAGAAAGAGATTCATTAACCCTTTTCCCCAACTCAGGAGTTAATAAATTCTGTTCCTATTTTGCCACAGAGAGAACTTTTCCTGATTAACTTCCAGCCACCTGAGTTTGTTTTGGATAGAACTGTTTTTTTTTTATCTAAAAATTACTCGTTTGCATTCTTCTGTGATACTCAGAATAGTAAGCTTCAAAGAGTGATTGTCTTTAGGGAAAGATTACTTTTCCCCTATGATTAAAAACAAATTCCCAAGGACTTAAAATATTTAATAGTACTCATTGATAACTAGTCCTAAATCAGGCTGACTTTCTATTTAAGAGGGATTTAACATCCCCTCCAATTACTTCCAAAGCATGTTGGTAATGAACTGATATCTACAGAGTGTGTATGTTGCTATCTTATTTCTTTACCAGGTGTGCATTGAAACATACATATGTAGCTGTCACCAGCGTAGTATAAACACTGCTGTGCGGGCAACTCTCAGTCAAATGCTGAGTGACTTGACTTTACAGTTACGACAAAGGCAGGAGAACACGGTGAGCCTCTCGGTACCCACACGTTCATCCCGGTCTTGCCAGTGACTCTGTGTAATCGCATGATGAATGTCCCACATCTTCTCTGCTTTCCCCTCCCCCGCCAGGGCTGCTTCCTACTGAAACATTAGGAAGGGCTGGCTTGGTTCACTTGAACTTTTATTTATATAAATTAAACTCTTCAAATATGTTTTTGCCTGTTTCCCTCCAAAGTTTAAAGAGAGATTTTTCCTTGTGGTTTCTGTCATTGCTTTAGTCATTATTTTAAAAATCACTTTTCTTTTAAAATCGTGTTCTAAACATCGCAGGTTGAACAATTTTATATAAAAATATTGTGATGTATTAACAAACACTGAAGTAAATTCAAAATTAAGAAAAATTACTGGCAGTTAATGACGCACCTTAAGGCTTGGGGTATATGTTTCTCTTTGTGAAATAAGACTGTGGCAGTGAAGAAGCTGAATTTATCTTCTCTCTGTCATCAGAGCCCACTTGAGCTTTTTGCTCTTAACTTGAGCAGATTGTTTAAAATGAGCATTCCTGGGAAAAAATGTAAATGTAATCAGCTTCTTGTATATATTATCTTCTGGGAATGTTAATGAGGAGATGATTCCTCTTCAAAACTGGTGTGTTTTTTCTTTTAAGTCTGTCTCTAATAATTGAGATTAAAAATCTGCACAAAGTATTCTGACTGAACACTTGTTATTATTTTAGAATAGAGTATCTCCAGCGGCAATCCAGAATATCTCAGAAGTTAATTTTATAGAAATGAAGAGTTCCTGTTTAACTATTTCTGATTTTTAACTTCAATTATTTTCTAATTTTTAGAAAATTATGGAGTTGAGTGAAACATTACAGATTATCTGGTCAAATTCTTTTATTCCTTAGAAAAACAAGTGGGGAAGATGAAGCCCAGAGAGGTGAAATTGAAATCTAAAGTTAATGAGCTTATGAATGAAAGAGCCAGAACAAATGCCCTGGTCTCCTTACTGAGTCCAGTCCAAGTTATTAACATGTGATCTGGCAGCCAGTGTTTAAAAAAATAAAACACTAATCTAGGGGGGAAAAAACTGATTTTTTTGTTTGCTATATCTAAAGCCTAAGTTTCTATTAAAAAATTGTTTAAACTTGAGATATTTTATCACATTAGCTGTCTCTTTGTTAAAAACTGTTTTGTTTATACTAGGGTTTTGAATATGATGCTATAGAAATATTAGTTTAAAAGAAATTCAAGTCTGTAAGTAGAAAGCATTAAGAGAAAAAATTATTTTTAATGGAAACAAACCTAAAATGTTGAGAGTCCTTATATTAGTATACAGTCACGTTCCATCCTTGCTAGGTGGCACTATGATGGGAAATACTGTAACAGTAATGTTTTAAGATGAATCATTAAAACTTTGTATTCTCAAAGTGATTTCAATTATATTAGTTTATTTAATTATACTTTGAAATTTTTAAGTAGGAGAATTTTAGGTTTTAAGTAAAAAGACTGATTTCTAGCTCATCTTGCTCTCCTGTTAGAGTGACAGGTATAGTTGCAGAGGTCTGGATAAAACTGGAAGGTTTGTGCCTGTATCCTGTGTATGATGTGGCTAATCGGCCTTCTGGTCCTGCTTGTCACTGACCATCTGGACTCACCCCATCCGGGGGCAAGATCCCAAATTAGATAGAAAATTAGTGTTTCCTGTTAATTTCCTTTCTATTACTCAGTAGGTCCCTGGAGATATTTTTGTGCCCCAGAAAAACATGATTCTCAGGATGCTAATATTTGAAGTACGTTTGAAGTCTAGTAGAGGGAAACATAAGTTTTACTACCTAAGAATGATTAATTTAAAAAAGCTATTACAGGGGAGTGGTCCCTAGGAATGGTGAGGCTGCACGTCCTCCCAGGGGACCCTAGCATTACTTGGAGAAGATGTGTATAGTGCTTAGTATGACTCACCACTGGAAACACATCACAGGCCGTCTCAGAATTAGAAAGACTTAAAGACAGTGGAAAGGAAATAAATCTAGAATGCCAAAAGCTAAGCATGAAATGTATCATCAACTTAATGTCTAGCCCCTCCCCATCCCTATGCCCAGGGCAGATTACTCAGTTTGATTTTGTTTTGTGTCCTCAGAAACCCTGAGTTTACTATCAAGCATTATTATTGAATTATTTCATTGACAAAAGCCATTGTTAAATTATTGTTAAGCATTTTAAAAAGAAAAAATGCCATATGTAAATATCTGGGGGGTAAGAGATAGTAGTTCTCCCCTCCATAAAAATGATTCAGATTGATTTCTTCCAAAAAATGTTGTTCTGACCTTAATATTTAGCCATGTACTGAGCTGTCGGCATTAACATCGCACTCCCCCAAAATTCTGTGGAAGCTGCTGAGCTTGCAAATTTATGAACAGAGAATAGTAGAACTATGTGCTTATAACAAGCTTTAAAAAGATCAGCGCTGTGGCAATAATTTATATCTGGTAGTTAATTGGCATGAAAATGCCTTCTTATTATCTCCCAGTGCTAAGAGGTAGGGACGCTGAAGGGCCGCCTTCCTGCTGTCAACTCAGTAGTCACTGAATTATCCCTACAATGGGAAGTAAGTCTTACTACTAGTAAATATCTCTTCCTTCCTCTTCTCCCTTCCCTCAAGGTTCTGCCTCTACCCTGATAGTCCCAGATCTATCTAGTGATGACCTGGAGTGGTCTGTCTGGTCAGACAATTGAAAGTTAATACCCATCCCCCTCAAATAGGAACCTGGTGCGTCTGACCAGCAGCTATTGTGGACCTGTACGTCAAAGTCTAGGAAACTGATCTTTCTTATGATTAAGAATCTGTATTCATTAGGTGCCACTCAGAGTGTTCTTTGTGACTTTGGGACAAATTGTTCTTTGTGCAGAGAGAACTCACATGTTTAGTCAGGTACTGCCCCCAGTCATAGCTCTGCAACACCCTAGAACACCACAGGGCTTAAACTTCCAGGGAGTTGTGGACTCTTGGCCGAGTTATTTTTGAAACTGATAATAACTCAGTTCCAGACATAATAGCCTTTGCATAAGTGCCATGGGTAGTGAAATGCTATCAAGAGCTGGAAGGTGCACCTAGGTAAGTTAGCAGAGCCCAGAACACCCAGATGACATTTTGTTTCCTAGACCTTTCCATTGTTGAACAGCCAGGATTTTTCTTGCCTGAATCTCCTAACTGTCCTGTGTGTGTCTCCCTTACTAGATAATTGAAAACCCGGATGTCCCCCAGGAATTCAGGAGTCAAGGTATTGGATTTGATTTTTGCACATTCAGTTGAAAAAGTGTGTATAAGAACACCTACTGTGTGCTCAGTATGCAGATATAACGCCGAGTAAAAGCTCTTGGGTTAGCTTCCCATTCTCCTTGGCTCTGCTTAGCCTTAACCAGCCATTGTTTCCTTCTGTTCCTACATCCTCTGCCAGCCATACCTGTTCCTGCTCCAACTGTGCCAGGGAAATTAACTCTTCACACACCTTCCTGTTGGAGGCTGGTTTTTGTAGTTACTTTACTTTTCATGAAGTCAAGTTCATTAACTATTAAATTAGAACTGGAATACAAAATGGTAGAAACCTGACTGGCACCAAATGCTATTACACCTGGAGGATGTTTATGAAGTTTTGTTATGAAAAATAAGTCATCTCACAGGGAAGGACAGACAGCCAGGTTTAAGTAGCAAATGAAATCAAGGTAAGGAACTTTCATTCTGACTCATAGGAAAGGAAAAAATATCCACTATAATAGACAAGCAGTTTGCTTTCTTAAAAATGTTTGATGGTATTGTTTTCTGTAAAAGAGATGAAAAAATCAAATCATCTGATTGAAAAACCAAAGCATCAGTTTTATCTAGGGTTTTATTCAATAATTTTTAATGTTGAGGGTACTTCCATAGTGGTCCAGTGGCTAAGACTCTACATTCCCAATACAGGGGGCCTGGGTTTAATCCCTGACTAAAGATCCCAAGGGCCACGTCTAAGACCTGGTGCAGTCAAATAAACATTTTTTTAAGTATTAAAAAAAAAATTTTACTTTGATATTTTTGTCAGTTAATGGAAGAAAGGGGTGGGGTAGAGGGGAAAGGAAAAAGAGAGGGAGTGTAAGGAAGAGAAAGAAGTAGCTAAACAGCCACAATTAGGAGAAAAAGAATAAATGAAAGAAAATTACTGCTTTAAATCATTTTCTAAAGCATTGCTTGAGTATGTTTTTGTCACATTTCCCTGTATTCTTGGGCTATAAGTACTGCAGCGTCTTTTCACCTTTTGAAGCTCTTAGTGGTATGAGCCAAGATTTTTCATCTCTTTTGATTATTGCAGTTCCCACAATGTTTTCACTTTAATATAGGATGATTTTATAAACTAAAAAAGAGATCAAAATTCTCTTGGTTAAGGATGTATATTTAAATATTGTATCAGTAAAAAATTGATGGACTCATTTGAAATTTACCTAAAATTAAATTTCAGGATTCCTTATGGGTTTCATTTATTTTAAACTGTCTTTTATCGTTGCACTTTATCATTTCTCAATTTTTTTTTTTTGCATTTAAGATCTTAAATTCTGAGGATCAGCTGTCTCTCATTTCCCTGCCATCTTTCAATTTTATTTTTATTTTCCTCTTACACTCCTGGCATCTTTTTTCTCCCTCTTCTTTGACCTCAGGGTCATTCATTCATGATTTATACATTCCTCAAATACTTGGCCACATTTGTATAGATCTCCACAGGTTTTTATTTTAAAAAAGCAGATGCTTCCACTTGTTACTTTCCTTGGCCTAGCAGTTCTGAGACTGTTATTATTTAACCCCACTTGCCAAAGGTAAAGTAAGCTTAATTGAAGCAAAACTGAAGCTTACCTAAGCTCATGCGGTCAACAAGCTATGGACCAGTACTTGAACAGATTCTGAATTTCAGTCCTTCTCCAGTACAATTCTGTGGGAGTTTTGTTGCTAGATTCTGGACATGAATGTGTTTGGAGGGAAAATTATTTTTTCTGACATTGACTATTGCTCCTTTAACAACAAAGGCCGTGTACCCTGAGGATGCTGGAACAAATAGCTGAAATAGGTGGAGATGGTGATTAGCTTATTTTGCCCCTTTCCCTAGCTTCCTAGTTTGAAAAGCCCATCTTTCTGTCATGCCACCGTAATTTATCTCTCTGGGATACAACTCAAGTCTGCTCAGAAGACCCAGAAATTCAAGATATCAGAATAAGGGATACATGTAGTCTGCTGGCCTAAATATTGAGAAAATTGTTATCAACTGTGTTGTTTCTTAAATTAACCAAATCTTTTTTCATTAAGTGTGAATGAACTTTACTTATAATTAATAGTTTCATATTTCCTTCCTGGATTATCTTTTGAGTGTCTTACCTTGGAAAGGAATGATGATATTTCATTCTCTCTGATGCTTTTGGTGGCCTGAGGAAGGCTCAGCATCTGAAAGTCATCTTTTCAGTATCTAAAGCAGAGGATGGGAAAGAGTGTTGAGGAAGCCTGTAGTTCTCCACTGCCGATGTCTAATGCCTGTCACCTCCTCTGTTTGAAGGGTCAACAGTAGAGTCCCTCTGTGATGACCTTGTCTCCGTGCTCACTGTTCTCTGTGAGAAGCTCCAAGCCGCTATCAAGTAAGTGCCTTCAACACTGGTGCTCTGGTCTGCTCAGGGCCTATTTCTGAACGAACTTTTGCCCACAGCATCACTTAGAGTTGCGGAGTATAGGGACAGTGGTTCCCCTCTCCCACCCCCCACCATTGATAAATTCACTTTCATTCCTGAGAAGTGTATTCAGTGATCTTGGGCAAGCCCACCTGGTCAAACATGATTACTGAAGGATGCAATTTTCTAATGGAGGTTAGTGAAAAGAATGTTGGCTAAGAGCTAGTTGATGTGAGGGCTAGTCCTAGCCTGGTTCATCCCAGGTGTATGACTCTAAATGAGCCTTCTTATCAAACTATTGGACCTTTCTCCTCTGCTAAATGGCAGGATTGGCCTGGGTGGTCATTTTTTAATTTTTTTCTGACATCTCCTGAGCCTGTGAGCTCAGGCACTTATCTTTTAAAAGACTGTGTTATTCTCACTTTTATATACTTGTCAGTTATCTGCATGCCAGTTTAATCAGTGATATTAGGTTATCTGTGATGTTCATTGCCCCAGCTCTCCAGGCAGTAAGTTGATAACTTATGCATTTGTTGTGGCTCAGCTGGTAAAGAATCCGCCTGCAATGTGGGAGACCTGGGTTCAATCCCTGGGTTGGGAAGATCCCCTGGAGAAGGGAAAGGCTACCCACTCCAGTGTTCTGGCCTGGAAAATTCCATGGACTATATAGTCCAGGGGGGTCTCAAAGAGTTGGACACAACTGAGTGATTTTCATCATTTCAAGTCATAGAAAGGCCAAATTTGCCAAGGTAAGATGAAAACCTCTACCAGATACACATATAATTAACTGCAACACAGTAGGATTCTGAAGTGCCCTTTGAAATAGAAAAGACACATTATTGTTTAATGAAAACTAGATATTGGATAATTCAGAAGGTTTTGCTGTAGAATTTTATGTATTGTCATGAGCTGGGAGAAACAGTCCCATTATAGAGACTCTTGAGAGTCCCCTCAACTACAAGGAGATCCAACCAGTCAGTTCTAAAGGAAATCAACCCGAGTATTCATTGGGAGGACTGATGCTGAAGCTGAAGCTCCAACACTTTGGCCACCTGAAAAGACCCTGATGCTGGGAAAGATTGAAGGCAGGAGAAGGGGGTAACAGAGGATGAGATGATTAGATAGCATCACCTACTCAATGAACAGAAGTTTGAGCAAACTCCAGGAGATAGTGAAGGACAGGGAAATCAGTCCTGCTGCAGTCCATGGGGTTGCAAAGAGTCTGACACAACTGAGTCACTAATGCTATGATAAATCACAGTTTATTTACTATTGGTTCAACTGCATTATTTTTGTTGGATTATGTGTTAGTCACTCAGTCATGTCTGACTCTCTGTGACCCCATGGACTGCAGCCCACCAGGCTCCTCTGTCCATGGAATTTTCTAGGCAATAATACTGAAGTGGGTTGCCATTTCCTTCTCCAGTTTTGTTGGATTACTGGAGTTAAAAACCCGTGTTTTGCCCCTCACTAGCTCTTGACTTTGATCAAAGATCTCAACCACCCTAAGTTTATATATCCTATAATTAGTTGTTATTATCATGTTATTTTGTATTAATAATATGCCTAATAATAATATTGAAGTATACCATAATATTGTAATATTATATTAGTATTTTAATATTAATATACTTAATGATTATAACATGGTTCAATATATTGTTAATTTGCATTATAATCATAATAGTAATATGTAATGTTAGTAATATAAAATATTCTAGGGCTTTTGTATGGATTAAGCTAGAAAATTAACCTAAAAGATTGTCAGTACCCACCAAGATCAGAATAAACAGAATTAGGTTTATTAACTTGCTATAGCAAGGGAGCCTTTACAGGATGAAGAATGATGGGGCATCCAGTAAAAGGATGGGTGTTAGGAATTGGTATAAGATTTGTACCTGAGTTGAGTAATATCAGGTGGATTAAAGGACTTGGACGTTCTATTCAAAAATTGGGTATTGTCGGAAAGAGAGGGGCAGTTCTAGCATTGAACATCCTATTGAGTTGGCTAAAAAGCTCCCTTGGGTTTTTCCATAAAATCTTACAGGAAAACCCATATGAACTGCTTGGCCAACCCAACTGTCATCATCTAGACAAGAGGGCTAGATGGGAGCCAGAGTTGTCACTGGAGAATCAGCAAGGGTCACTTACGGGGGAGGGTGATAGTGGACAGGTCTTACAACTGTCAGAAAATAAACCAAAGACCTCCAAAACTTTGAAAATATAAAAGCTGTGTTCCTTACTGAGCTGCCAAGGGAAAACAAAGAAGTTAAGCTTCTTTTCCTGAGTAGTTTGCTAAGGGAAAAATCTTAAGGAAAAATCTTAAGAATTTTAAGTGCTACAAAAGTGCTAGTAATAGCTCAAGGTAATTATACCATTAATAAATTTAAAAATAGTCATCAAAATAAGTGAGAATGAATCTATGGGTCTATAAATGATACCATTGTTTGTTGGTCAAGCCTGAGCTTTTAGCAAAGTCCAGTAAGGACCTGCCTGGCATCTGGGGTTCAGTTCATGTTCTTTAAAACCTGAGTGGCTCTAATATCCCCTACAGGGACCCCTACCTGTAGGGCAACCATATGACCCTCTTTTCCTTAAACAGTCCTAAGTAATGCTTATTGTGTAATTATTATTAAAGACATTCAGATCGATATCTTCTAGGAAGTACTAGTATAAGTGGAATCTTTTTTGCTGCACAGTACATAATAAATATTTGATAAATATTAGCTCTAAAAAGCTTGTTTGCTTTCAGAATTATCAGTGCTAATGCTAGTTTACAATGGATTTAGGAGTTTCTTACATTAGAAATTTGGACTGTAGATTGTTAGAAAAATACACTGCACAAACATCACAAATGTTCACATATGTGTATTAGAAACTAAAGGTCATACATTTCTATCAGTCACTGAAAAATGGAAACATGTCTGAATGATGTAACTAAATGATAGGCTTTGAATGGAAAAAAAATAACTCATGTGACATGCATGTATTTTCTAGGATTTCTCATTGAATATTGGATCAAAGGTGGCTTTAGGCATATTGTTATAGAGCTTAATGATTTTTTTAATAGGATTCTCACAGTCTTGCTTGGGTTTTTCAAAGCAATTTCCTTATCATAATTCTGCCTCTAGAGACTCGTTTGGTTGTGGTCTTCCCCATCGTGATTGCAGTGCCCTACGACAGGGGTTCTGTTGCTATAGAAGCTGAGCTGTAGCAGGTTTAGTGCAGCTTCACTGGGAGACCTTTAGACCATCTGATCAGATGATACCATGCCCTTGGCTGCCCTCACTCTGGTGGTTCTATTAATTTTCTTTGTTAGGTTTTCATGTCTGTATAGTTTCTTCTGATTTTATTGCTTTAAGTCCTTTTATTTTCTATTGGCTAATCTTGACACCTCTTCTAACTTCTAAATAGGTTCTTTGTCTGAAATCATGCTATGGTCATTCAGTTCAGTCACTCAGTTGTGTCCGACTCTTTGCGACCCCATGGATTGCAGCACGCCAGGCTTCCGTCCATCACCAACTCCTGGAGCTTACTCAGACTCATGTCCATCAAGTCAGTGATGCCATCCAACCATCCCATCTTCTGTCGTCCCCTTCTCCTCCTGCCTTCAATCCTTCCCAGCATCAGGGTCTTTTCCAATGAGTCAGTTCTTTGCATCAGGTGGCCAAAGTATTGGAGTTTCAGCTTCAGCTTCTACGGTCACTCAGTTCATTCAGTTCAGTCGCTCAGTTGTGTCTGACTCTTTGTGACCCCATGAACCACAGCACACCAGGCCTCCCTGTCCATCACCAACTGCCAGAGTCTACCCAAACCCATGTTCATTGAGTCAGTGATGCCATCCAACCATCTCATCCTCTGTCGTCCTCTTCTCCTACTGCCCTCAATCTTTCCCAGCATCAGGGTCTTTTCAAATGAGTCAGCTCTTCACATCAGGTGGCTGAAGTATTGGGATTTCAGCTTCAACATCAGTCCTTCCAATGAACACCCAGGACTGATCTCCTTTAGGATGGACTGGTTGGATCTCCTTGCAGTCCAAGGGACTCTCAAGAGTCTTCTCCAACACCACAGTTCAAAAGCATCAATTCTTCAGTGCTCAGCCTTCTTTATAGCCCAACTCTCACATTCACACATGACTATTGGAAAAACCATAGCCTTGATTAGATGGACCTTTGTTGACAAAGTAATGCTCTGCTTTTTAATATGCTATCTAGGATGGTCATAACTTTCCTTCCAAGGAGTAAGCATCTTTTAATTTCATGGCTGCAGTCTCCATCTTCAGTGATTTTGGAGCCCCCCAAAATAGTCAGCCACTGTTTCCACTGTTTTCCTATCTATTTGCCATGAAGTGATGGGACCAGGAGCCATGATCTTAGTTTTCTGAATGTTGAGCTTTAAGCCAACTTTTGCACTCTCCTCTTTCACTTTCATCAAGAGGCTCCTTAGTCTTTCATCACTTTCTGCCATAAGGGTGGTATCATCTGCATATCTGAGGTTATTGCTATTTCTCCCGGCAGTCTTGATTCCAGCCTGTGCTTCCTCCAGCCCAGCGTTTCTCATGATGTACTCTGCATATAAGTTAAATAAGCAGGGTGACAATATACAGCCTTGACGTACTCCTTTTCCTATATTTTGGAACCAGTCTGTTGTTCCATGTCCAGATCTAACTGCTGCTTCCTGACCTGCATACCGGTTTCTCAAGAGGCAGGTCATTACCTCCTCTCTCAATATCCATTTCCAAAATCAGTGCTTGTATACTTCCTGGGGCTTTAGCTTTATAGGGGTACATACTCATATGTTCAGTCTCCTGGGAGTATTCAGAAAATGCTTTCAGGCACACAGATTAACTCACATGCCTTGGAGATGTGGTATTAATAGAGCACTCTATTAGGCAGGTTGAGTTAGACAGTGCTGTTTAAATCTAAGAATTTGAGGGAGAATCATTGGGCTTAGGAATATATTTCTTCACTCTCTGCTTGTTGGTCTCCCACACCCTCTCCCACTTCCCTCTCTTCCCAGAACATAATGTCAGAGAGGAATCAGTGAGGCAAGAGTGACCTTCATATTGCACATTCTAATTCCATTCCACTCCTATGCAATTAATTCTCTCTCCTTTTTCTAACTAAATTTGAATCTGTTTCTAAGGGAGGTAAAGTCAAAACAGCTCAAAACAAAACCAATTTTAAGAACTCCAGAGACTGTGTGTGGTACCAGGCCTGCCCTGCTTCTTCTTCATGGACCCCTGCCACCGACAAGAGCTATCCTCTGTGGATCTTGAGCCTGGAGGAAATCCAGAGACGAGCAAAGAGTGAGACCAGTAGATACCCAACCTGCTCCAACAAAAGGCCAGGCAGAGTGACTCACAGACCTCCTAAGTGGGCACATATTCCCTAGTGTGTGTTGAAAGTCTTGGCTGATTTCTAGGCTCCTTTCTGCCCTGTGCATTCCACAGATTCACCTATTGCCAGACAAATATGAGATGTACACCCTGTGCACGGACATCTGTGTATCTAGTGAAGGGCCTGTGTGGAAGGTGTGCCTCTAATGACGTGACTCGTGCCAGGCCACGAGTACTGGCTGCAGCAGCCCACAGGAAAGCAGCCGCATTCAGTCTCCAAGGAGATTCTGGTCCAGTTTCCTTGGCAATGAGCTCTCTCTGTCGTTGAGTCTGATGCCTTGTGGTTGCTGCATGGCTGCAGCACGCTTTGCTGACAGGTACCTGTGGGAAACTTGACTGCTTGTAACTTTTCTCTGGGTGTATTCCCAGTGATTTCAGAAGTTGAGACTTTTTATTGTCTATGGTTATTTTAGTTTTGTGATGATCAACTGACGGTTTGAAAGATAAGACATTTTTTAAATAGGGCATTTAATTATTTTTCTTAATAATGAGTCAAATGTTTGGTCAGAAAGACAACCCACTTGGATTTTAATACTTTCTGGTGGATTAGGCAGAAAATTTAGTCCAGGTATAAAAGTGTGCATCTCATAAAGTTATATGCCTTTTAAAAATATCTGGTTCTAATGAAGAACTGTATAGTAATAACTATGAGAAAAATAATTTGTCCATTGAAAAACACTGGTGCTTTAAAAAAAAAAAAAGAAGAAAAGCCAAATGCAAGTTAGTAAAGTATTAACCATCTAAAAGATATCATGGTACATAGTGTCTCGGAAAATTTAGACAAATATATTAAAATTTAGTATTTCTGGAGTAAACTGTAGATGTAAATCAATATATCAATATTTGTTCCTTAATGGTAACTGTTAGTTTGTTCTTTAATGGTAAGATGTTACTAATAGGATAAACCATGTACAGGGGTGGGTAAAATATGGTCACATCCTGTACCATTCTACATTTTTCTATAAATCAAAACTTCTAAAAAAATCAAGTTTGTTATAGAAAAATCATCCTAATTGGTTTGCTGGGGCTGCCAAAACACAGTATCATGAACTGTGTATCACAAAAAAGTGGCTTTAATAACAGAAATGCACTGTCTCATGGTTCTGGAGGCTGGAGATCAGAATGTCAGCGGGGTTGGTTTCTTCTCAGCGCTGGAAGACTTCACTCCTTGTCTGCTCCCCTTGTCTCTTCACATTGTCTTCCCTCCGTATGTATTTCTGTGTCCAAATTTCGCTGTTTTATGAAGATGATTGTTTAGTCCCTCAGTCGTGTCCAGCTCTTCAAGACCCCATGAACTGCAGCACGCCAGGCTTCCCTGTCCCTCACCATCTCCCACGGTTTGTTCACACTCGTGTCCATTGAGTCAGTGATGCCATCCAACCATCTCATCCCCTGTCTTCCCCTTCTCCTCCTGCCTTCAATCTTTCCCAGCATCAGGGTCTTTCCCAATGAATTGGCTCTTTGCGTCAGGTGGCCAAAGAATTAGAGCTTCAGCATCCGTCCTTCCAATGAATATTCAGGATTGATTTCCTTCGGGATTGACCAGTTTGATCTTGCTGTCCAAGGCGTTCTGAAGCGTCTTGTCCAGCACCGCGGTTTGAAAGCATCGATTCTTTGGCGCTCAGCCTTCTTTGCACTTCCCTGGTGGTTCAGTCAGTAAAGGGTCTGCCTGCAATGAAGGAGACCCCGGTTCGGTACCTGGATGGGGAGGATCCCCTGGAGAAGGAAATGGCCACCCACTCCAGTATTCCTGCTTGGAGAATTCCATGGACAGAGGAACCTGGTGGGTTACAGAGAGTCAAACATGACTGAGTGACTAACACTTTCAGCCTTCTTTATGGTCCAACTCTCACATCCATACATGACTACTGGAACAACCATAGGATACCAATCCTGTTCAATTAGGATCTACCCTAATGGCTTTGCTTTAACTTGGTTGCCTGTATAAAGACCCCACCTCCAAATAAGACCATGTTTGAGGTACCAGGGATTAGGACCTCAAAGTGTGAAATGGAGGTGGGGGGAGCAGAAGGCAGCCCATGACATTACCAACCTCCCCTCAAATTAACACTCTGTGATGCCTAACATTTCCTCAAGTGTTTCCCACACATCACCTCTTTAATCTTCCCTTTACTTTGGATGTGTTTGTGTGTTGGTTCTGTTCCCCCACAGTGACAGCCAGCAGCTGCAGCTCCTGTACCTAGAGTGCATCCTGTCCGTGCTCAGCAGCTCCTCCTCCTCCATGCAGCTGCACCGTGGCTTCACAGACCTCATCTGGTGAGTACGCGTCTTGATGCCCACCCTGGCTCTGCACTAGGCCTGGGACCTCACTCTTCCAGCTGGGTCTGTGGGTCCCTTCCCATGGCATCTGTGCCTCTCTTGTTCCATTTCTGTGTGAATGTTTTAGAGGGAAAGTATGAAAGCTGCTTTGCTTATATGCACCAGACCAAGCTACGGAGAGTAAAGGATAATTATTTTAACCAACTATGCCTCCCAAGGCCCACCTGCATTTTATTTACATCATAGGATCATGAAAGCCTATGTTCTAAATCATATAAAGTCACCAATGAATTGCACAAGGGAGATAGTTCCCCTTCACCATAACTGAACCTTCTTCTTAACCTCACCCTGGTACTCTCTCCATCTCAACCTGCAAACTAGTCTCTTAATCACAGTCAGAGATTCACACAAATGACAGGGCCCTCAGGCAGCCAGCAAGTTATTCTGGGTTCCTGGGCTAATCTGACAGGGAGAAAGTCGAGTGCAGTGTCTCAGTGTGATATGTGTCAGAATTTTAACTTAACTTCTCAAATGAGAAATATAAGTAATTTCATTATTTATAATAAAATGAAACTTTATCACTAAGCCATTTAGCACTTTGAGTCCATTTTCTTCATAGAAGATGCTTTCTGATACTTCTTTTGATAGTTTATATAGTTAACCCCAGCTTGAATTATGAAGAAAAGAATTCTGTTGCTATCCCCAGGAGTGATGGAGAGACAGGACACGCTGGAGCAGGAGGTAGCCAGAAAAAGGGGCAGTAAAGAGCCCAGCTCTTACGTGTCATTTTTGGGGCACCTGGTATTTACCCTCAGGATAGTATTCATGCTTCATCATCTGGCTTGAAGGGAAACTGATCTTTCCTCTCGTCCCCTCTCAGGAAGAACCTTTGCCCCGCTCTCATCGTGATCCTGGGGAATCCGATTCATGATAAAACCATCACCTCTGCACACAGCAGCAGCACAAGTACCAGCATCGAGTCAGACTCTGCGTCTCCTGGGGTTTCTGACCACGGCCGGGGTTCGGGCTGCTCCTCCACGGCGCCAGCCCTGAGCGGGCCGGTGGCCCGGACCATCTACTACATCGCGGCTGAGCTGGTGCGGCTGGTGGGGTCGGTGGACTCCATGAAGCCCGTGTTGCAGTCCCTCTACCACCGTGTGCTGCTCTACCCCCCACCCCAGCACCGTGTAGAAGCCATCAAGATCATGAAAGAGGTAGGGAGGCCATGAAGGATGCCCCCAGCTTTGTTGTGGGGGCTGAGCACCTTGTCTTGCGCACAGGAAGTACTTAGAAAGCGTTTGCCAATCATCTGCTGGAGCTTAATTGCTTCTACGCAGTATCCAATAATAGTATCTTTAGCACTGGGGGCTGTGTGGGCATGTGTTGGGAGCAGGGCTAAGGGGGCATTGATAAATGCTCACTGCAGCAAAGCCACTTGATAATTTGAGCCACATGCATCTGACTGGAACCCAGGCTGAACTTTCAGTTTGCTCCTTAAGGTACTGTCTGCAGATATGTGTGTTTATTCACTTTTGCCAAAATTGGATTTCAAAATGATTTTATATTCAGGTTGTACATTATCCAAAAAGGAGCCTTACTGATCTCTGATTTCTAAAAGGGACCCTGTTCTCCACTCCTTCTTACACCCTATTTCTCCCACATGTCATGAGACAAAGGATGTCCAGCTTAGGATATATGTCCCAGTGAGTCACTTCATGATTTTGAGGAGGAATTGGAGCTATTTTGAGGATACTTCAAGAATCCCTCTGCTTCTCAACCAAAAAGAAAAGTGATCAACTTTTTTGTACCTGTAAACTTGTCCATGAAGGTTTAATCACACTGGGTTTTGGTACCTGACACCAAAAAAAAAATCAGTGCAACAAAATTACCTTGAGCAGTATTGGCTACTCACCAGTTTTTAAAAAGCTTAATTTGAACAGCTTGCTGATGTTGTTTTCATGAGATTGACTGTAATCAAAAGTGGAAATTCTGACCCAGTGTTTCCAGAAATGAACAATCCAAGTTTAATTGCTGATTAAGAAAATTTATGGACCCACAGTAGTAATGACCATTTTTTCTTTATGCCAGTATTTAACACATATTATCTTTAATATTGATAATAACTTTGTGAAGTTATATGTCAGTGAAGAATGTTTTCCCTAACAGAGCTTCAGGGAAAGATAAGACGAGGGAGATCAAACGGTCAGCTTTGATATCTGATCACCACTCAGCTGATGAACACAATACAGCTTTGGAAGCCAGTGAGACCAGAAGCATTTGGTGGTTTAGTTACTAAGTCGTGTCCAACTCTTGTGACCCCTTGGGCTGTAGCTGTCCATGGGATTTCCCAGGCAAGAATACTGGAGTGGGTAGCCCTTTCCTTCTCCAGGAGATCTTCCCAACCCAGGGACTGAACCAGGTCTCCTGCATTGCAGATGGGTTCTTTATGGACTGAGCTACCAGGGGCCACCACCCAAACAACCGTCCCCTAGGCACCTGCCCCCGCCCCTGTGAAGCTTGTCGTCTGGAGGAACAGGGTGGACTTTCTTTGAATTAGCCAGTCTCCAGGAAGAGGAGAGTGGAAGGGGCCACCACGCACGCTCATCTCTTTCTCCTAAATTCACCAGTCAGACCAGCCACTCCCCCTCCACTGGGAAGAAGTGAGAAAAGGAGAAGGACCCAGAATGTTATTCCACTGGGTGTTCCTGCCCATAGAAACATGAAGCCAGGAAAAAGGAATTTTCCCTCCCACAAAGAAACTACTTCAAGGAGTCAAATGACTTGCCCAGGGTCATAAGAAAGAGAGAAGGTGGACACTTCCCTGGTGGTCCAGTGGTTAAGACTCTGCCTTCCAATAAGGGGATGTGGGTTCTATCCCTGGTTGGGGAACTAAGATCCCAAGGGGCAATGATGAGCCCACATGCTGCAACTAACACCCTGTGCAGCCAAATAAATAAATAAAATAAAATTAAATAAATAAAATTAACTTTCTTAAAAAAGAGAAAGGGTGGGTACAAATCTCCATCTGAACCCAAGCCCTTGGTCATTCCCTACACACACTTATCCCTGGACTGGACTTTCATATTACAATGCGGATGATTCCAGCAGCTCTCTCCTGGCACTGGTTCAGCTACCTTTTCCATGAACTTGGGTCTGAGTCAAGGTTTGAATCCCCTCTCTGCCACTCATCAGCTAGATACCATAGCTAAGTCATTTAACTCTGAACCTAGCAGTTTATTATCTCTACACAGTGACAGTATGCCAAAGGTTGCCAGTTCAAAATGCCATAAAGTTTGTATAAGTACTTCATGAGTATGTAAAGTGATAAACAAATATGTGGTGCATTTATGAGCCTCCCTCGTGGCTCAGAAGGTAACTTACGTGCACTGCAGGAGACCCGGGTTCAATCCCTAGGTCAGGAAGATCCCCTGGAGAAGGGAAGGACTATCCATTCCAGTATTCTTGCCTAGAGAATTCCATGGACAAAGGAGCCTGGCAGACTACTGTCCGTGGGGTCGCAAAGAGTTAGACATGACTGAGCAACTAACACTTTTCACTGTATTCATAAACGGCCACTGTTAATTTTTCCACTCTCCAGTGGCGCATGTTGCCTCTCCCATCAAGTCTAAAATACTCTGCCCAGTTTCCAGACCCTTCCATCATCATTCTCATTTCCCGTCATTTCCCAGGATGCACCCTCATTCCATCCTGCTTTGTTCAGTTTCTACTTTCCTGCTTCTATTCCAGCTCCCCCTGCCCTGTGCCCATTGGCCACTTCCACTTAACATAGTAAAATGGTGGATCACAATAAGCTAGACAGACACTGCTGGCACGTCACGTTAGCTTATTTACAGACTTCTATAGGGAAGTAATAATGCTCCCATTTTCCAGATTGGGATACTGAGGCTTTGTGAAGAGAGGTTTACTTGCCCAAAGTCCTTGTGAGCAATATGACTAAAATATAAACCCAGATGTTCTAATTACAACTGCCTTTCTGTCAAAATCCTTCTCTTTTATGACTCTGCTTCCTCAGACCAGTGATTTTGCTCTTCTCTAAATCCTGTTCCACCATTTAGCAATTGATCATAATGCCTCATCACTCTGACTGCTCCACAGTACCATGTGGAACAAGCCTCTAGTCTCCCTAAACATGGTTTTGTATACATTGTTTTTCTGTATTTCCTTTGGTATCTAACACTACAGTCCTTGAATAAGTGTTCAATACGTTATGATATTCAACTGCTCAATATTCTGACCTGAAGACAGAATATCTGCAGAGGGTGTTTTGAAGCAGCAGCATCCTTTCTTTCCCCCTCAGAACTTCCCAGGTGATGTGAGCAGTAAGCAACCTGCCTGCCAGTGCAGGAGATGCAAGAGCCCAGGGTTAGATCGCTTGGGTTGGGAAGATCCCCTGGAGAAGAAACGGCAACCCACACCAATATTCTCGCCTGTAAAATCCCAAGGACAGAGGAGCCTGGTGGGCCACGTGGCAAAGAGGCAGACACGACTAAGTGACTGAGCATAAAAGCAAGTATACAGAGATGACAGGCACTGGAGTTATTGTTGCCCATGGCAGAGCCACTCGGCAGCTGAATTCTAAGTAAATGCTTTGCCTACGAGGTGTATTGGAGAAGGCGATGGCACCCCACTCCAGTACTCTTGCCTGGAAAATCCCACGGGCGGAGGAGCGTGGTAGGCTGCAGTCCATGGGGTCTCGAAGAGTCAGACACGACTGAGCAACTTCACTTTCACTTTTCACTTTCCTGCATTGGAGAAGGACATGGCAACCCACTCCAGTGTTCTTGCCTGGAGAATCCCAGGGACAGGGGAGCCTGGTGGGCTGCCGTCTATGGGGTCGCACAGAGTCAGACACGACTGAAGCGACTTAGCAGCACGAGGTGTATAGGTCTCAATGCACTTTCTGTAATAGCTTCCTTAGTACTGCAAAGGAAATTAGTCCTGTGTTCCCCTCTTCGTGGATTTGCTAGCTCCCCACGGTCAATTTGCAAAGCGAAGCTGTAATTGACACGAGGGTAGTGTGTCTAGGCCGTGCTGCCCCGCAGAGCACGACACACTCATGTGGGCCAGGTTGTTCTCACGAGCATCGCCTCTACTTACTGCGGCAACACCAGTAATTTGGGAAGGCTGGTAACTTAGATACCAAAATGTGCAGGCCTCACGCATACAAAGGAAACCCCTAGGCACCCAGGATGTTTACTTGCTCTTTTGGAGTCTGAACGCCTGGTATGTTATTTGCCATTCTCTCTATAATTCGTCTCTCTGCCATGTGTGCTGTGTTCTTATTAATCAAAGGCATACAGGACATTTTGTTTTTCAAAGTACATTTTCTTTTTTTGCTTCTACTCCCCCCACCCAAAACATTTCATAACCAAAAAGAACACCTTGCTTCCTTTTCTCTCTCCCACGTTTCGGCTTTAGAAGGAAGCCCTAGTCTTTATCAGACCTGTGACACCCTAGCCACTGACACCAATTCCTTATTCCCACCAGAAGCTGAAATTAAACAAGTCTTGCTTTTCTTTAAGTATTTGTTGAGAGTTCTCCAAAACTCTATTTCCTTTCCCTCCAGACTCTGAAGTACCTGAGAAATAAACACAAGATTAATGTGAGAATTCAAATATGTCATCTGATTTATTCTTGGTAAAGTTGGATTAGGGAATGTAATGGGATCCCAAAAGAGAGTCAGATTTCCCACTCTTGTGCCCCTGAAAGCACTTATCCTTCTAACAAGAGAGGGGACAGCTAGAGGCTCAGAGGCATAGCCACTTCACTTGGCTGCAGGTCTGGCAGGCAGACAGATGGAGAAAGAGAAAGCGAAAGAGAAACTGCCTTGATCTCTGGTAATATTGCTCCTTTCTTGATGACAAAAAATAAAGTGGAAGCTTCATGTTTGTGCCTCCAAGAGAGACGTTCCCAATTTCTGGCAGAAGAAAGGAATTTCGAAGAAGAAAAACATGTAACTTTTTCTACTTAATATACTTTATCTTGCAAATATGTCATTTCGAAAATAATGAACATAAATAGTAGGATGTCTGCTTCAGTGTACTTGATTAATCAATCTTTCTTTAACTTAGCCTCAAATTGAAATTTTCTATACAGAGATCTACCATATAGAAACAAAAATTAGTTTGAACCAAAAAATTATGAAAATCCTATACATGAGAACTTGTAAGATATAGCCAAAACAGTGCATGAAAGGATATTTATGGTTTCAATGACTTACCTCAAAAAATAGAAAGTCTAAAATTAATGTTCTAATTCTCCAACTTAGGTAGTTTGGAAAAGAAGAGCTTAAATTTTTTAAAAAGTCAAAAGGAAGACAAGGATTGTTGTTCAGTTGCTAAGTCCAGTTCAACTCTGCCACCCCAAGAACTGCAATACATACATCCTTCACTATCTTACAGAGTTTGCTCAAATGCATATCCATTGAGTTGATGATCCCATCCAATCATCTCACCTTTCTGTTGTCCCCTTCTCTTGCCCTAAATCTTTCCCAGCACAAGAGTCTTTTCCAATGAGTTGGCTCTTTGCATCGGGTGGACAGAGTATTGGAGCTTCAGCATCAGTCCTTCCAATGAATATTCAGGACTGATTTCCTTTAGGATTGACTAGTTTGACCTCCTTGCTGTCCACAGGACTCCCAGGAGTCTTCTCCAGCACCACAATTTGAAAGCATCAATTCTTCAGCACTCAGCCTTCTTTATGGTCCAGTTCTCACATCTGTATATGACCACTGGGAAAACTGTAGCTTTGACTATATGGACCTTTGCCAGCAAAGTGATGTCTCTGCTTTTTAATATGCTGTCTAAGTTTGACATGGGTTTTCTTCCAAGGAGCAAACATCCTTTAATTTCATGGCTACAGTCACCTTCTGCAGTGATTTTTGGAGCCCAAGAAAATAAAATTTGTCACTGTTCCCACTTTTTCCCTATTTGCCATGAAGTGATGGGACTAGATGCCATGATCTTAGTTTTTTGAGTGTTGAGTTTTAAGCCAGCTTTTTCAGTCTCCTCTTTCACCTTGATCAAGAGATTATTTAATTCCTCTTCACTTTCTACCATTAGAGTGGTTTTATCTGCATATNTTTGGGAAGGCTGGTAACTTAGATACCAAAATGTGCAGGCCTCACGCATACAAAGGAAACCCCTAGGCACCCAGGATGTTTACTTGCTCTTTTGGAGTTTGAACGCCTGGTATGTTATTTGCCATTCTCTCTATAATTCGTCTCTCTGCCATGTGTGCTGTGTTCTTATTAATCAAAGGCATACAGGACATTTTGTTTTTCAAAGTACATTTTCTTTTTTTGCTTCTACTCCCCCCACCCAAAACATTTCATAACCAAAAAGAACACCTTGCTTCCTTTTCTCTCTCCCACGTTTCGGCTTTAGAAGGAAGCCCTAGTCTTTATCAGACCTGTGACACCCTAGCCACTGACACCAATTCCTTATTCCCACCAGAAGCTGAAATTAAACAAGTCTTGCTTTTCTTTAAGTATTTGTTGAGAGTTCTCCAAAACTCTATTTCCTTTCCCTCCAGACTCTGAAGTACCTGAGAAATAAACACAAGATTAATGTGAGAATTCAAATATGTCATCTGATTTATTCTTGGTAAAGTTGGATTAGGGAATGTAATGGGATCCCAAAAGAGAGTCAGATTTCCCACTCTTGTGCCCCTGAAAGCACTTATCCTTTTAACAAGAGAGGGGACAGCTAGAGGCTCAGAGGCATAGCCACTTCACTTGGCTGCAGGTCTGGCAGGCAGACAGATGGAGAAAGAGAAAGCGAAAGAGAAACTGCCTTGATCTCTGGTAATATTGCTCCTTTCTTGATGACAAAAAATAAAGTGGAAGCTTCATGTTTGTGCCTCCAAGAGAGACGTTCCCAATTTCTGGCAGAAGAAAGGAATTTCGAAGAAGAAAAACATGTAACTTTTTCTACTTAATATACTTTATCTTGCAAATATGTCATTTCGAAAATAATGAACATAATAGTAGGATGTCTGCTTCAGTGTACTTGATTAATCAATCTTTCTTTAACTTAGCCTCAAATTGAAATTTTCTATACAGAGATCTACCATATAGAAACAAAAATTAGTTTGAACCAAAAAATTATGAAAATCCTATACATGAGAACTTGTAAGATATAGCCAAAACAGTGCGTGAAAGGATATTTATGGTTTCAATGACTTACCTCAAAAAATAGAAAGTCTAAAATTAATGTTCTAATTCTCCAACTTAGGTAGTTTGGAAAAGAAGAGCTTAAATTTTTTAAAAAGTCAAAAGGAAGACAAGGATTGTTGTTCAGTTGCTAAGTCCAGTTCAACTCTGCCACCCCAAGAACTGCAATACATACATCCTTCACTATCTTACAGAGTTTGCTCAAATGCATATCCATTGAGTTGATGATCCCATCCAATCATCTCACCTTTCTGTTGTCCCCTTCTCTTGCCCTAAATCTTTCCCAGCACAAGAGTCTTTTCCAATGAGTTGGCTCTTTGCATCGGGTGGACAGAGTATTGGAGCTTCAGCATCAGTCCTTCCAATGAATATTCAGGACTGATTTCCTTTAGGATTGACTAGTTTGACCTCCTTGCTGTCCACAGGACTCCCAGGAGTCTTCTCCAGCACCACAATTTGAAAGCATCAATTCTTCAGCACTCAGCCTTCTTTATGGTCCAGTTCTCACATCTGTATATGACCACTGGGAAAACTGTAGCTTTGACTATATGGACCTTTGCCAGCAAAGTGATGTCTCTGCTTTTTAATATGCTGTCTAAGTTTGACATGGGTTTTCTTCCAAGGAGCAAACATCCTTTAATTTCATGGCTACAGTCACCTTCTGCAGTGATTTTTGGAGCCCAAGAAAATAAAATTTGTCACTGTTCCCACTTTTTCCCTATTTGCCATGAAGTGATGGGACTAGATGCCATGATCTTAGTTTTTTGAGTGTTGAGTTTTAAGCCAGCTTTTTCAGTCTCCTCTTTCACCTTGATCAAGAGATTATTTAATTCCTCTTCACTTTCTACCATTAGAGTGGTTTTATCTGCATATCTGAGGTTGTTGATATTTCTCCTGGCAGTCTTGATTCTAGTTTGTGATTCATCCAAGCCAGGATTTTGCATTATGTACTCTGCATATAAGTTAAATAAGCAGGATGATAATATACAGTGTTGACATATTCCTTCCCCAATTTTGAACCAATCTGTTGTTCCATGTCTGGTTCTACCTATTGCTTCTTGACCTGCATACAGGTTTCTCAGGAGACAGGTAAGCTGGTTTGTTATTCCCATCTCTTTAAGAATTTTCCACATTTTGTTGTGATCCACACAGTCAAAGGCTTTAGCATGGTCAATGAAACAAAGGTAGATGTTTTTCTGGAATTCCCTTGTTTTTTCTGTGATCCAACAGATGAATCGGTAGTTAAAACCTTTCCATTCAGAAGAAATTAGTTGCCCCATACAGCTTGAGAAACAAGTTATACCAACATTCAAAGAACAGGTAGTTCTAATAATACATGAACTTTCCCAGGTAATAGACAGATATATTTCTTAATTCAGTTTTTTAAGCTAGTCAGTTTCATAGCAAAATAAGGCAGGGAGAGCATAGAAAAGTGGCCATTCTTACTAAAGAACATAGGTGTAGGTGCTTTCTAGTTCTGTGATATAAAAAACTTTGAAGCACTCCCTCAAGGGATATTCTTTGTCTAAGCTGGTCCTAAACTGGGGAGCTGGGGACCCAATGGGTATTCCAAGTCAAGGAGAACACTGAAGTCAGATTTATTAAGATCTGAATTCTGAATTGTGTTTTCTCCTTAGACCATATCACTCAAGAGAGAATGTATATGTTTATTTGATCTCACAGTTCTTGTGCTTTTTTATGATATTCACTTTTCTGTTATTTTTTCCCCCTTATGCTTAAAGCTACTCGGGAGCCCAAAGCGTCTCTGTGATTTGGCAGGACCCAGCTCCACTGAACCTGAAACGAGAAAAAGATCAATTTCAAAAAGAAAGTCTCATCTGGATCTTCTCAAACTGTACGATACTTCTCCTTTTGGATCTTTATTGCTTGGTGAAGACTGCTTCTCTGAATATTCTTAACGTTGCTTCTGAGTTCCTGAAATTATATGAATCTATTATATGAGATATGACTATGTAGGAATGTGCCTGCAAGCCACAGGAGAAGTCTTATCTCATTGTAATCATGTGACTTTCCCTATTTTCATATTGACTTAGAAAAAAGCCAGTGTACAAATTGTACAGAAATTCTCCATTGGGCTTATTTTGGGGAAAACTTTTTGACTTAATATGTTACATCTCGGGGAAGGCAATGGCACCCCACCCCAGTACTCTTGCCTGGAAAATCCAATGGACGGAGGAGCCTGGTGGGCTGCAGTCCATGGGGTCGCTAACAGTCGGACAGACTGAGCGACTTCACTTTCACTTTTCTCTTTCATGCATTGGAGAAGGAAATGGCAACCCACTCCAGTGTTCTTGCCTGGAGAGTCCCAGGGATGGGGGAGCCTGGTGGGCTGCCGTCTATGGGGTCACACAGAGTCGGACACGACTGAAGTGACTTAGCAGCAGCATGTTACACCTATATGATTCCTTTACATAGAGTCCCTCTCGGCAATGGAATATTATCTGATTTGTAATAGTTGTAGTCACATACATCTCTTCAGAAATACATTTCTTGAATAAAGGAAGGTCCATACTATCCTAGAGACATTATAAATGTTTCCTGTTTGGAAAACTGAACATGTTACAAAAGTGAGATTATTCTATGCCTGTCCTTGTGAAAATTATAAATTTGCATCACAAACTTTATTTGTACCTAAGTAAACCAGGCAACCTAAAGAGTGTGATTCCAAGTGGGCCACTTTCCAGCCTGAGCACATTCGTTTCCTTTATTGTTCATTTTATTCTTTTTGCCCAGATCATTTGATTTCATGTGAATCAAGAGTATCTCTTTTGAATACCTAGCTGTTCACCAGTCTAATTCTTGTTCATTTGGTAGCATTTTTCCATGTTTCCTGTTCTGATGCCTTCTGCTCCTTTGAACACTTTCAGCATCATGGACGGCATGACTGAGGCATGCATCAAGGGCGGCATCGAGGCCTGCTACGCCGCTGTGTCCTGCGTCTGCACCTTGCTGGGGGCCTTGGAAGAGCTCAGCCAGGGCAGGGGCTTGAGTGAAAGTCAGGTCCAGCTGCTGCTGCTGCGCCTGGAGGAGCTGAAGGACGGGGCCGAGTCCAGCCGCGACTCCATGGAGATCAATGAGGCCGACTTCCGCTGGCAGCGGCGAGTCCTGTCCTCGGAACACACACCCTGGGAGTTGGGGAATGAGCGGAGCCCTGACATCAGCATCAGCGTTACCACGGACACGGGCCAGACCACCTTGGAGGGAGACTTGGGTCAGACCACACCCGAGGACCACTCGGAAAACCCCAAGAATGGCCTTAAGTCGCCAGCCGTCCAGGAGGGCAAGGAGACTCTGAGTAAAGTGTCAGAACCGGAAGCCGTGGACCAGCCAGACGTGGTTCAAAGGAGCCACACAGTTGCCTACCCCGATATAACCAACTTCCTGTCTGTCGACTGCAGGATGAGGTCCTACGGATCCAGATACAGTGAGAGCAACTTCAGCGTGGACGACCAAGACCTCTCTCGGACAGAATTCGACTCCTGTGACCAGTACTCCATGGCAGCTGAAAAGGACTCCGGGAGATCGGACGTGTCGGACATTGGGTCTGACAACTGTTCTCTAGCTGATGAGGAGCAGACCCCGCGGGACTGCCTGGGCCACAGGTCCCTGAGGACTGCAGCTCTGTCTCTCAAGCTGCTGAAGAACCAGGAGGCTGACCAGCACAGCGCGCGGCTGTTCGTGCAGTCGCTGGAGGGTCTCCTGCCACGACTCCTGGCCCTGCCCAGTGTGGAAGAGGTGGACTCAGCCCTCCAGAACTTTGTCTCTACCTTCTGCTCAGGTTTGTAATTCATTCTTTGCTATGCAGTCCACTAGAATATTCAGAGCATTTTGTTTAACAGGCAGTTAACCAGCATGTGTGGAGTTTGAAGTGCTCAGAGCATCCTGATAAATCTTTGGGTTTCTTAAAGAGAGCCAAGGACTGTAACTGACTGGTGGTGGTTTGTTCAAATTGCGCAGCAGTCGATGACTGGAATACACCGAGAAGTGGATAAATGTGTATGTGCAAAGGGTAAGAGGTAGGTGCCTTCTAGAAAGCTGATGCTGACTGAAGCAAAATGACAATCTGTGATTCTCAGAACACTGATTTCTTCCTGTGCTTCTACACTTTGCTATCTTAAAATCATAGTGTGTTGCACTTCTGGTTTGTTGACATGTAAATTATTTCAATGAGGTCTTGGAGCAGATGCAGGCTGTCCTACCACTATATTCTGAATTTCCCTGAATGTCCCACAGTGTGCGATGCTCCAGTGTTCTGTGTCCGCATTGCATTCTCCAATCTCAGACCCTCTGTCTACCGAATGTCAACAGTATGACCCAAACGGCATTTAAACAAGTGTGCCGTGGGCTGTCTAGGCCAGGGTATACCAGAGAGTTATACTAGTTTTGCTGAAGGGCTGAAAATGATCACCTAGGATGTTGGTGAAGAAAGGAGGTAAAGAATATAGGGAAGCAGCATTTAACACAGGAAATAATGAATTTATTAATAGTGAATTTAGATCATTTTCTTGTAGATATTTGTAGAGGGAGCATGCAGCTTTTTCCTTCCTTTGTAGAGAAAACTCCAATTCTTCCTTACGGTGCCTCTTCCCTCTTTTATGAGTCACACAGAGCAATGTACTTCTGACACTTGGTCACCAAATGTGTGAAAGTTTTCCCCTCAAACAACAAGCAAACCTCAGACAGCAGCTGAGTTTCTTACAATATAACTCAGTTCTGATGCTACCTACCCCCCACTTCAGATGCCAGCTGCAAGCCCAGCCTGTCACCTGTGCTTCTAACCAACTGGCTGTAAATCAGAGCTTCTCATGACTGCCTCCGTCAGTTCAGTTCAGTCGCTCAGTCGTGTCCGACTCTTTGCGACCCCATGAATCGCAGCATGCCAGGCCTCCCTTTCCACCACCAACTCCCGGAGTTCACTCAGACTCATGTCCATCGAGTCAGTGATGCCATCCAGCCATCTCATCCTTGGTCGTCCTCTTCTCCTCCTGCCTCCAGTCCCTTCCAGTGTCAGAGTCCTTTCCAATGAGTCAACTCTTCGCATGAGGTGGCCAAAGTACTGGAGTTTCAGCTTCAGCATCATTTCCTCCAAAGAAATCCCAGGGCTGATCTCCTTCAGAATGGACTGGTTGGATCTCTTTGCTTCTATCACCAGTCACATCCACAACTGGGTATTGTTTTTGCTTTGGCTCCATCCCTTCATTCTTTCTGGAGTTATTTCTCCACTGATCTCCAGTAGCATATTGGGCACCTACTGACCTGGGCAGTTCCTCTTTCAGTATCCTATCATTTTGCCCTTTCATACTGTTCTTGGGGTTCTTAAGGCAAGAATCCTTAAGTGGTTTGCCATTCCTTCTCCAATGGACCACATTCTGTCAGACCTCTCCACCATGACCTGCCTGTCCTGGGTGGCCCCACAGGGCATGGCTCAGTTTCATTGAGTTAGACAAGGCTGTGGTCCTGGTGTGATTAGATTGACTAGTTTTCTGTGAGTATGGTTTCAGTGTGTCTGCCCTCTGATGCCCTCTTGCAACACCTACCATCTTACTTGGGTTTCTCTTACTTTGGATGTGGGGTATCTCTTCATGGCTACTCCAGCAAAGCACAGCCGCTGCTCCTTATCTTGGACAAGGGATATCTCCTCACCACCGCCCCTCCCGACCTTGAACGTGGAATAGTTCCTCTAGGCCCTCTGGCACCCGTGCAGCCACCGCTCCTTGGACGTGGGGTTGCTCCTCCCAGCTGCTGACCCCGGCCTCGGGCAGGGGTAGCTCCTCTCGGCTGCTCCTGCGCTGTTGCAGCCTGGCACTCTCGGCCGCCGCCCCTGACTGCCTCCTTAGGTTCACTTAATTTGTCAGAATAGCTCACAGAACTCAGGGAAACACTGACTTTTGCTTACCAATTTACTAAAGGATCTGATAAAGGATATGGATGAATGGCCAGATGAAGGGATACACAGAGTGAGGTCTGGGAGGTCCTGAGTACAGGAGCTTCTGTCCCCATGGAGTTGGAGTGGTGTGGATGTGTTCACCAACTTGGACACTCCCCAAGCCCCTACTGCTGGGATTTATGGAGGCTTCCTCATGTAAGTGTGATCAATTATTAACTCCATTTCCAGCTCCTCTCCTCTCTCTTGAGGATGGCATGGTGGGGGTAGAACCAAAAATTCTTTGCTCCTATAGAAGAGTTATCCAGGAGCCCACCCAGAGTCACCTCTTTAGAAAAAGAGATCTTAGTGTTCTTATTACTTGGGAATTTGTGAGAGTTTTAGGAGCCCTGGGTCATGGATGAGATCAAAGACACATATTAGAATAAGAGGCACTCCTTGTATTCTTATCACTTAGGAAGTCATTAGGGTTTTAGGAGCTCTGTGCCAGGAACTGGGAGCAGAGACCAATATATGTATTTTTCTATTCTCTCATAGTGCTACAGAAAGAAAGCAGTTAATGAGTACCAGAAAAATTATAGCAGGAATAAATGATTGCCTGACCTCAGGGTGCTCAACTGTGCCTTCCCCTGAAATTCAAGGGTCTCTTGACCCCACAGAACTGTCAGAAGCCAAGACAATCGCTTGCTCTTCCACCACCGAGCCTTGAACATGTGTCTGTCATGACACTTCCTATATTTGTCATAGTTATATGAATTCATGCATCCACCTTTCCCTTTCTAGACTTTCAGCTCCTTGGAAGCTACAACCCCATCTACCCCATCTTTGGTCTTCTAACAAATAACACATCACACACAAATACAAAAAGAATTGTAGCCCAGTTCTTGGAACTTGGTGTGACTGCTGTGACAGAAGTGACTGCTGTATTGTTAAGAAGGAGCTTGAGTATCTTAAGAAGTTGATCAAATTGTCCTTTGTCAAATTGATCCAGGTATATCTAAGGAAGAACATTTTTTAATATGAGAGTGATCCAAAGTTATAGCATAAAGCACCAGCAGAGATACAGCACTTCTAATCTTGGACTACTCAGTAACTCTCTAATATACCTAGTGGTTAGAAAGAGATGCATATAGTTTGTCAACTTTCCTAACTGCATTGCCATTCTTGTTAAGGCAGTAAAATATCAATTTCTAAGACTACCCAACATTTTTCTCAATATTTTTCTTTTAAGAATTAGATATAAAAATAGTTGGGATATTTAATTTGTGTGAAGGAATACACACACACACAAAACATGCTTCATTTCAAAAATTATGTTTCATTTCTAGTCATTGAAATACTAGAAAAATGTATAAATACTCTTCTTAAAAATTGTATTTCTCCCTAGTACCTTATGTGCACCATCATTAAATTTTACATTCTTTAATTGAACATTCCTAGTGTATGTGTGTTGTGTGTGTGTCTCTCTCTTCTGTCTCTTTATCTCTGTTTCTCTCACACACACACATGTGCACCCACACACACAAATGCTTCTTCAGTCAACATTTATAGAGAAACTGTGCTGTGAAACATTTATAGAGAAGGGTGCAAGATATGTGTGATTTATCCTCAACAAATATTTATTGACTGTAAATTGATGAACTTGCTCTTTGATCCCTAAAGATGTGAATAGTTATGTGCTGAAGGAGTACAGCCTGAGTTGGAAGGGGTTTGGTAGGGTCTCTGAACCAGTGCATCTTCCCAACTGGAAGGAAGCATTCTTGGGAAGAGGAGCTTGGCAACTTCTCCAACCAGCTTGGTATCCCTGGTGACAAGGCAGAGTCTGGCACCCATCAGCGATCCCTCAAAACAGCTGTGTATCAGATCACAGCACTGCCCCTTGTTGCAATGATGATGGCCTTGAGTGATCAAGAAATGGTAAAATTATGTTTAGGCCCTTCTATGTAAAATTAAAATTATCCATATAAAATAACAGCTGCAGAAGTTTCAGCATTAAAGAATGTAAGATTTAGCTCTCAGATAAATTCATGTTTACAAACAACATCCTTTAGTAATTAAAAGATGCTTGCTCCTTAGAAGAAAAGCTATGACAAACCTAGACAGCAATTATTTTTCGTCTCTGAAGTGAAACGGTTGTTTCCAGATATATTAGTTTCGACGTCAAAAAGGTCATCAGTACATGGTAGAGTTCTCAACCTGGTATTTCTTCCGACTCGTGGCTTTTTCACTACGAAAGCTTGACACCACGACCTCTTCTGAGACCTCTCGGGGAACCTGTCGTCCCTCTAGTTTGGTCAGTTAAGATTTCCTTTAGTTGGGACTTATAAGTAACCTTCCTGACTACGACTTCGAGGTTATGAGACAGATGGACTACGTTTCTCGACTGAGTAACTTTTTCTGGGACTACGACCCTTTCTGACTCCTGTCCTTCTCTTCCTCTACTGTTTCCTATTCTGTCAACCTACCGTAGTGGTTAAGTACCTGTACTCAGACTCGTTTGAGACCCTCTACCACTTCCTGTCCCTTCGGAACACACGACATCAGGTGCCCCAGCGTTTCTCAACCTGTGTTGACTCGTTGACTTTTTGTTGTTGTTTCACTAAGGTCTAATTTACTCAACAGTGTCACCATTTCTTACTGAAGGTTTCCGGGATGGAGGAAAGGATCCTCTTAACCCTTTATATTAGGATCGGTTCAGAAAATGTTTCAAACTTCATTTGGAAGTGTAAACACAAAAACACAAAAAGTTTAGTTATGAATAAACATCGTACACGTCTTGTCGTGAACGCACTTAAAATAAACTGGTCTTACGTCGAGGTGTTTGCAACGTTTGACGAGTCGAAAATCCAGATATTTTACAGGGTAGTCTCGGTTATACAACACCGTAATTAAAAATGTACATCTTTAGTCATGTAACTTTAGTCTGAAGTTTTAGAAAACCAACAAAGATTTACATCGTCCAAAAAATTTAAATAAAAACTAACCTCCTATTAATGCAATATTAGAATACAACCGAGGACGGTATGTTTGTTGCACTTTGACGGTATTCGTATGTGTACAGGGGAGGGAGACCTTGGAGGGACGGCGGTGCGTAGGAATCCCTCTGGGTTGTCACAGGGTACTGTGTTGAGCTCCCTGTGTTATACAGCAACTTCCCACTAGACACCTATTTTACATAAGGTAATATATATCTTTCAGTGCTACTCTCAGCTCATCCCATCTTCTTTCCCCACTGTGTCTAAAGTCCTTTCTGATGGATGAGCCTAGAGCCTGTTATACAGAGTGAAGTAAGTCAGAAAGAGAAAACAAATATTGTATAGTAAGGCATAGATATGAAATCTAGAAAATGATAATGATGAAGCAGATGTAGTTTGTAGTGACTGTCTATAACCAAGTTGCTGGTTATTTTTTTTTATTATTCTGGTGACCTCCACAGCACTTTTACCAATTAGGAATTGGTCTCTATATCTGAATTACAGACTCATCACTCTGTGGTCCTGCTGCCAGTAAGCTGTTTCTCTTCAGTTACTGCGTTTAGTGGTTCAGTGGATCCCACCGACTGTTGCTGTGGGTCAGCTGAAGCCACTGGGTACTCGGCTGGGTCCACGTCTGGCCTGAGGCAGAGCTCTCCCTCCAAGATGAAAGATGATTGAAAGAGAAACATCTGTACCTGTGAGACACAGGAATGGCAGATTTCCTTTGTTCACCGAGAAAAAGTTAGGAAAGCAAAAACAGGAGAAGGGGAGAAAGGGTCTCCTGGAGTCATAACCCAGATATTTTCCTCATTATTTCCTTCCGTGTCAAAAGCTTCAAACCTTATTTTCCCCAAAACTCCCATCAAACATTTGTCCCTGATTGGTTATCAGGGTCCACCCTCCTGGCTGAGGTCAGCCTCACTTGGCATTTCTCAGGGCCCCCTGTTCTCCAATACTTAAACATACAGTTGAAATGTCTCCTTAATTCCACATAATTCAAGGGGCTTTTTCTTTTAAAGAAATTAAAGTTTTTTCAGGTAGGGTGCGGAGTAGTTTGCAAACATCCAATCAAACCTGGGTTTCATTGAGATATTAATAACTTTAATAGACTACTGGAGTGGGTAGCCTATCCCTTCTTCATTGAATCTTCCCAACCCAGGAATCGAACTGGGGTCTCCTGCATTGCAAGTGGATTCTTTACCAGCTGAGCTACCAGGAAAGCCCATCTTTACTAGAAAGCTGGTATTGAATGTGAGCCGTGACACCTGCCGAAATGCCTCTGATCCTCTATAGCAGAAAATGGCGTCTATATACGGCCTCCTCGGGGGTGAAAAAGCAACAGCCGGCCTCCCACAGCCACTGACAGAGGGGCATGCTCAGAGGCTTTGGAATTGCTCTTCCTCAGATCAGTAGTGTTTGGTTGGAATCTAGAAGCTCACTGTGACCAAGTGTGAGTTTATCGCAAGCAACCTAGTATTTATCAAGTGCCAAACTTCAGAAAAGGTAATATAGATAATGAAAGTAAAAGTGTTAGTCACTCAGTCATATCCGGCTCTTTGTGACGCCATGGACTGTACAGCCCACCAGGCTCCCCTGTCCATGGAATTCTCCAGGCAAGAATTCATGGTAGCCATCCCTTTCTCCAGGGGATCTTCCCAACCCAGGGGTCAAACCCAAGTCTCCTGCATTGCAGGCAGATTTTTTAGTGTCTGAGCCACCAGGGAAGCCCAATACAACTAGTATGAATTTTTCAACTGTGCAAGAAATATGTGTGTCTTTAAATTAAAACAAATTTGACTCCTGACCCACAACCTGCCTAGCTGGCTAGACATTTGATCTCTGCTAGCCCTCAGGGTTGGAGAAGGCAATGGCAACCCACTCCAATACTCTTGCCTGGGAAGTCCCATGAATGGAGGAGCCTGGTGGGCTGCAGTCCATGGGGTTGCAAAGAGTTGGACACAACTGAACGACTTCACCTTCACTTTTCGCTTTCATGCACTGGAGAAGGAAATAACAACCCACTCCAGTGTTCTTGCCTGGAGAATCCCAGGGATGGAGGAGCCTCATGGGCTGCCGTCTATGGGGTCACAGAGTCGACTACGACTGAAGCGACTTAGCAGCAGCAGCAGCCCTCAGGGTCCCATGCCAGGGTAAGTCTAGAAGCAGGAGCTTGTGTGGGTCTGGAGAGGGAGGCCCCTCACTTCTCATGTCACCAGTGAACCCTCATTGTACACTTCACAGGCTTTCTGGGGGCCCTGTGATTTTGCGACCTCCCTGCCAGTGTGGGGCCTGGAATGCTCAGGCAAGGCCAGGAGGCCCTGTGCATATCCTTTGTCCTCTTCCAGGGTCCTGCCAACCTCTAGATGCTGCCAGGCAGCAAGAAGCCCCAGACCTCCAACCCCTGCCCAGCCAGGGAGTGGCCCTTCTCTTCCTTGCTGCTTTCTCTTTTCATCACCTCTGGGTGCATGTCATTTGCATGCACATATTTGGGATGGACTGTTTCACCTATAGCCCTAAATCCGTCCTCAGGGTGTTTACGGGAGCAAACGTAGCATTGGGGCGAACATAGTATCAGATGAAGAGAAGTGGACTTGGGTAAGTTTTGTCACCCCAAGCTCTCTGTGACACCAGCTTTCTCTGGCTGAATGAGACCATCTTTAGAGCATGAGGTTTCATTGATTTTTGTTTTTCCAGTTAATTTGAAAAAAACAAACAAAAATAGGCACCTTTCAAAATGAAAAGCATACTATGAAATGTAAAAGAATGTTTTGAAAAAAATAGTTGGAGGAAACCAATAACTATTTCTTTATACATATATTTGAAACTGCTTCCTCATTTGTTAATAGCTTTTATATTTTAATTAATTTATTTTAATTGGAGGATAATTACAATATTGTGATGGTTTTTGCCATATGTCAAGTCAGGCATAGGCACACATGTGCCCTCCCACACCCCTCCCCACCCCATCCCTCTAGGTCGTCCCAGAGCACCAGCCTTGGGTGCCCTCCTTCATGCGTCAAACTTGCGCTGGTTATCTGTTTTACATATGGTGATGTATGTTTCAATGCTATTCTCTCAAATCATCCCACTGTCTCTTCCCACTGAGTCCAGAAGCCTGTTCTTTACGTCTGTGTCTCCCTTGTGTTAACAGCTCTTACTGAGATATAATTCACATACTATGCAATGCACCCATTTCAAGTCCCTAATTCAAAGGGGTTTTCTAATATATTGCATTATTATTTGTGTCAGTTGCTGCAGTGAATATTGACATTCAGGTATGTGTTCAAATTCCTGTTTTCAGTTTTCCTGGTAAACTCCTAATAGTGCTGAATTGCTGTGTCATACAGTAATTCTGTGTTTAGCTTTTGAGGAACATTATTACTTTTGGAAAGAAGTGAAGTGAAAGTCACTCAGTCGTGTCTGGCTCTTCGAGACCCACGGACTGTAGCCTGCCAGCCTCTCCTGTCCATGGAATTCTCCAGGCAAGAATACTGGAGTGGGTAGCCATTCTCTTTTCCAAGGGATCTTTCCAACCCAGGGATTGAATCCAAGCCTCCCACATTGCAGGCGGATTCTTTACTGTCTGAGCCACCAGGGAAGCCCACTTTTAGAAAAGTTTGTGCTTATGAGTTACTGCAGTAAGCATCTTAAATGTTTTGCATCTAGTTGCCATAGTGAACTTGTTTGTTCATTTTCATTCATTCAGCAAATAATTTTAAAGAATCTAGTATGTATTAGACTCTGTTCTAGGCACTGGTGTTATCTAGTGAAAACTGACAAAATCCCTCCCTCTCATAGGTCTTATGTATTAGTAGTAATGGCAGTCAATAAGCAAAAATCTATTAATAAATGCCATTAAGGCAATGAATAAAAATGCCTGGTGAGGAGGAATACTGCAGAGGATGAGGGTAGTGGGCCAGATGCTATTTTAGATGGAATTAAAGGGGAATGTCTGTGACAAGCTAGCACTTGAGCAGAGCCCTGAAAGAATCAAGGAGGCAGCAAGTCCTCCAGAGACCTTGGGAGACCCCTGTGGGGTAGGTGTGGAGGGGACACAAATGTGAATGCCCTGAGGCATGTCCAGGCTTGGTGAGGTCAAGAGACAGCAGACAGTTTGGGATGACTGAGGGGAGTAAGAGGAGGCGAGGGGAGTGTCGGGTTTTTTTATATTGTGATTTGGAGAGTTTGAGCAGTAGACAGAGGTAATCAGTTATTTTGCCTATCTCTAGGTAAAGAAGCGTTTAAGTGATTTTACCAAATCTCCTGGGGAGGAACCAACAAGGTTTTCCCAAGTAGGTTCACTCTGGAGTGCTTGCTCTTTCCCACCAGGCTAGGGCGCACATCTGCCGTGACACCGTTCCTTGCTGGCTGTTGTTCTACGAGATGTCTCTGTCCCTGGGCCTGGCTGGTGGCTCCACTAAGCGGTCAGCAGTGTCTGCCCAGCACGCTGTTTGAGGTCTCTGGGCTTTCTCCCGTAGGTATGATGCACTCACCAGGGTTTGACGGGAACAGCAGCCTGGGCCTGCAGATGCTGATGAACGCGGACAGCCTCTACTCGGCGGCGCACTGCGCGCTGCTGCTCAACCTGAAGCTCTCCCACGGTGACTACTACCGCAAGCGGCCCACCCTGGCACCCAGCACCATGGTGAGTGTGCGTCTTCCCCGACCAGGCCTGCCGAAGACCAACGGTGGCCTCTGGGCTGGCACTCGAGCATCGTTGGCCAGAGAGGGATGACTTGGCTGTGCCCACAAGGCTGTGGAGGGCGGGCACTCACCATCCACAGGAACCTTTGTGCAGGTTGCACAGAGCGGTGAGCCACAGAGCTGCCCACTTGGTTCCAGGAGCAAAGAACACCAGTGTACCCGCATTGGCTGCCTGCCAGTGGCCCAGTAACTCCATCGGGTAACGTTAAACACACGTGTATAAGACACATTCAAAAACGTGATCAGCTTATTAAGTAAGTGCAGGCGATGTGCAGAGAATGGTCCCCTTTGCAGAAAATGAAGGTGTGCTGTTTACAAAAACTCTTCACTGGGCTCTGAAATGTACCGAGACATACTCATACCCAGAGCCAGGCTGGCTAACACTGATAACAAACCCCCTCTGTAAGGCAATGAGAGTGATGGGAGGGCCTCTTTCATGGTTGGCTCCCTGGCATGAGCAGGCCCCTCCATAGTGGACCCTAGCACCAGTTCAGGAGCCTACAGCCTTGAAGCTGCCTGAAGGGATCATTTGTCTGATAAACGATTAACAGATTGTATACTTCTGAAGGTGAGTCGTGGCTATATGAGTGTCAATCAGGTATCTCTTGAGGCACATATGTCCTTCAGGGAGCACAGGCCACCTCTGGTGCTGACGAGGCAGTGAGAAGGAGGTGCTCTGAAACGTCTCTGTGCAGTTTCTAATCCTCCCACACGTCAGAGAGTAAAAATATCAAGTGCAGTATCTCTACTGCTTCTATTGTTGTCTAGTCGGTCAGTCGTGTCCTGCTCTTTGCAATCCCAAGGACTGTAGCCCACCAGGCTCCTCTGTCCATGGGATTTCCCCAGGCAAGAATACTGGAAGCAGGTTGCCATTTCCTTCTCCAGGGGATCTTCCCCATTCAGGGATTGAACCCACATCTCCTGTGTTGGCAGGAGGATGCTTCACCACTGAGCCACCAGGGAAGCCCACTCCTTCTGTAGGTTTCTTAAAAAGGATCACACAAGTGAAAAGACCTTCATGAAGTCTGTGCCCTTTCCACCGCAGTTTCCCCTTCCCTCGCCACCTCCTGAGCCCAACCAGCAGAGTTGTGTTTTTCCTGCAAGCAGTGACTCAGTGACCCCAGGGACATGGGAGCCTGTTGTTTGCAGGGGGTCGTATCTGGTCGTTCTCTCCTGTGATCTTCTCTGCAGAAAGAGTTCATGAAGCAGGTCCAGACCAGCGGGGTGCTGATGGTCTTCTCCCAGGCCTGGATTGAGGAACTTTACCACCAGGTTCTTGACAGAAACATGCTCGGAGAAGCCGGCTACTGGGGCAGCCCTGAAGACAGCAGCCTCCCCCTCATCACCATGCTCACGGGTCAGTGGCTCCTTGCAGGGCTCCGTGGCACTCGGGGGTGGGAGGGCTCAGACTTTGAAACACCACCCACCCACAAAGCCTCCCTGGCCGTTGGTGACAGTTCCCGGGGAAGTGTCATGAATTCACCTCACAACAGCTTTCTGTCCTTCTTCCGTGTGGGACTCTGCAGGCTCACTGTGGCCCATTGATTAGGAATTAAAAGTGAAAGTCCCTTCGTTGTGTCCAACTCTTTGCGACCCCATGGTGTGTAGCCCGCCGGACTTCTCTGTCCATGGAATTCTCCAGGCCAGAATACTGGAGTGGGTCACCATTCCCTTTTCTAGGGTATCTTCCCAACCCAGGGATCAAACCCAGGTCTCCCGCATTGCAGGCGGATCCTTTACCAGCTGATCCACCAGGGAAGCCTAGGTTATGAATTACTTAGCATCCATGTCCATTGGGATAAAACCGTAGACCTTTTCTGGGGATATGAAGTACTGTCTGGGCGCAAAGCCCAGAGTTATTCCTGGAATGTCTCACAATAGATACCCTGTATCATTCAGTGCTCCTGGGAGTTTGCCAGCAATGGTAAATGACTGATTTTAAACTTGGCTCCATCCCCATTTCTTGTCCATATCAGAGGTCCTCCCTTACCTTCCCAGCTGAACCAGAGTTAAAAATAATGCAGGAAGAGATAAATTGGAAGATTGGATTGATGTCTACACACTACTATATATAAAATAGGTAACTAATAAGGACCTGTGTATAGCATAGGGAACTCGACCCAATACTCTGTAATGGCATATATGGGAAATGAATCTAAAAAAGAGTGGCGATATGTATAACTGATTGACTTTGCCGTGCAGCGGAAACTAACACAGCATCGTGAATCAACTATACTCCAATAAATTGTTCTTAAAAACCATGAAGGGGCAGTTGATTAAAGCTGAATATGGATTTGAACTACATAATAAAATGTTATTAGTGTTAGTTTTTCTTAACTTAAATGATACTATATTTATGGGTAAAAGGACTGGATGTCTCCACTTATTCTAAATTGGTTAAGAAGCAATACAGATACATACAAAGAGAATTGTGGAATAAATGGGGCAAGGTGAATGTAACTGGTGGATCTGTGATATGCATGTGTGTGTGTGACGTCACATCAGTAATACATAATCAATATCAATAATGTGTCTCATACTTAATACATACACTCAAGGAGAGTTCCTTGTACTATTCTTACATTTGAAATTAAAAGTTACAAAATATTATATAAAAAAAAGAATGCAAGATAGTTGCCCAGAATCTATGTCTTTAGCATCCAGAGTTTTCATTTCTATTAGAAATTTTTGGAAGTAGTATGGGATGTGGTCATAAGGCAACATTTTGGCAAAAGCAGCCATTCATGGCTTTACATGGTATAACCACAATGTCAGGTCAAGATCAGGGGTTGCTCAAAAGTTTGGACTGGTTATCAGGAACCTTAATAAATTAGATCTCTAGGCTCTTCCTATATTTGATCTGAGTGATCGCCTCATAGCTTCTGCTGATGGTATAAGTAGAGCATGGCCCTACACAGACACCATTTATTTTATTAATTATAATATTTACATCAATTTGAAAAATAGGAATTCACATTTATGAAGATACTTATGAGACATTTAGTCAGTCTGCCTGTAAGGAATGCTTGTTTTCCATCAGACTGCACAAACTACATGCAGACTGAGATTACAGTCCTGCCCAGAGCTTCTAAGTGCCTTGGAATTTAGATGAGGATCCTAAACCTGCCAGTCTTAATTTTCAAATACCATCCTTTCTGCCAGAATTAATTTCTGAATTTTCTTCCCTGAACCTTAGTACAAAGAGTCATTTAGTAGATGTAAAAATGAACAAATACCAGGCTATTCACAGGAGCCATTTTCATTGGTCATCACTGTTAATCAGCTGTCTCTTTTATAATGGAACAATAAGTTCAATTGCTTCATCCATAGAAAAGTTATCTAGCTTTAGATTAGTGATAGAAAATCAGAAGCTTTTCATAAGAATTCTACAGATTTAGATTCTATGATTCTTTGTAACAAATTTCAAGTATGAAGTGACAAGTGAATTTGAGCAGCAGTTAACCTAGAGCTTAGAAACGTCCATCTGGTCTTTTCATTTTGTGCAAGGAAAAGCAATAGCAAGCTGGTGATCAACGCTGTACTACCTGTGGCCATCCCTTATGTCATGTCATGTCAGAGTGTTCTGTACAACTGGGGATTTTAGCACTTGGATAAGCTTTGTATTACCTGAATTCATCAGTTCATTACGTAGCACATAGGAAACAAAACTGTGTTACCTGGCAGTTTCTAGGATGTCATTAGACCATTTGACCATCAAAGTAATTCAGTGAAACTAGTCTGTTCCTACTGTAGTGGTCAAAAATTTCTCACTGCCTTCCCCCCACCCCGTTTTACTGAGATATAACTGATGCATAACACTGTATGAAGAATATGAATACTAAGTCCGATTTCTTCCTTTGCCAGCCTCATGACCTTGTGCAATTTTCTTATTTTGAAAACTTATTTCCTCCTTTGTGAAATACCAATAGGAAAAATAATACCTACCCTGCCTGCCTACTCGGAGTTGTTGGGAAGGTCTAATTAAAAAAATGTTAAGTGAAAACACTTTGAAAATGGTACAGTGTTATTAGTAAGGTACTGTGCTTTCCAAGGGCTTCCGTAATAGCTCAGTTGGTAAAGAATCCACCTGCAATGCAGGAGGCCCCGATTTGATTCCTGGGTCGGGAAGATCCCCTGGAGAAGGAATAGGCTATCCCCTCCAAGATTCTTGGGCTTCCCTTGTGGTGGCTGCTTTCCAATCATGTTATATGATAATCTTACCACAGAGACTTATCCTCCTCCTAATTCTTATGAGGAAGTGCTGAAAGATCCATGTTGGAGTAACCTAGTACATGGAAAGTGTGGGAATAATGCCTTGGTTTGGAATAAAAGGGAGTATTCAAAGGTCAAAATATTCTAAATCGATAGATATTCTAATAACAGAGCTAGCAGAATTTATCTTTATTTTTTCAGGGAAAAAATATGCATCAGTCTAACAGAAGAAAGCTCTAGCAATGAAAGAAAACTGTACTGAATGGATAAAATAAAAATTCTGATAAAATTCTGATAACAGGTTGTTAGATACTTGGTACATAATGGATCCCATGGCTATTCATTGAGGGGAAAAATGAATATTGTGGTAGCTGTTTTTGACTAGAGTGTTTTTTAAAAAGGGGGGAAAACACCTTGCCCTTTTTCCTTGACAGATATCGATGGCTTAGAGAGCAGTGCAATTGGAGGGCAGCTGATGGCCTCAGCTTCGATGGAGTCTCCTTTCACCCAGGGCAGGAGAATTGATGACTCCACGGTGGCAGGTAGTGACTTGGGTCTTGGGTTTATGAATATGCATCCATCGTGTGTGTTATCATCTATTAAGTTATTATGCGGCAGCTTTTTGTGCTGACATAAGTGAACTAAGATTTTTGTCTTGGCAGGAAAATACCTGATAGAAGTTACTGGCATCACCCAGCTGCTGATGCCACATTCATTATTTATAAGCATAAACTGAAACACAGTCTGATATCCATTCCATTGTATTTCCTGTAGTAAAATTGCATACACCTCAGTAATGCTAATGGGATGGCCAGACAATCCCATGCCATTCATCACCGGGTCATTTTTGTCTCTGGAAGGTAACCCACGCCCCTTCACATTCTAGGTGTGGCGTTTGCTCGCTATATTCTGATTGGCTGCTGGAAGAACTTGATCGACACTTTATCAACCCCCCTGACGGGCCGAATGGCCGGCAGCTCCAAAGGGCTGGCCTTCATCTTAGGAGCTGAAGGCATCAAAGAACAGAACCAAAAAGAACGCGATGCTATCTGCATGAGCCTCGATGGGCTGCGGAAAGCTGCGCGTCTGAGCTGTGCTCTAGGTACGGCAGGTGGAGTATTCCTGACCCGTGGCCCAAGGGGTGTCCCTGAGGACTGCGTTATGAGTGGCCCTGGTGGACAAGTCTTTTAGAAGTAGTTTTGCCAGATGAACGGCTAGAGAATAAACTCAGTTAAAGGGTGATTTGTTTGTTTTCTCTAAAGGAGTTGCAGCCAACTGTGCTTCAGCCCTCGCCCAGATGGCAGCTGCCTCCTGTGTCCAGGAGGAGAAAGAGGAAAAGGAAACCCAGGAACCCAGTGATGCCATAGCACAAGGTAGCGACAGAAAGCCCAGAATCCACCTGGAACCTCATGTGAGGTCTGCACACACAAGCAGACACATTCCTCCCTGTTGCATATGTGATACATGGCACACTGTATACACCACTGATGATGAGACCCTGTCCAGCCACAGACTTAAGTCTGTTTTATGGGCTGATCCTCCAGATACTCAGTAGATCCCTGTGAAGATAAGAGATAATACTGGCCCCTGGTGACTAAGAAAGTGCATGTGGCTGCTAGCCAGAGGCCCCCGACTCAGCTCTTCACACCTCTGGTGTTCTCTGACCACTGGCTTTGGAACTTCCTTGGGTGAACATCTGAGGACCCCTGAGGCTACACGGGGAGGGCAGAAGAGCCTGGGCTCTGAAGCAGGGATCACACTGATGGAGGAATCCCGAGAGAAGGCTCAGGAAGACTTTGCTCTTGGAGAAAACCCGAGCCTTGTGAACTCAGGAAAGAGTTGATTTTTAACTTGATAAAATCAGTTCATTGATGAAGCAGATGGTTATCTAGATAAGAGAAGAGCCTTTCCCATAGCAAAGGAAGATGAATGGCAGGCAGCAAACAAGGAAAAATTGGGAGCTTGGTCCAACCTGTGCTAACAGTGTATCAGGTACAGAAAATAAGTAGTCACAGAAAGAGCTGGCATCTTTTTAGCTGAGAAAATACAGGTTAGGTTGGTGTTCTTCGAACTTGAGTGAGTGAGTTCCTCACTAGAGATCCATGTGAAAGCAGATCAACTCTCACACATCTCCACTGTTAACAGCAAAAAGGTATCACACTTGCACTTAAAATATACAACTATAAGTTACATAAAAGCACTTAAACATCTCCAAAAACTATTAAGCCAGAGCTAATATGTGAATTATAGACAAAAAATTAAATCAGTATCACATCCAGGAGACAAATGGTGCTTTACTAAAAAATCAGTTTGCCCCTTACAGTAGGAGCATGGTTTGGCTTCCTCTGAAGTGAGCGTGCTGTGTTTCTGGGTTCTGGACTCGATTATCCCACTAGACCCATCTTCCAATGACTGGACACCTTGGTTCATGAAAGATGCTCTCATTTGTCCCTGCCTTAGCATTTTGCATAATTGACATTTTCGGTCACCTTCTACATCATTTCTCACGCATTATCTACAATTTTAAAAGTATTATTTGAAGATCACAAGTATAAATGTAAACTCTGGGAGTAAAATATGGGCATTTTCAGTTATAAAGCAGTCATCGTGGTACTCATAGTGTACAAGCATGTTTGTTTTAGACAATCATCATTGTGAACACCTAGCAGTAAATAAACCTCAGAGAGGACTTGCTGACTGCCAGGAATTCCTTCTTATTTTCAGTAGGAGTACACAGGAGCAGAGGATGGTTCTGGGCACTGATGGCTTTAGCTGGGATTGGCACTCAAAGCCCATCCTCGCTGCTGTGACTGACCCAGATCCCAGCTTGAATCCATCCACTTCTGAAACCGCAGAGCTGGTGTCACCAGGGTCTGTGGGCCTGTGGGCTGGGTAGTTTGCATGATGGGCTTGGGGACATGTCATTGAAGACTTCACTGCCAGTGACCTCTAGTGGCATCTCCAGTTTCCCGTTGCCCTTGAGCCTCGGGACGTGTCATTGAAGACTTCACTGCCAGCGAACTCTAGTGGCATCTCCAGTTTCCCTGTTGCCCTTGCACAAGCACGCGTTCTCTCCTTTCCCTCCAGTCTCACTCTCCTTCTGTCTCCCTTGCTTGGACTGTATGTAATGAATGTCTTTCTGGTGCAGTGAAGCTAAAAGTGGAGCAGAAACTGGAGCAGATCGGGAAGCTGCAGGGGGTGTGGCTGCACACAGCCCACGTCCTGTGCATGGACGCCATCCTCAGCGTCGGCCTGGAGATGGGCAGCCACAACCCCGACTGCTGGCCACATGTGTTCAGGTGTGCAATGGGATCCCCGCTCTGCAGGCCTGGCACCTGCCGGCCATGAGGGTGGGGAGGGGGTGCTGTGTGGGAGAAGCAGACTTCCCTGCCTGCCAGCACTTCCATGGTGCTTAGCCACTAAGTCATGTTCCACTCTTTGCAACCCCATAGACTGAAGCCCACCAGGCTACTCTGCCCATGGGATTTCCCAGGCAAGAATACAGTAGTGGTTGCCATGCCTTCCTCCAGGGGATCTTCCTGACCCAAGGACCAAACCCATGTCTCATGCATCGGCAGGCGGACTCTTTACCACTGAGCCACCAGGGAAGGCCCTGTAGATTTTACAATAAGTCACAGAGTTTGGATAAACGCTAAGTGAGAAGAGGGAATAAGGGCCCAACTGAATATATATGTTGAAGAACACAGTGACAGCACACTGAATTCAGAAAACAGTGAATTATCACTTGACATTGTCTGAGAGGCAGATATGTTGTCCCAGGGAAGAAAAATTGATTCTTAAACAGAGTCTGGTAAGTTAGGTGAATAAGGCATATCTAAAAGCTGGTCATGCGTCAGTACATAACATTCCTGTATGTTTAGTAATGTCTTTATTGAAAGGACTTTTGATAAATTACATGAATATGTAATAAATACAACTTTTAATTTAGCTAGACAAAGAAAAAATGGAGTAGCCTTTTGTGCCAAAATTGGCCAAAAATTTGACTCTTAGCTTTGTAGTATCAAAATAAAAGAACCTCCCACGACACCTGTAAAATAAAAACAAAGGGAGAGCGCTATAGTCCTCCCACAGCTAAGAAGAAAATCCTTCCTCCCCCAGCACTGGCAATCAGCCAGACCTGAGACAAAGGAAGGACCACCGTCCCCCAGCAGCAGGCACAGGGCGGCTTGCCCGCCTTCTTACGCTTCTCCTCGGCATATACCCGCCGTCTGCAAGCTCAGTTCTGGGCAAGCAGCGGAGGGGCGCTCGGTAGCAGGATGACAGCCCCATGGCCAGGCTCAGGCATCCTGATCTTGCCTAGGGCAGTGGCCTAACCTAGGTTCTATTTATCGTCCTCAAAGAAAATCCAGCCTTGAGTGAGTTCAGCTGACTTTCAAAGATCCTTCTAGGGTTGAAAAGCCCATAAGAGGCTCTTGTGGAGAGGAGCATGTGAAAGGGCCAGGATGAATTGGTGTGGAGCACAGTGGGTTCTACTGTGGGGGCTGGTGACCAGATGTTCTCCATTGCTCTCACAAGCAAACAGGAAAAAGATTTAAACTGTACCTGAGCGATTTATTTGGATCAAAAAACTGGCCCGATTATGGAACATCTACAGAGAAAAGATTTAAATTGGACCCAAGTGATATTTGGATCAAGAAACTGGCCCGATTATGGAACATTAGAGTAGATTATCCAAAGTAGTCTTTCCTAGTAGCTGAACTTATCCTGAGATGAGGGGTCTCCAGTCCCAGGTCCTGTCGGGGAACAGTTTGTTTGGAAGCTGAAGATTGTACTACCTTGTGTCTTTTCTCTGAGTTGACTGTGATCAGGTGACTACTCTGCCCCAGTGGGGATTACGTGGAGCTGTCAGGACCCAGTGGGACAAAGCTGGGTGGAATCCCTGAAATGAGGGCCCACTATGGCCAGAGAGCCAGTCCACCAAATGCATATTCATTCTGGGATCTCAGAGAAAGGAGATGTTTCCCAAATCCTGACTAGAGCACAAGACAGACAGGGACGAGGACCCTTTGGGAAAATGCATTCAAACAGCCAAAGTCTGATAAGCCAGTTTCTGGACAGGACAGACTGAGATGAACAGAGTTTTGTTCCCATACTTTCCTGGATGAATCCCCCACACTCCCACCTCCACCTCCAGGCTGTGTGGTCCAACTCAAAATAAATGTATATAGTGAGGAGAGAGGGAGCAGGGAGGGGGGAGGGACGCGGCCTTCACTGCGATTCAGGAGGGCCGTGAGGCTGGCCCAGCTCCTCGGTATCCCCTTGTGGGGTTGACCATGCTGGGCTGGCTGGCTGCAACTCAGCAGCTGCTTATATGTGACTCTCTGCAGGGTGTGCGAGTACGTGGGCACCTTGGAACACACCCACTTCAGCGATGGCACCTCCCAGCCCCCGCTTACCATCAGCCAGCCCCAGAAGGCCCCCAGAGGCGGACTCCTTGGGGACCCAGAGAGTGAGGGCTCGCCCCAGGAGCAGAGCCTGGAGCAGGAGAGCTCCCTGAACACGGCCCCCGTCTTCCAGCCACTCTCCATCCAGGAGCTCGTCCGAGAAGGCAGCCGAGGCCGGGCCTCCGACTTCCGTGGGGGCAGCCTCATGACGGGCAGCAGTGCCGCCAAAGTGGTGCTCATGCTCTCCACGCAGGCTGACAGGTGCGTGCCATTCCCAACACAGCCGGGGGGTGCGGGGAGCAGATGGCCCCTCCGCTCCCCCTTCCCTGCTCCATCCCCCTCCCCTTCTCTCCCCCCTGCCCCCCAGAGCACCCTTCCCCTGCTGACCACACTGCATCCTTCTCTTCTGCTTGCAAAATCATTCCCAGGACAACTTGATTTGTTAGCTGGTCATGGAAGCCTCTTGTAATTTGTTTCAAGCCCATCTCTATCTCCCATACCACACACTCATTATGAACTCTTGTCTATTGACTATGCCTGGAGGCTTTTGAGCGGAGAGTGGGCTACCCAGGGCAAAGGTTCTGCACATACTCTGTGTCCACAAGCAGCTTCTTCTCCCTGGGCCCTGATTTCTCATAGCAAAATACAGTCATAAAGTAACATAGGGTAACCATAAGGTTAAATTAATAAGTTTGAAGCAGTTAGAACAGAGCTTGGCAAATAGTAAATGTTCACTATTTTTGATGGAAATAAAATCCTATACCCAAGAGTATGATCTATTCTAAATTGATGCCCAGCAACCGCCTTAAGAAGGAGAAACCAACAGTCATTCCAGCTGTTTAGTGGCCCTTCCTGATGTGGAGAGTGCTTTGGTCACCTTCACCTGGAGACCACCCCACTTCACTCCCCATACTTGGTAGCTGTGCCCCAGACCAGCCAGTACAGGTGCAGTGAGGTTCACATGAAAGTAGAGATATAGGAAGAGCATTGCTGGCTGGGCTCAGAAAACCAAATTTGTTCCTGGCTTTGATATCATCCAACTGGATAGTTGTGTCTGTGTAAATAGTTGCACTGAGACTCAATTTTTTCATCCACTAACTCAGGTCAATAATCCCTTTTTCCTGTTTAACCATTAAGGTGGCTTTGAACGTGTTTTGGAATCTAGAAAGTGGTATACAGGTGTCAGGTGGGATGTAATATTCTTCCCACTAGGAAAAAAGAAAAAGAAATGACTAATGAGATCTAGAAACCAAATGGTATTGAAATTGCAAACCACAAGAAAGATGTATTTGTTTCAGTAATTTACAGATGATTAATCCACCGATTCCCGTCTTAAAACCATGTGCCTCTTGTCACCTCTTCAGGGCCTTGTTATTCAACTTCTTTTGGAGACACTCTCCCTTTCACAGCACATGGCACCCCACAGGGCTACTTGCCTGTCTGGTGTCATCATGGATTTGGAGGTCGGGGATCAGGTTGACCCCAGAGCAGAGGGAGGCTGACTCGCCTCATTCCTCAAGTGCCAAATAAACTAGTGTTTGATCCATCATTCTGAGGTCCAGTGAGCCTCTGGATCCTCCTGTGAGCCTTGCTACCTGCATTCCCTTCCTTCTCCCTAACTCCTTCTAGAAATGTCTGTGCCCAACAGAGTGGAAAATAAGAACTGCAAGGTCCATCATGTTAGGGAATATTCATTATTGCAGTAGATGCTTGAGCGTTACCATGTCCAAGGCTCTGGGTATATGAGTTAGAAGAGTAAGAAGGTCATTTCCTGCCCCAGGGGGCATACAGATCAAGTTGACCCTGCTCCTGAATCCTCCTCTGGGCCAAGTCCAACATCATACTCATCAGTTGAAGCCCGACAAAAGCCTTGATTAATTCACTGGGATTTTCTTTACTATAGTTTATGAAATCGAAGTTAATTGTGAGGATTCCATTCCCAGTTGTTCAGCCTCTGTGAGTGATGCTTTGCCGTCTTTCAGCTTCTTGCCAAGCATTTAATGAGTGCTCATCCCAGCTGAGTTATGCCATGGGGCTAAAAAGATTTTTTACTTGTAGTATGGTCTGTGCCCCTCAGATTAAAATCTTGCAATTAGAGCAGACTTGTACTCGGTAATAATAGATAAAACAATAGCATACATTTCTTTGTAGTGTTTACACAACATTTTCATTAATCACATTTAAGAAAATTACCATAATCATTCTGCATAAAGACTTTGCTGAATTGTTTCTAAGTAACAAGTCTTTTTCTTTCATCCAGGCTCTTTGAAGATGCTACAGATAAACTGAACCTCATGGCTCTGGGAGGTTTTCTTTACCAGCTGAAGAAAGCATCTCAGTCCCAGCTTTTCCATTCTGTTACGGAAACAGTTGATTACTCGCTGGTGATGCCAGGTAATTCTTTCCCTGCAGAATGTGCCATGAAGCTAGCAGCAAACAACCCAGATCTCTGATGCCAACAGCCTGCCTGAAGACTTGAGCCCCCATTCCTCTTATACCCGGCCACCCTGGCTAAGTTCAAGTGCAGATTTGTCACGGAGAGTTGAGACATGATCGGCGTGGGTGGTGCTGGTAGGGGGTTGGTTATTATCCTTCGTGAATGGAAATGCTCCTGCCGCCACAGTTGCAGGTATTGTCACTGGTTGTTCTGCTAAGTTTTGCTTGTGATGTAGAAATGGTGTGGTAACTCGGTGCAGATAGCTTCACATGCAGGTAGGAACTTTTCTCCATATCACAAAGCACACACCTGCACACACCTGCCTTAGTCCAGCCAACTTGCAGAAGCAGCTTCTAATTCTAGAAAGGCCTGGGACACTCAACAGAAGCCTCAGGCCGCTCTTAGAAAAACTGCCCTAGGGACATGTCCTTTTAATGGTGGGTCAGAATCACTGGGCTTCCCAGGTGGCTCAGTGGGAGAGACTCCACGTGCCAAGCAGGAGATGCAGTTTCGATCTCTGAGTCGGGAAGATCCCTTGGAGGAGGCAATGGCAACCCACCCCAGTATTCTTGTCTGGGAAATCCCATGGACAGAGGAACCTGGCGGGCTACAGTCCATTGGGTCACAGAGTGTCAGGACATGACTTAGCGACTAAATAACAACAGAATCACAGTCTTCATGGACGTTACCAGGTGAACACCCTCTTGAAGGCCAACATGTGGGAGAGTGGGTAGAGTTGTATTGAATTGCCCATGAGTGGGTCCCACGTTTTGCTCACAAATGCACCTGTCCATCGACAGCTAGGTTGTTGTGCTGTTAACAGTGAGTACTTTGTTCCCAGAAATTCAGGCAGAGGCACAGAGCCGTGTGCCAGGATCACACTGTGGTGGCAGGTTGAAGGGCACAGCCTCTGAGGTCCTTTCCACCATTAGGAATTTTGACTCTTACTGCAGATTCTAATTTGAGAACCACAGTGCTTTCCTGTGAGTTTTTAATAGACTTTAAAACCTTAGCTATGTAAAGCCAACTTTCCAGACCCAGCCAACTGCCAGAGAATCTCTGTGCCCAGGGGCAACCTTCAAAATATTTTGCATGGAGAAATCAGCAGACTCTGAGCATACAAAAAAAAAAAAAAAAAAAAAAGCTATGAGGGGCAAGAAGCAGCAGCAGACCTGGGAGGAGGAAGCTCTGACTTTCAAATCAGTCAGATCCAAGTTAANAGTGCTTTCCTGTGAGTTTTTAATAGACTTTAAAACCTTAGCTATGTAAAGCCAACTTTCCAGACCCAGACAACTGCCAGAGAATCTCTGTGCCCAGGGGCAGCCTTCAAAATATTTTGCATGGAGAAATCAGCAGACTCTGAGCATACAAAAAAAAAAAAAAAAAAAAGCTATGAGGGGCAAGAAGCAGCAGCAGACCTGGGAGGAGGAAGCTCTGACTTTCAAATCAGTCAGATCCAAGTTAAAATGCTGCCTTCACCACTTACCAGCTGTCAATTAGGCAAGTCAGTTCACCTTTCTGATCCTCAGTTTTCTAATCTCTATGTAGCAATAGTTGCATTTACTTCTTAAGGTTCGCTTTTAAAATTAAAGTGATCACAGACAGAGAAGAGACTTGTGGTTGCCAATGGGGAAGAGAGGTGCAGGAGAGATGGACGGGGAGTTTGGGGTTAGCAGATGTAAACTATTATATATAAGGTAAACAACAGAGTCCTATTGTATAGCATAGGGAACTATATTCAATAGCCTGTGATAAACTGTATTGGAAAATAATATTTTAAAAGTATACATATGTATATATATGTATACCTGAATTACCTTGCTGTACAGTAGAAATTAACGCATTGTAAATTAAAGTAAACAACAGAGTCCTATTGTATAGCATAGGGAACTATATTCAATAGCCTGTGATAAGCTGTATTGGAAAATAATATTTTAAAAGTATACATATGTATATATATGTATACCTGAATTACCTTGCTGTACAGTAGAAATTAATGCATTGTAAATTAACTATACTTCAATAAAATAAAAGTGATTAAAGACACAAAGAACCAACACAATGTCTCATGCAGGGTAAACATTCAGTAAATGTCAGTGATTTTTGTTACTGTCATTTTGAAGTTTGTTTGATATGGTCAAGCTAATTCAGTTCAGTTCAGTCGCTCAGTCGTGTCCTACTCTTTGCGACCCCATGAATCGCAGCACGCCAGGCCTCCCTGTTCATCACCATCTCCCGGAGTTCACTCAGACTCACGTCCATCGAGTCCGTGATGCCATCCAGCCATCTCATCCTCGGTCGTCCCCTTCTCCTCCTGCCCCCAATCCCTCCCAGCATCAGAGTCTTTTCCAATGAGTCAGCTCTTCTCATGAGGTGGCCAAAGTACTGGAGTTTCAGCTTTAGCATCATTCCTTCCAAAGAAATCCCAGGGTTGATCTCCTTCAGAATGGACTGGTTGGATCTCCTTGCAGTCCAAGGGTCAAGCTAATTAGAAAGGCACATTCTGGTTGGTAGAGGCTGATTGTGATCAGCATTTTGTGGGCATTGTGGGAGGAGCAGGAGGATATGAGCAAGAAGAGTGAAGACTAAGGTGGCAAAGAAGTAGCAAGCAAGGATTGTACAGAAGCAAGACAAAGCAGGTTAGACCGCGTGTTACTGGGTAGCAAAGGGGCCTGACCTGCTTGGCAGGGGCTTCAGAGGTGCTGTTAAGGACTGACAAAGTGGACAGCAGCTATGAACGATGGGATGATAACTGCAGCCACTGTTGCTAAGAGTGGAGGGCAGGTAGTCTGTGTCAGGCCTGTGCTGAGTACTTTTGAATATTGGTCATATTTCATCCTTGAAGTAACTATAGCGAGAAGGCACTGTTATCCCACTTTTACAATGAGAAACCGTGAACTAGGTAAACTTCCGGTCTATGGTAACCCAGCTGTTAAATGATGGAGCCAGGATTTGGGCCTGGGCAGCCGATGCCCTAACCTTTCCGTTGATACTTAACCACGTCATTCTTCCTTACCACAAGCATGGTTCACACTTGTCACAGCTGGCACTAGGGATGCTGTCATGAACAGATGGGTGGCCTCTGACCTTGGCGACCGAACTCCCGTTCGTCCTCGAATCCGGGCTCCTTTCCTACCTTGGCAGATCCGCACCAAACAATCCTGCCTGTCAAGCGTGACTCTGACTTTCATCCTCTAGCCATGCTTAGACAGCTCAAACTGTTTCTGAGTTGGGATTCATGGCTTTTATGGTCTTGCCTTCTTGTAGGAGAAGTGAAGTCCACCCAAGACCGCAAAAGTGCCCTCCACCTGTTCCGCCTCGGGGACGCCATGCTAAGGATCGTGCGGAGCAAATCGAGGCCCCTGCTCCACGTGATGCGCTGCTGGAGCCTCGTGGCCCCACACCTGGTGGAGGTGAGTGCCCTGAAGGTGGGAGGCCCGGGGACTCCAGGCAGGGTGGGGACAAAGGCACTGTGGCCACATCGCCTGGTCACAAGCATCATCGTTCTCTGATTACACCTTATGGCTCCAATCAGCCCAACGGTGGCACTGCCCTGGTCTCACTCTGAGCCTTCTTTATACTTACGTGACTTAGCTGGGCACCTCATACAGCCAGTTTCTTCTTCTTCATGGTGTGCTACCAGCCTGAGTCTGGCACTTTTTTGTACGCGAACATAACAATGTCTTTTGTTCCTGCCGGGCTCCCTTTTCTAATAGCTAAATATATTCCCTCTACACAGGGGACGGAGAAGGCAATGGCACCCCACCGCAGTACTCTTGCCTGGAAAATCCAATGGACGGAGGAGCCTGGTGGGCTGCAGTCCATGGGGTCGCTAACAGTCGGACAGACTGAGCGACTTCACTTTCACTTTTCTCTTTCATGCATTGGAGAAGGAAATGGCAACCCACTCCAGTATTCTTGCCTGGAGAATCCCAGGGATGGGGGAGCCTGGTGGGCTGCCGTCTATGGGGTCACACAGAGTCGGACACGACTGAAGTGACTTAGCAGCAGCACACAGGGGAAGTATACATCCTGGTTTTCTCAACTGAATTAACACTCCTAGGACCTCTTTGACTTTCCAAAGGAGAGCAGTTTATATGATAAATTATATGGTAACCTAAATATCCATCTACATATCTCAATACATGATGACCGGCTGCTTCTAAGTTGGTGGGGAAACTGTCGCCCTGTTTGACAGTGGTAACTAGTCTGTAAGCCCTTTAGCACTTAGTCTGGGAGAGCATTGCCATAGCTCATCTAGTCTCTCCTATAGCCAGCTAGCCCTGGCTTGCTCTTGTGGAATTCTTAGGATTCCAAAGGAAAGCAAGAGGGCAGATCCCAAATCAGAATTATTTTCTCAGTCCTTTACGTATATAACGCTTGCTATTATATAATATCAAATATTATGTAAGCAAAGCAAGTCACACATCCAAGCCCAGGGTCAGCGTGGGAGAGGACTCCTGAAGGACACAGATACAATGATGTGAGCCACTTAATTCATCATTGGTGCAGTCACCCCACATCCCCGAGGGACAAATGACTCATCTGATCTTCACATGTTTGAAGCACAGCTAGCAAGGACGCCATGGGCAGTTTCCAGACAAGGTTCCAGTGTATTTAGTCAGCGTGTTCTATACTGCCCCCCAAAAAATGTCCATTACTGGGAAAAAGGAGAAGAAATTATTGTACCGCGTGTGTGTTAGTCGCTCGGTCGGGCCTCTTTGCAACCCTATGGACTGTAGCCTGCCACACTCCTCTCTCCATGGGATTCTCCAGGCAAGAAAACTGGAGTGGGTTGCCATGTTCTCCTCCAGGAGCTCTTCCCAGGGACTGAACCCCTGTCTCCTGCATTGCAGGCAGACTCTTTATGGTCTGAGCCACCAGGGAAGCCTGGTTATTAGAAAATCTTGTTTTTTTCAGAAACTTCAAAGTGAAACTGAAGATGTGTCTGATCAGCTGGTTAAATTATTGAAAATGCAGTTTAGTGTGCTGTTCACTGATACTTATCCTTGAACTCTTTTACTTTAGCAGAGTTGCTGCTTCCACCTCCCTCCAGGAAGGTGGGTTAGGAAAACCTTCAGGAACCAGGTTCTTAGTTGCCTGAAGTCCTGAGGGTGTCAGACTCTCTCCTGAATTTTGCAGGCTGCCTGCCATAAGGAAAGACACGTGTCTCAGAAGGCAGTTTCCTTCATCCATGATATACTGACGGAGGTTCTCACAGACTGGAATGAGCCACCTCATTTTCACTTTAACGAAGCTCTCTTCCGACCGTTCGAGCGTATCATGCAGCTGGAGTTGTGTGACGAGGATGTCCAAGACCAGGTCAGTGTCCCCGGCGCGGCGCCGCCATCTTTGCCATAGCCTGCCGGCCCTCACTGAGCACGCCGGCAGGACTGCTGGGTGAGTGCTGCAGATTTCATCTTTCCAGCACTGTAAGCCTGTGTGAAACCAGCGACCGGAAGAGGGTAAGCAGCTTAGCTAAGGATATATGACTAGTGATTGGCGGAGCTTGGATTTGAACAACGCACCCTGGCTATACTAATCTGTGCCCTCATACCCACCCTTCGTATCTTTCTTATGATGATGATCTAAGAATATAAATCCTCGTCTGAAATCTACAAAAATGTTAAATAAGGGCTAAGCTTTTTATTTGAAGTACACTGACACACAGGCAAGAAAGTAAGGAATATTAAGATGCCCAAAACTAAGTAACAGTGGGAAGCCAGAGAAGCAGAGCTCTGCAATTGGATTGGCCATGAGCAAACTGACCATCAGGTGAAGCTGAATGTCTGCCTTCGGTCAAAAATAATTAACTCATTAGGAAATAACATGTCATGAATACGGAAAGAAAAGCAAACAATAGAAATAGACACATACACCCTCCCCAGCTCCTCACCAGGGATCCAGGTATTGTTATCAGAGACTGACTTTAAAATAACTGTGTTTATTAAAATTCTAAACAATCATCTAGAACAGGAGCGATTTTGGCTATGGTGGCATAAAGAAGTTAGCAAATCCTCTCCATAAAAATTTAGTCTACAAAAAAGAAAAAACTGTCAAAAGCATCCACTGCAGGGCTCTCGAAATTGACCACAGGCAGATGACAAATTGAGTAGCGTTTATACTGAAAAATAGTTTTTGCCAGAAATTTGGTTAAGGACAGTGGGAGCCTGTGACCTTCTTAGTGAAGGTGGAAGTCATCACTTACAAGCTATTGATAAGAATAGTAATTTGACCAGTGTAGGCTGACTGGGAAAATCAGCCTTTCTGCTTACGAGACAGACTTGGTTTGAAGAAGAATACTGGTTTGTCCACTAGAAAATATAGATTTGGCAGGAAATGAGCAATAGAATACTATAGTGTTGCTGGCCTAAGGTTGCAATGGTGAACCAGTAACAAATATAACATGAGATTCCGGAAACCAAAGATTTCATAGAAGGACAAGGTAAATTCCTTATGCATCTCTAGCTGACTGAAATATGGACATATATAGGGTAGACTATCTAAATCCCATCAGAAAGCAAAACACCAAAGAGAGCTGTGAACTGGCTGAACTTTGAATATTCTCCCCAGCTGGTTGGCAGAGGGCAGTCTCCTTAAAGGCTCAAAGTATAAGTCTGAGCAATTTAGTATTAAAAAAAAAAAAAAAAAAAAAAAAAAAAAAAAAAAAATAGAAGGACAAGGTAAATTCCTTATGCATCTCTAGCTGACTGAAATATGGACATATATAGGGTAGACTGTCTAAATCCCATCAGAAAGCAAAACACCAAAGAGAGTTGTGAACTGGCTGTACTTTGAATATTCTCCCCAGCTGGTTGGCAGAGGGCTCAAAGTATAAGTGTGAGCAATTTAGTATTAAAAAAAGAAAACTCAAGAATAAATCAGAATCCAACATTGCTATATTATCTAAAATGTCCAATGTTCAGCAAAAAAAAGTATGAGATATTCAAAGAAATAAGAAACAGTGATGTCTACTCGGGGGTGGAGGGGAAGGGCAGACAATAGAAACTGCCTTAGAGTGAGACCAGATGTTGTATTAAGCTAAAACCAGGATTATTTAGATCCAAAATTCTGATTTGGAGGTGGGAAGACAAACAGACACAGGATGTAGAAGAGGTGGTGACCCTTACCAGTGATACCTTCATGGTGGAAATTATAGAATATTTAGCCGAAGAAGTGCAGCACGTGTGATGGGAAGAGGGCTCTGTTCACTGTGTCCTGGCTGTGGCTTGGGATGTTGAATTAGGGGACAGAGACTTTGAAGCAGCTACTATAAGTATGTTCAAAGATGACAATGTCTGAAAAATAGAGAATCTACATAGAGAAATGGAAACAAAGAATACAAATTCTAGAGTTGACAACAACAAATGAAAAACCCACTAAATAGGCTTACCAGCAAGATTTGAGACGGTAGAAGAAAGAATCAGTGCAAGATTGGTTTAACAGCTCAAAGATCAGTCATGTATGTGTTTAGTAGAATAAAGGATTATAAACCTATGGTCATCTTAATAGACAGAGAACACATTTTACAAAATCCATCACTCATTTTAAATGAAAAACTTTCAAGAAACGAGGAATAGAAAGGAGTTCACTAATTGCATGAAAGGAGTATTTGAGAATCGAATATCAAACTTCACACAATGGTTGACTGAATGCTTTTTCCCAATAACTGGGAACAAAGCAAAGATTTCCACCTTTACCAATTCTGTTCAACATTATAAATTTTACTCACTGTACCGAATAATTAATGCCATCCAGTTTTTGAAAAACAAAATTGTCTTAGTTCATAAACAACATAGTCTTATATATAGAAAATCCTAAGGAATTTATTTTTTAAATTACTAGAATTAATAGTGAGTTTAGCTAGGTTACTGGATATAAAAACAACACATTGAAGTCACTTGCATTCCCATATCCAAGATGTAAGTTATCAAAAATTGAAATTGAGAACAATTCCCTTTACAAGAGCATCAAAAACAAAATATTTAGGAATTTAGCAAAAGATGTGAAATACCTGTATGCGGAAAGCTACAAAATATTCCTGAGGAAAAAAAAATATTCAAACAAATTATATGAGATGCTACATTCATGGACTGAAAGACACTATTTTTAAATGGCAGATTTCCCCAAGTTGATATATAGATTCAGTACAATTCCTATCAAAATTTCAGCAGACTTTTTTGAAGAAATTGGGAAGATGATTCTCAAGTTTATATGCAAGTTCAAAGGATCTAGAATAGAGAAAACACATTTGAAAAAGAACAGTGAATTTGGAGAATTTACACTACCCAATTTCAAAACTTAAGGAATCTACACTGTGGAATATTGGTGTAAGGATAGACTTATTGATCAGGAGAACTGAATAGAAAGTATAGAAATAAATTCTCACATTTATGGTAGATGTTTGACAAAGATGTCATTGCAATTCGATAGAAGGACAGGATATTCCTTTCGCAAGTGGTGCTTGAACATATGACGTAAAAATGAATCTACACCCTTTCATTTACCATACAGAAAAAATAACTCAAAATGGGTCATAGGCTTAAATAAAGTGCAAAGCCTATAAAAGCTTCCACAGAAAGCATAGGAGACCACCTTGGGTTAGGCAGAGATTCTTTAGAAATGGCACCAACAGGATCTGTAAAAAGAAAAATTGATGATTTGGACTTCATCAAAATGTAAAACTTCTGTTCTTCAGAAGACACCATTTAGGGGCTTCCCTGGTAGCTCAGTGGTGAGGAGTCTGTCTGCCAGTTTGGGGGACATGGGTTCGATCTCTGGCCCTGGAGGATCCCACATGCTACGTGAAACGGCTAGGCCCATGTGCCGCAACTATTGAGCCTGTCCTCTAGAACCCCAAACCACAACTACTGAGGCCACAGGCCACGCTACTGAAGCCCGCGTTCTGCAAAGAGACGCCACTGCAATGAGAAGCCCACACACCACAACTAGAGAAGGTCCATGCACAACAATAAAGACCCAGCACAGCCAAGAAATACATGATTTAAAAAAAAAGACCATTTAAAAATAAAAAGCAAGCCCAAGGCTGTGAAAAAGAATTTGCAAACCATGTGTCTTGCATGTGGCTTACATTTAGAATGTGTGAAGAACTCAATGATAAAAAGACAGTAATGAGAAGACAAAAACCTAACTTCAAAAACAGCAAAATATTTACAAATAGCATGTGAAAAGTTGCTTAGTGACACTTAGTAAAATGCAAATTAATGCAATATGGTTGCTTATTTAGAAGACTTTTGAGTGAGTTTGTCTAGGTTTTGGTTTTTCTCTTGCACGAAAATTAACCCAGAAATAGAGAGTCGGGAAGCACATCCATCTTCCCAGAAACTCGCCTGCTTCTTACAAGGAAAAGGCACCAAGTGCCACCCCCTTTGCCTCTGCAGGTTGTCACGTCCATCGGGGAGCTGGTTGAAGTGTGCTCCGCCCAGATCCAGTCAGGGTGGAGGCCCCTGTTCAGCGCCCTGGAAACGGTGCACAGCGGGAACAAGGCCGAGGTGAAGGAGTACCTGGTGGGCGACTATTCCATGGGTAAGGCTGCGTGTTGATTTTGCATCCTGAAACTTGTGTATTAGTTCTACATTCTAATGACTGTAGTTCTATGTTTTTTGGTGGAATCTTAAAGACTTTGTATATATAAGATCATATCATCATCAAAAAGAGGCCATGTTACTTTCCGATTTGGATGCATTCTATTTCCACTCTTGCTTGATTGCTCCGGCTAGGGCTTCCGGTTCTGTGTTGAATGGGAGTGCTGATTTTGGCTATGGGGCAATAGCTCTTTATGTCGAGCTTCATGCTATCGAAAGAAGTTGGAGAACAGGGAAGACTGGCATTCTGCTGTTGTGGTGTAGCAGGAACACAAGCCCTGAGTTCTGCCAGCAGGCTGAGAACCTTGAGCATTACCAGGTCCCCCTGTCAAGGACAGAGGAGACAGAAGGCTGAGAGACGTAGGTCATTTCACGTATCTGTGTTGAGTTCATTCATAAAACCAAAAGGGAAAAATGTTATCCACTGTCTAGAAAGAAGCAGAAAATATCCAAATAACAGGGAATTCGAATTAGGGAGATGGGATCTGGCTGGAAATAGATGGGCAGCCATACAGCAGGCCCAGTGACCAGGGATGTTGGGTCAGGGGCCTCCAAGACTAACCTTGCATTTAGAGACCCAGCAGAAGGACTCATGGGACTCAGCAGGTAGTTATGCCAGGATTTATTACATAGCTCAGACTTATTAATGGCTCATGGCCAAGGTTTATTACAGTGACATGGTAAGGACAAGCCAGATCCTAGGGGGAAATCACAGAATCCGTGTGCAGGCCTCCCTGAGCTCTCCTCCCTTGAGGGTCCCATGGAGCACTTCACCTCCAGTGGGGAAAAGGCAGCAGTATATACAACCAAGGGAGTGTGTGAGCCTTTCTACTCAGGGAAGCCCATTAGAGATCCAGCTAAGGGCTGGTCACTTAGGTACCCTCTGCCCAACACATTCCAAAATCCATACTTCCTGGGGTGGCGGGGTGAAAAGGTGTTCAAATCAAACTGTGTTCTTTGCGGCAACCATCCAGGCAGAGTAAACCATCCAATTAACGGACTATTCGGTGGGCCAGGCTCCCATACCAGCCAAGGGCCAACCCTTGAGGCAGGCCTTTCTGAGCCTCTGAGCCTTCAATGTTAGCCCTTTTCAGCACAGGTATGAGTAAGTTAGTATGTGCCATCAGGGGGTCATCTAAACCTTCCTGTATCTGTAATGATTGTGTGCAGGAGAATTCCAAAGGACCACATGTTTAATGTCCCTGTGTAGACCTACACATTGCTCAGGCCTGCATTCAGCCAGCTTTGCCCTCATCTAACTCAGCTCTCCTCATAGCCGTCCCACAGCTCCCCCTGCAGGCAAAGCTGAGAAGGAAAACATGGGAGCCAAGCCAGTTATCCAGTCAAAAGACTTGAGCTTTGCTCCAATAGATATATATATATATATTTTTTTTTTTTTTTTTTTTTTNCTTCGTATCTTTCTTATGATGATGATCTAAGAATATAAATCCTCGTCTGAAATCTACAAAAATGTTAAATAAGGGCTAAGCTTTTTATTTGAAGTACACTGACACACAGGCAAGAAAGTAAGGAATATTAAGATGCCCAAAACTAAGTAACAGTGGGAAGCCAGAGAAGCAGAGCTCTGCAATTGGATTGGCCATGAGCAAACTGACCATCAGGTGAAGCTGAATGTCTGCCTTCGGTCAAAAATAATTAACTCATTAGGAAATAACATGTCATGAATACGGAAAGAAAAGCAAACAATAGAAATAGACACATACACCCTCCCCAGCTCCTCACCAGGGATCCAGGTATTGTTATCAGAGACTGACTTTAAAATAACTGTGTTTATTAAAATTCTAAACAATCATCTAGAACAGGAGCGATTTTGGCTATGGTGGCATAAAGAAGTTAGCAAATCCTCTCCATAAAAATTTAGTCTACAAAAAAGAAAAAACTGTCAAAAGCATCCACTGCAGGGCTCTCGAAATTGACCACAGGCAGATGACAAATTGAGTAGCGTTTATACTGAAAAATAGTTTTTGCCAGAAATTTGGTTAAGGACAGTGGGAGCCTGTGACCTTCTTAGTGAAGGTGGAAGTCATCACTTACAAGCTATTGATAAGAATAGTAATTTGACCAGTGTAGGCTGACTGGGAAAATCAGCCTTTCTGCTTACGAGACAGACTTGGTTTGAAGAAGAATACTGGTTTGTCCACTAGAAAATATAGATTTGGCAGGAAATGAGCAATAGAATACTATAGTGTTGCTGGCCTAAGGTTGCAATGGTGAACCAGTAACAAATATAACATGAGATTCCGGAAACCAAAGATTTCATAGAAGGACAAGGTAAATTCCTTATGCATCTCTAGCTGACTGAAATATGGACATATATAGGGTAGACTATCTAAATCCCATCAGAAAGCAAAACACCAAAGAGAGCTGTGAACTGGCTGAACTTTGAATATTCTCCCCAGCTGGTTGGCAGAGGGCAGTCTCCTTAAAGGCTCAAAGTATAAGTCTGAGCAATTTAGTATTAAAAAAAAAAAAAAAAAAAAAAAAAAAAA
>SJYX01009088.1:185768-230265 GCA_006410675.1 Oreotragus oreotragus
TGATGTCTACTCGGGGGTGGAGGGGAAGGGCAGACAATAGAAACTGCCTTAGAGTGAGACCAGATGTTGTATTAAGCTAAAACCAGGATTATTTAGATCCAAAATTCTGATTTGGAGGTGGGAAGACAAACAGACACAGGATGTAGAAGAGGTGGTGACCCTTACCAGTGATACCTTCATGGTGGAAATTATAGAATATTTAGCCGAAGAAGTGCAGCACGTGTGATGGGAAGAGGGCTCTGTTCACTGTGTCCTGGCTGTGGCTTGGGATGTTGAATCAGGGGACAGAGACTTTGAAGCAGCTACTATAAGTATGTTCAAAGATGACAATGTCTGAAAAATAGAGAATCTACATAGAGAAATGGAAACAAAGAATACAAATTCTAGAGTTGACAACAACAAATGAAAAACCCACTAAATAGGCTTACCAGCAAGATTTGAGACGGTAGAAGAAAGAATCAGTGCAAGATTGGTTTAACAGCTCAAAGATCAGTCATGTATGTGTTTAGTAGAATAAAGGATTATAAACCTATGGTCATCTTAATAGACAGAGAACACATTTTACAAAATCCATCACTCATTTTAAATGAAAAACTTTCAAGAAACGAGGAATAGAAAGGAGTTCACTAATTGCATGAAAGGAGTATTTGAGAATCGAATATCAAACTTCACACAATGGTTGACTGAATGCTTTTTCCCAATAACTGGGAACAAAGCAAAGATTTCCACCTTTACCAATTCTGTTCAACATTATAAATTTTACTCACTGTACCGAATAATTAATGCCATCCAGTTTTTGAAAAACAAAATTGTCTTAGTTCATAAACAACATAGTCTTATATATAGAAAATCCTAAGGAATTTATTTTTTAAATTACTAGAATTAATAGTGAGTTTAGCTAGGTTACTGGATATAAAAACAACACATTGAAGTCACTTGCATTCCCATATCCAAGATGTAAGTTATCAAAAATTGAAATTGAGAACAATTCCCTTTACAAGAGCATCAAAAACAAAATATTTAGGAATTTAGCAAAAGATGTGAAATACCTGTATGCGGAAAGCTACAAAATATTCCTGAGGAAAAAAAAATATTCAAACAAATTATATGAGATGCTACATTCATGGACTGAAAGACACTATTTTTAAATGGCAGATTTCCCCAAGTTGATATATAGATTCAGTACAATTCCTATCAAAATTTCAGCAGACTTTTTTGAAGAAATTGGGAAGATGATTCTCAAGTTTATATGCAAGTTCAAAGGATCTAGAATAGAGAAAACACATTTGAAAAAGAACAGTGAATTTGGAGAATTTACACTACCCAATTTCAAAACTTAAGGAATCTACACTGTGGAATATTGGTGTAAGGATAGACTTATTGATCAGGAGAACTGAATAGAAAGTATAGAAATAAATTCTCACATTTATGGTAGATGTTTGACAAAGATGTCATTGCAATTCGATAGAAGGACAGGATATTCCTTTCGCAAGTGGTGCTTGAACATATGAAGTAAAAATGAATCTACACCCTTTCATTTACCATACAGAAAAAATAACTCAAAATGGGTCATAGGCTTAAATAAAGTGCAAAGCCTATAAAAGCTTCCACAGAAAGCATAGGAGACCACCTTGGGTTAGGCAGAGATTCTTTAGAAATGGCACCAACAGGATCTGTAAAAAGAAAAATTGATGATTTGGACTTCATCAAAATGTAAAACTTCTGTTCTTCAGAAGACACCATTTAGGGGCTTCCCTGGTAGCTCAGTGGTGAGGAGTCTGTCTGCCAGTTTGGGGGACATGGGTTCGATCTCTGGCCCTGGAGGATCCCACATGCTACGTGAAACGGCTAGGCCCATGTGCCGCAACTATTGAGCCTGTCCTCTAGAACCCCAAACCACAACTACTGAGGCCACAGGCCACGCTACTGAAGCCCGCGTTCTGCAAAGAGACGCCACTGCAATGAGAAGCCCACACACCACAACTAGAGAAGGTCCATGCACAACAATAAAGACCCAGCACAGCCAAGAAATACATGATTTAAAAAAAAAAAAAAAAAAGACCATTTAAAAATAAAAAGCAAGCCCAAGGCTGTGAAAAAGAATTTGTAAACCATGTGTCTTGCATGTGGCTTACATTTAGAATGTGTGAAGAACTCAATGATAAAAAGACAGTAATGAGAAGACAAAAACCTAACTTCAAAAACAGCAAAATATTTACAAATAGCATGTGAAAAGTTGCTTAGTGACACTTAGTAAAATGCAAATTAATGCAATATGGTTGCTTATTTAGAAGACTTTTGAGTGAGTTTGTCTAGGTTTTGGTTTTTCTCTTGCACGAAAATTAACCCAGAAATAGAGAGTCGGGAAGCACATCCATCTTCCCAGAAACTCGCCTGCTTCTTACAAGGAAAAGGCACCAAGTGCCACCCCCTTTGCCTCTGCAGGTTGTCACGTCCATCGGGGAGCTGGTTGAAGTGTGCTCCGCCCAGATCCAGTCAGGGTGGAGGCCCCTGTTCAGCGCCCTGGAAACGGTGCACAGCGGGAACAAGGCCGAGGTGAAGGAGTACCTGGTGGGCGACTATTCCATGGGTAAGGCTGCGTGTTGATTTTGCATCCTGAAACTTGTGTATTAGTTCTACATTCTAATGACTGTAGTTCTATGTTTTTTGGTGGAATCTTAAAGACTTTGTATATATAAGATCATATCATCATCAAAAAGAGGCCATGTTACTTTCCGATTTGGATGCATTCTATTTCCACTCTTGCTTGATTGCTCCGGCTAGGGCTTCCGGTTCTGTGTTGAATGGGAGTGCTGATTTTGGCTATGGGGCAATAGCTCTTTATGTCGAGCTTCATGCTATCGAAAGAAGTTGGAGAACAGGGAAGACTGGCATTCTGCTGTTGTGGTGTAGCAGGAACACAAGCCCTGAGTTCTGCCAGCAGGCTGAGAACCTTGAGCATTACCAGGTCCCCCTGTCAAGGACAGAGGAGACAGAAGGCTGAGAGACGTAGGTCATTTCACGTATCTGTGTTGAGTTCATTCATAAAACCAAAAGGGAAAAATGTTATCCACTGTCTAGAAAGAAGCAGAAAATATCCAAATAACAGGGAATTCGAATTAGGGAGATGGGATCTGGCTGGAAATAGATGGGCAGCCATACAGCAGGCCCAGTGACCAGGGATGTTGGGTCAGGGGCCTCCAAGACTAACCTTGCATTTAGAGACCCAGCAGAAGGACTCATGGGACTCAGCAGGTAGTTATGCCAGGATTTATTACATAGCTCAGACTTATTAATGGCTCATGGCCAAGGTTTATTACAGTGACATGGTAAGGACAAGCCAGATCCTAGGGGGAAATCACAGAATCCGTGTGCAGGCCTCCCTGAGCTCTCCTCCCTTGAGGGTCCCATGGAGCACTTCACCTCCAGTGGGGAAAAGGCAGCAGTATATACAACCAAGGGAGTGTGTGAGCCTTTCTACTCAGGGAAGCCCATTAGAGATCCAGCTAAGGGCTGGTCACTTAGGTACCCTCTGCCCAACACATTCCAAAATCCATACTTCCTGGGGTGGCGGGGTGAAAAGGTGTTCAAATCAAACTGTGTTCTTTGCGGCAACCATCCAGGCAGAGTAAACCATCCAATTAACGGACTATTCGGTGGGCCAGGCTCCCATACCAGCCAAGGGCCAACCCTTGAGGCAGGCCTTTCTGAGCCTCTGAGCCTTCAATGTTAGCCCTTTTCAGCACAGGTATGAGTAAGTTAGTATGTGCCATCAGGGGGTCATCTAAACCTTCCTGTATCTGTAATGATTGTGTGCAGGAGAATTCCAAAGGACCACATGTTTAATGTCCCTGTGTAGACCTACACATTGCTCAGGCCTGCATTCAGCCAGCTTTGCCCTCATCTAACTCAGCTCTCCTCATAGCCGTCCCACAGCTCCCCCTGCAGGCAAAGCTGAGAAGGAAAACATGGGAGCCAAGCCAGTTATCCAGTCAAAAGACTTGAGCTTTGCTCCAATAGATATATATATATATATTTTTTTTTTTTTTTTTTTTTTAATGCTCTTTGGAAGGTGCTGGGAGTATGGGCAACTGAAGGGTAGACACCTAACGTTCTTAAAACTCTGTAACCTTCCTCCTCCAGGAAAAGGCCAGGCTCCAGTGTTTGATGTATTTGAAGCTTTTCTCAATACTGACAACATCCAGGTCTTTGCTAATGCAGCCACTAGTTACATCATGTGCCTTATGAAGTTTGTCAAAGGACTGGGTAAGTGGAGCCCCCTTCCTGCCTCCTGACAGCTGGAGACCCTTATCCATATGGCTCTGTGTGAGCTGGCTACAGGCATCCTGGGATAGAAGCAGACGGTGCTATGCTGTGTGCTCAGGAGCATAGCACACAAAGCTTACGATAAACTCAGCTTGGATTCTGTCCAGGGTTGATATTTTTCACAGTGTTCATGGAATAATTTTATAATGAAGTGTGTCTTCATATAATTTTACTCCAACTTCTTTTTGAATCTTAAAACATTCAATATTATATTTAGCAATTGCTTTTATGCTTTTATGTCACATAATTAATGAGCCTAATTAGAGTTTGATTTCCCAGCTCTTAAGCAAAAGTTAAGATGCCTTCCCCGAGACTCTACTGATTACAAAATGTAGTTTGAAAGTGTTAGGAGTCACCCTTCCTTGAGATTTCGTGTGTTGCAGGAAATACCTACCTGATTTTTAGGCTTAGTTTAGAAATACTTCAACACAGTAGAGTGCTCATCTGAAAAGACCCCAATGCTGGAAAAGATTGAAGGCAGGAGAAGGGGAAAACAGAGGATGAGATGGTTGGGTGGCATCACCGACTCCATGGACATGAGTTCAAGCAAGTTCTGGGAGTTGGTGATGGACAGGGAAGCCTGGGATGCTGCAGTCCATGGGGTCGCAAAGAGTCGTATACCACGGAGTGACTGAACTGATATAGCATGACCTACTGTTGATATGGCTCAGTTTTATCTGCAGTGAAAGTGAAAAGGAGTGGCGGTTAGTTAAATGCAAAGTTTAGAAGAAACTTCAAGTTTTGAGACTTTCACCCTGGAGCGCTCTTAGATATGGAGCCTTGAGAACCTTTTAAATAAAGAATATATAAGGTCAATCCTTATAAAAATATAAAGGATATCAACCCTGAATATTCATTGGAAGGACCAATGCTGAAGCTCCAGTACTTTGGCCACCTGATGCAAAGAACTGACTGAGAATGATTGAGTGGTATCACCAATTCAATGGACATGAGTTTGAGCAAGCTCAGGAGATAGTGAAGGACAGGGAGGCCTGGCGTGCTACAGTCCATGGGGTTGCAAAGAGTTGGACATGACTTAGTGACTGAACAACACCAAAAAATTTATTTTGTATTCTTGCAAAATTTCTTTGCAAAAGAAAATAGGACATGGAGAAGCTAGGTGATTTCATCCATGTTCCCCTTATTTTGGAACAGGAATAAAATGCAAGTTTCAAGAAAGAGGCTGGAAGCCACAGGTCTGATCTATAGACCATCCTTGTTACATTATGTTCTTATATACACATTCTGTTTTTCTCTGTACTCTGGGAAGTAGAGGGCTGAACTGAGGGAACGTGAATGCCCCTCACTTATCCACTGTACATGCTGGGCTTCAGAGGAAGATTTCTTTGAACAGAGTAAGATTTTACTCTTTTTAAACTCTTTTGTTGTTCACTCACTCAGTCGTGTCACTCTTTGCAACCCCATGGACTGCAGCACGCCAGCCCTCCCTGGCCCTCACCACCTCCCCAAGTTTGCCAAAGTTCATGTCCATTGAATTGGTAATGCCATCCAACTATCGCATCCTCCTTTCAAACTCTGTCCTACATTAAATAGAAAGCAAATAGTTTAGTATCTTAATCATAAGAATACCTTAAAGCATGAGGTAATCTCTGCATTAGATAGTAAAAAAAAAAAAAATCCAGTGCTTATTTAGAAAAAAATCACTTCCTCCTATGCTTCTCCTTTACTCTGCCAAGTACTATCTCACTCACTAGAGTTCTGATACCAGATGTGCCTGGGGTTTGTTCCCACACCAAGCAGTTCTCTGTGACACCAGCCAGGTGCCCTACTGGTCAATTCAATTCTGACACTAACCAGAGTTAGCACAGGTTAAGGGCGCAGTCCTGTGTGACTGCCCCTCCATTTAAAATGACAGTTGCAAGTAGTGGATCCCCAAGTAACTCACAACTCTGTCCAACTTGGCTACAAATCAGTAGTTCCCATGACTCCCCCACCCCTTGGATTTGAGGATTTGTTAGAGCAGCTCACAGAAGAGGGGGAAATACATTCACCAGTTTATTATATAACAATGCATATGATAAATGATACAGATGAACAGTCAGGTGAAGAGATAATACGAGGTGAGGTCCAGAAGAGTCCCAAGCTTAGGAGCTTCTGCCCCCATGGAGTTGGGGTACAACCTCCTCCCAGCATATAGATGTGTTGAGCAATGCAGAGGCTCTCTGAACCCCATACTTCAGGGATTTTTTTATGGAGGCATCATCATGTGGGCATGATCAATCATTAACTCAATTTCCAACCCTTTTCTCACCCCATGGGCTTTCTGGTAACCAGCCACCATCCAGGAGCTCACCAAGCTTTGCCTCACAAGAACAAAAATCCTGTCACCCAGGAAATTCCAAGGAGTTTGGGAGTTCATCTTCAGGAGCTGGAGTCAAAGATCAAGTATCAGAACAAAAGATGCTCCTAATATCCTTATCATTTGGGAATTTAGGGTTTCAGGAGCTCTGTGCCAGGAACTGGGGGCAGAGACTAAAATATTTTCTAGTGTTCCACAGTCTTAGATTTCATTTAAGAATCATTATCAGTCGTAATGCAGGAGATGTGGGTTCCATCCCTGGGTCAGAAAGATCCCCTGGAGGAGGAAATGGCAACCCACATCAGAATGAACAGAGGAGCCTGGTGGGCTGCAGTCCCTGGGGTTGCAAAGAGTCAGACACAACTGAGCACACACGTGCACGAACACACGCATGCGTGCAACACTGCAAAACAGATTATTGGTATTCTGTTGTTCAGTGAACAATCAAGTGCCTGGTACATCAGCACAGTGAATAAAACATGCTTCCTGCCCGTGAGAGGTTTGCTGCCTCTTCTGGGAAACAGACACATAAATCAAAACTCACAGTTCAGTAGTAAGAATACTTTCATAGATGTTAGTTAAAAAAATCATTTAAGCTGAGATAAGCAAGCTGCTGAGACAGGGTGCTGGGTAGTAGACCCCATGTAGGCTTCACAGGAGAAGTGACCTTTGAACTTGGTGGAATGAGCTGTAGGTTTTACTTTTCTGAAAGCTGGGTACCCACAGAGGAGGGATCCCAGGTGATGAGTTGGAATGGGCCCTGCATGCCACATCAGGGGACTGAGAATGCGCAGGGAAGGTTTTGAAACTAAACTATGGCAGCACCTGTTCCTGTGGGCAAGGTCAGTATATCCAAAAGGAGTGGAGAAGGAAAAGTCATGCATACTGCCTTTGGACATTGGTACACATTGAGTTTCTATGAAATACTCAAGTGGAGATGTCAGAATTTTGAGATCTTCTCTTGAGGGAAGGGGTTGGGGTCTGAAAATAGAGCTGCAGAATTGTCAGTGTGCAGCTGAGGACATTTAAAACCAAAAAGTTCTAATTTTTCTGTGAATTATGAGGCAGAGTTATTTGTGTGTGGCTTAGGGTCAGTGGGACATCTGTTGTCATTCAGTCACACAGTTGTGTCCGACTCTTTGCGACCCCATGGAATGCAGCACTCCAGGCTTCCCTGTCATTCACCAGCTCAAATTCATATCCATTGAGCTGATGAAGCCATTCAGCCTTCTGAGGCCCCAGTATAGCCACCCTGGCTGTGTTCTGCCTATCTCCAGGGGGCACAGACTTTGATATGTAACACAGAAGCCTGGATAAAAAAACTTTGGAACATTCACTGTGGTTAACAAGATAGGACATGGATTTATTTGTTTTGAGGGGTTTTTTTTTTGGGGGGGGGTTACTTTTTATTTTACATTGGAGTATGCATGCTTAGTCGCTTCAGTCATGTCCAACTCTGTCCGTGGGATTCTCCAGGCAAGAATACTGGAGCAGGTTGCCATGCCCTCTTCCAGGGGATCTTCCTGACCCTGGGATCGAGCCTGCGTCTCCTGCACTGCAGGCAGATTCTTTACCCATTGAGCCGCTTGGGAACACTAGCCAATTAATAAACAACGTTCTGACAGTTTCAGGTGAACAGCAAAGGGACTCAGCCATATACATACATGTACCCATTCTCCCCCAAACTCCCCTCCCATCCAGGCTGCCACATAACATTGAACAGAGTTCCATATGCTATACAGTAGGTCCTTGTTGGTTATCCATTCTAAGGGTAGCAGTGTGTACATGTCAAGAAATGAATTTATTTTTAATTCCCACTTGGTTATTTCAACATGAATTTGAACTGCTCTGTGTTTTTATACTGAAAGGTATGTTAATCTAACTCGGAGTTGGCAAACTATGGGCCCCGGGCCAATCCCATCCACTCAGAGTTTTATAAAATTTTATTGAAACACATCCATGGTCATTTGTCTATGACTGTTTTGTGCTACAGTGACAGAGTTGAGAAGTTGCAACAAAGACAGTGTGATCTGCAAAGCCTAAAATATTTATATGTAAAAGAAGTTTGCCAACCCCTGATCTAAAACATAAGAAGTGGTTTTCTCTTCTTTTTTGAGAAACATGACTCTTTATCTTTTAAACTTCAGCTAATGCCTAGAAATTATGTCTGTTTACCTGCAGAGAGGCTGCTAGTTACTACCGTTGTAGACAATTAGAAATGGTTATGGTACTGTGAAGTGATGTCATTAAAAAGTATAGGAATAGATTCATCATGCAAGAAGGAAAATGGTAATTCTGAATTACTTGTTTACCTATAGACTATCTAGATGTCCTCTACAGATCTGTTACGTTTCTAGATATATACATAAAAAATAGATCATTTCAGTTCAGTTATGTAGTCACCACCCCCAAACTGCAGATGTTTCGAATCCTCCCAGAATCTTCATTTATGATCACTGTTTAGTGCCAAGCACTGGCAACAAACAAGGTCCTTCTCTAAAGGGGGAGGGGCCTAGTGCTTTGTCCCAGCCCAGCACATGGCTGATGTTCAAGATCATCCTCTATCATCAAAGCTTCACAAGTCAGAGCGTCAGCAGCAGGCCCAGGAAAGTGAATTAGTTACAGTGTGCCCAGGTACAAAACACACACCCTCCAGCCACTGAAAGTACTGGGGCAGGATATGGAATTTGAAAAGACCCTGATGCTGGGAAAGATGGAAGGTGGGAGGAGAAGGGGCAACAGAGGATGAGATGGTTGGATGGCATCACCGACTCAATGGACATGAGTCTGAGTAAACTCTGGGAGTTGGTGATGGACAGGGAGGCCTGGGGTGCTGCAGTCCATGGGGTCACAAAGAGTCAGACACAACTGAGCGACTGAACTGACTAGTAAAGAGAGGAATTACAGAAGAGAATAATTTCAATGAGGTATGATGTGTACTATATGACCCCCAACTGTATTTAACATGTACACATGTAGGGGGAAATTTGACTGAAAGGGCTTTCTCAGGGTTGTACAATGTAGAGTCCTTTTTCTTTTCTGTTTTAGTAGGCATTTGGTGAATAAATGCTGTGTGACTAAGCAGGTCTTGTTAGAAGGGGATGAACAATATTTGTTTCTGTCTCACCCTGCTGCCCCCAGGGGAGGTGGACTGTAAGGAGATTGGAGACTGTGTCCCAGGACCCGGAGCCGCGTCCCCAGACCTGTGCCTCCCCGCCCTGGACTACCTCCGGCGCTGTTCTCAGGTACCCAGACCCCCAAACCTGCCTCTGAAGATGCTCACACAACATGCACAGGAGTCTTTGTGAAGCCCAGGAACAATACTTTCTGCTGTCTGTGAGGAGAGTGGGGCTTAGATTTGGAGTATAAATTTTGGTCCCCACCCCTTCTACAAAGCAGAGAAAGAAAGTCATGAGAATATACTAGAACGCACAACTGGGTTTTGAGGTCTCTGAAACTTCTCATTTACACCTGATGAAAGAACTACCATCATCTCTCTCTGTCAGGCTAAGAGGCCATGGGAAATCTTCCTGATGAGACCAAAGCCTGGACAGTAGGCTGCGCACAGCGAAGAGAGACATAAAGAAAGTAAGGGAGGGCTATGCAGTCAGGATCTAGTGAAGAAACCCAGTGAAACATCACTCACCAATGTGAGCAGTGACCTTCCTTGTGCCAAGCCCAGTTCTTATCCGTGTCACATGCCAGTGGAACGCTCTGATGCTCCTCCCCCAGAGCCCTTCCTCCTCAAGGCTTCGGTGACACCCTCTCACCGTAGCTCTCCTGTCTTCTCAGGTGTGTCCCCTGGCCGCCTCCTGTCTGTCTGTGACCCCTCCCTTGGCGATGGGGTTGACAGCATTAAGCCCCACTGCTTCAGAAAGGATGCTCCACCCTGACTTCCTCCTCCATATGCTTCCATGAGGCCCATGTGACCTGACCTCGCTCCCCTACCCCCTCAGCTCCTTCCTTCTCTCTGGGCACAGCCACGCTCCCTTTCTCACCCTCAGACATTCCTGACTTGTTAGTGCTCAGGGCCACTGCCGTTCCCTGTGCCTGGAGTTTTCTCTCCTCGGATCTCTGTGTGGACGATGCTCCTAATCGTCCAATCTCATCTGAGACATCACCTCCTCAGAGAGACCAGGGCTTAAGTATCTATCTACTTTCTGCCTACATCCCCCACCCATCTGGTCACCCTTTCTAGGAGCCCCCTGTCTAATTTTTCCTATAACCCTTCCGTCAGAAATATTATCTGTGAAAGGCGTGTGTCTGTAAGACACACACGGCTAGATTTCTGTCTGTCTCACTCACAGCTGTTTCCCTAATTTCTAAAATAGTACAGGCACAATTCTAATTTGTGAAGCAGAGTTTCTTGTGAGTTTGTCCCAGTGACAGCCGGGGAGGCAGGATAGCAGCAGTGACAGGAATGAAGAGCCCCGGGCAGTCATTAGCTCTGCTTCTCATGCCTTCATCTTGCCCACGCTCTCCTCCGATTCCTTCATCCTCAGGTGCCCCATATTTCCTTGATGTTGAGTCAGGGGAAGGGGGATAAGAGTCTGATAGCTTACTTGCCTACAGACTCTCTTCTCAGTGCTCCCCATAGAACAACTCACCCACAGGCAAAAGTTCTTAACATGTTTCATGGTTCCCTTCACAGGTTATTGGAGTCTATAAAACTCCTATGCCACTGAGATACTGAAAAGGTATCCACAGAATCGTCTTCTAGCTTTTTGTTACCATTGACTCTTACTTTATCTTCTTCACAGGATCAATGCCTCTTGTGAGCTGCCTTATGCTTTCCAACACAGCCAAGTTTAAAACTTTCCTAGCCTGGGAACTTTTCTGGTTTTCTCTCCACCTTTACTTACCTGTGTATAGTTTTGTTGTGATTTAATAGCGTGCAGCTTTTTCCAGTATATAATTGCAGTTGTTTTTTTTTTTAATTTAGTTGTTGGCCAAAATCTACAAAATGCCCTTGAAGCCAATATTCCTTAGTGGGCGACTTGCTAGCTTGCCCCGAAGACTTCAGGAGCAGTCAGCGAGCAGTGAGGATGGAATTGAGTCAGTCTTGTCTGACTTTGATGATGACACTGGTAAGTTAATTGAGCTAAACTGGGTTCTTTGCTATGTTTGTATTCCCAAAAGCTAAAGTCAAGAATTCAGTAGCTCATAGATCATAAATGACCATTCACTTACATTGTTATTATTTATAATTCTAACAGAACAAGCCTACCTAAAGTTTCCATGGACTCTTTAAAAACATTTTACAATCAAGGTCTCCAGACCCATCCTTTTTAGATGGATGTGTTAGTTGCTCAGTCATGTCTGACTCTTTGTGATCCCATGGACTGTAGCCCACCAGGCTCCTCTGTCCATGGGATTCTCCAGGAAAGAATACTGCAGTGGGATGCCATTCCCTTCTCCAGGGGATCTTCCTGAGCCAGGGATTGAACNGCTCAGTCATGTCTGACTCTTTGTGATCCCATGGACTGTAGCCCACCAGGCTCCTCTGTCCATGGGATTCTCCAGGAAAGAATACTGCAGTGGGATGCCATTCCCTTCTCCAGGGGATCTTCCTGAGCCAGGGATTGAACCCAGGTCTCCTTCTTTGCAGACAGATTCTTTACTGTCTGAGCCATCACGGAAGCCCCCCTTTTAGATGGCTACCTCCATCTAAAACCAGTGTAGAGTTGCAGACTCCACTGAATAAAATTTCTAACTCCAAATTCTCTTGAATTTAGCAAATTGGGTTGTGGTTGCATTTGGTGCATTGGTGCTTAAAATGACTGGTAATTGTCTTTAATTCCTTCTAGGAAACAGTCTTTATATAATTACTTCCTATAGGACTATTTGGTTAGAGACTGGGGAAATTAAGCCATTACAGAAGAGAGAATCAGTTTATGACTGGGTGAAGCTGGAGACTCATTAAAAGAATAAGTTTAAAGACTGTTTCAAATTAGTTCCTGTGTAATTTCCTGTGAATTCCAGTTCAAACTCCTAACTGGATAATTTTCAGATTGGTTCACTCTTGTTCACTTTTACTATCTTCTAATCCAGATTACTCTGTCCTGTTTCTAGACCTAAAAATGGAAATGATATCCTTCTAGGGATCTAATATCTGGGCATAGGTGTTTCAAACCCTTGTAAAAGGACTTTTGGGGAAAGATTTTTTAATTTACTTTCTGTTTTTAATTGTTTTATTTTTCAGATATAAATTCATTTATGGGGATGTCTAGAAAGTTTCCAGTTTTGCATAGGGATCATTAACAGTGAAACCTTACAATTTCAGACTAGTTGTTAGGAAAATTATAGGAACAAATAAATATCTAATGTAGAAAACAAGTAGATGTTGGAAAGTGGCTAGGTGTTGCCTGATAGAGGTTTCACTTAAATGATTAGGTAAGAATTTTTACTTAGCATCTTAAACCTCCAACCCAGAAAATTAAAAGCTCATGTTGCTTGTCTATAATACAGTCTTTAAAACAGTTGTAAACCATTTGTACAAGTAACAGTGAGCATTCCCTTCCCATTTTTGCAAATTGCTAATCTTTTTTTATTCTAGGCCACCCACCCAAGAAAACAGATCAAGTTCAGCCAAGCACCAATCTAAGGTTTCCAACAGTATAAATTCATTAAGGGCTTTAAAGTTATATATGTAACAGATCAGAGAAAAGAATAAAAGCTTTAAGTTGGTGTCAAAAATTACTCCTTATCATTGATATGTTTAGATGTTATTCCTGTTTCTGAAGGCAAATAACTGCTTTTCCATGTTCCTATGGAAATTTAAAACACATATAAAACTAGATAGGATGGTATAAGGAACCTTCATATACCCATCACCCAACCAATTTGGCAGTTTTCTTAAATATATCAGTTAATTTTCATAATTCACATGAGCTCTACATTACATGCTTGTCTGCTCCATCTCTTAAATCCTTGTTAATCTATAGATCTTCCTCTTCAAATTTATTTATTGAAGGAGGTTTGTTTTCCTCTTGGATTTTATTGGTTGCACCCCTCATAGTGATGTTTACCATGTTTTTCTGTCCTCTGTATAACCTATTAGTTTGTCCACCCCACTTATATTTTGAGGTTCATGAGAATCTTTTATCACCTAGTTTTTTATACTTATTGTCCATGACTTTGGTTTTGCCTCCTATTAACAGGGATATTCAAAATTAGGGAAGTAGTTTTTTTTAGTGGGAATATTTAAAAACTGCATCTTCTCATAGTTTTCTTTTGCTGAACAATTAGAAGTATTAAAACAAAATGTAGAATGAGCTGTTCTGTATATTCTACTCTAGACACTATTGTACCTCAACAAACAAAATGTGGTATATACATACAATGGAATACAATTCATCCATTAAAAAGTCATGAGATTATACTGCATGCTACAACATGGGTGTACCTTGAATACATTATCCTAAGCAAAATAAGCCAGACACAGGTTACCAGGGGCTGGAGTGAAGGGGAAAATGCAGAGTTATTATCACCAGTTACTGAAGTAATGAAAAAGTTTTGGAAATCAATGGTAATGATGGTTGCAGTAATACCACTGCATTGCACATATTAAAATGGCAACTTTTTGTTTATACATCTATCTATAATAAATTTTTAAAGGATTAAGGTGATGGAATTAAAAGGATGCATCACTTGTATCATCAGCTCCCAACAAATATAATTATTTCATTTAGTAGAATTTACATACCACATCACCTTCTTCCTGAAGGGGAATAAGGAAGAAATGTGAACAGTATTTCTTTTCCTTTGACTTTGTCAGAATAGGAAATCAATTTGTCCATATTTATAGGCACTGAAGGCTGCCTTACGAGGTGACAGCTTAGGTCCCTATAGCTTGGCAGTTTACAGAAGCCTTTTACATATAGTGTTCACTGTGATCTTGTGATGATTATGCATTGCTCAACTGAATTTCACAGAGGTCTGCTTTTGGCTTCCAGGTCTGATAGAAGTCTGGATCATCCTCTTGGAGCAGCTCACAGCAGCTGTGTCCAACTGTCCACGTCAGCACCAACCCCCCACTTTGGATTTGCTCTTTGAGCTGTTGAGAGATGTTACCAAAACACCTGGTAAGTATTTCTATGTCTGTCTGTTCAGGGCATTTTTATACATACAGCTCTTTCGAGGAAGGTATTTCTGTGTCTATTTCACTGCTGTAACACTAGACAGCATAACAGATGCTCAATACATATATTTTTAATGGCTGTGACTCAGTGACTTTTAAGACATGGCCTCGTACTGTTCATGGATTTCCTACCAGGTCATTTATAAATAATGGGTGGTGGCCAGTTAGTTGAATGTGTTGAACCCCACAATATTCAGGCCAAAGCTCTGGTATCAGTGTCCCCTTAAGCCAGCTGGCTTTCTCTGTTCCATGGTTCCAGGCTTCCTCTTTGCCTGGGTCACACCTACTCTTAGCCCCAGGGCATCAGTAAGGCTCACCAGAGCTACCACTGATGTGAGCCAGCCACTCAAATGTATATATAATATAGATAGCAGTATCTTAATTGTATAAGGGGAATTGATGATTAGATTTAGGGAAAGATATCTAGTGATTACCCTGATAGTACAGGGAGAAAGTGGCCATTGGGAATTTATTTCTTGTAATGAGTGAGTTAGGGCTAGCATGCACATTGAATCAGCCAAATTTTCCCAAGATCAAAGAAATCTTTTATAGAAATTTTAGTTTTCACTAATAGAATTACAACCACAAATGAAACCACAGGTTTAATTCCATAGTAATAAGAGGAGCTTTGTATTCAACATAAATTGATGATGACTTGATAATTGATACTATTTTAAGATCCATTAACAAAGTTTATATCAGAATTATTTTTAGGAAAACCATTATGACTACTCCTATGCATTAAAAAGTTAAAGATTTTCTATCTAAGAATAAGCAGGTATTTTATAGAAGGAATTATATGCCATTATTTGAAATCTATTTTATTGGCCAGTGCCATTTTCTTCTAAGTGTGGGTGAAGCAGCCCAATAATTCTACTTCTAGAAATCTATTAAAGGAAATTAATAGTAATGAAGATAAAAATCTATACATAATGAAAATTGATGAAGCATCTTGACTACCAAAATAATTATGAACAACATAAATGGGTTAAGTAAATTATGGTAAAAGCATGTAATATTCTATAAGCATTAAAATGAATATTTGTGAATAGTATTTAATGACATGAATAATTGTTTATAAGGCACTATGTTTAAATATATATATATAGTGTGTAGCACAATCTCAACTTTATGAGAAGCATTTATAAATACAGATACCCAAACATAATACATTCAAAAAGTACTAGAAGGAAACACATCAAAATATTTTCTTCCTTTATAGTCTCATGTTTTCTGTATTTATGATAAAAAGCATACCTTGCTTTTGTAATCAGAATTTTAAAAATCTATCAACATTTCCACAAAGATTCTTATTACGGCATTGTTTGTAAAGCCAAATATAGAAACCTCTTAAGTGTCCATTAGTAAGGGAATGGATAAGTAAACTAATGCATATACAGTTTGAGTAATTTACAACAGAATGTCGTAATAAAAATGAGGAATATCTAAATTTGCTGACAAAGAATGATCTCTAACACATACTGTTAAGGGCAAAATAATCATACAGACCAAGGTTTACAATATCCCATTTATAAAAAGTAATAAAACTATATTCCTCTTCATATAAATATATGTACTTACTGTTTAAAGGCTACAAACCATATGCATGTGTGTATTGTATATTTATGTCTGGGGACTAATTGATAAGTGAGGCTTTAGCTTCATCAGCATTATTTGAATTTGTAGTGAGTATATTTGTGTATTCCTTGTGTAATTAAAATCATGCAGAAACAAAAAAGAAAAATGTCACCGAAGACCCTATATTCTCCAGTCAGTGGTAAATTCCTTTTCCCTGATCCTTCTCAGACAGTGGGGAGCTCCTTCAAAAGAGATAGGCAGGGCCATGAGATGGCAGAGAGCTTCCCTTTTATTGCAGGAGAGGTGCTAAGATCACAATTCTGACACTGGCTTTTCTTTTTCAGGACCAGGGTTTGGCATCTATGCAGTTGTTCACCTTCTCCTTCCTGTGATGTCTCTTTGGCTTCTCCGTAGCCATAAAGACCATTCTTACTGGGACATGGCCTCGGCTAACTTCAAGCATGCCATTGGTCTGTCTTGTGAGCTGGTGGTGGAGCACATTCAGAGCTTTATCCACTCAGGTATCTGTGGTATCAGAGCAGCTCATACTGAGTCGTCGTTTAGTAGACAGCATTGTTGTCTAAAAGTGCCTAGTAAAGACCAGTGTGTGATTTTAGTCCTGAAAATTATTAAGATAGAATTACATGGTCCTCATGCGAAGAGTTGACTCATTGGAAAAGACTCTGATACTGGGAGGGATTGGGGGCGGGAGGAGAAGGGGACGACCGAGGATGAGATGGCTGGATGGCATCACGGACTCGATGGACATGAGTCTGAGTGAACTCCGGGAGATGGTGATGGATAGGGAGGCCTGGCGTGCTGCGATTCATGGGGTCACAAAGAGTCGGACACGACTGAGCGACTGAACTGAACTGAACTGAACTGAAGGTTAGAGAAACTCATGAGGACTTGACCCCAAAGGTGGGTCAGAAAGCAAAGATAAGAAATGGGGTCTCTACTAAGCATAAAACACACTGATTGAAAAAGAAGAGAAGAGAAAGAAAAACTAACCAGCCACTAACCACATCCCTAGGGGTAGTGTTTCTGTCCAGGTCAGGGCTTTGCCCAACTCAGGATCCTTGCAGATTCTACCGAGAATTGGTTGTGTTGCATCGCAAAGACTTTGTGGAAAACAGAATGTGATTTTGGAAGGTCTTCTTTTCTTTAGCCTGGGGACAGTATGCAGACTAAAGCCAAACTGAAAAGGTTCAAGAGGTGGTGGTTAATACAAGATGTTTTGTTTACTAAGAGCATTTAATTAAATATATTAATAATTCAACTAGCAACAGTAGGAATATTTGTTTTATCTTTCCCTTTAAGAATTAACATTTTTACTAGTTAGTATTCAATCTATATAATAGTATATGTTCTATTCTGCTTAAGTAGATGAAGTATATACTTTGAAAAGTCAGCCTCATGCATTTCATCTTGATATATCCAGAAACGGGTGGAATAAGCCAAGATTAGATAAAAATCCAAGAAAATCTGTGTTGTAATGGGTGTTTTATTTTGGTTGTTATGGCCATTTTTCTCATTGTTCTATTTTCTTGATATTTCTGTATGTTTTTCACACTCAGCCTTCCCGCTTTCACCATTCAGCCCATTCCTTTGCAGTACCATTGAATGCAGTCTCACTTTGATTTCCCTGTAGACATCAGGTATGAAAGCATGATCAACACCATGCTGAAGGACCTCTTTGAGCTACTGGTAGCATGTGTAGCCAAGCCCACGGAAACCATCTCCCGAGTAGGCTGCTCCTGCATTCGGTGAGAAAAAGGTTTCCTAACTCTCTACAGTTTTTATTATGAAGTGCAGGGAAATTAAATTCTTTTGTAGTAGCAGTCTACTTTTTATATATAAAAATGACTGTGCTACTAATTCTTCATTTCATTCAATTGGCAAATATATATTGTGGAAGTCATTAAACAGGGTACTCTACTGCCCAGAAAGTGATGTGACGAGGGTACCTACCCTTAGGGAGCATATAACCTGTTCTAAAGGACAGAACAGGCAGAGTCATGGGGGAGAGTGATAACAGCGAGGAGGGGGAGCTAGAAAGGCAATGAAAGGACAAGCCTGGGGAGCAGGGCGGTTGGCAGGAGCTTTTTGTGGTAATGATACTTGGTCGGCGCTCCCAAGGTGGGCAAGCTTCTGATAGGTGGTGACTTTGTAAGCAGAGGAATAGCATGAACAAATACATAGAGATAAGAATTACAAGTGGCAAGGGGGTTTTGTTTTGCTGTATGTAGAGGAGCAGTGGAAAATGGGGCTAGAATGGGAAAATTAGTATAGAATAGAAATATATATATATAGTCTTGTATGCGAACCTAAAGTTTAAACATTGGCCTGTTTGTAATGGGGGTCCATTTTTATATCCACTAGGTTAGGAAATAGTAGGACAATGGCATACCAGATGGGCAGAGAGTCCAACACACAAAGACAAAACATAGCAAGTCTTACAGGGAAACTGTAGACTAAATCTAGGCGCTCGCTGGGAAGGGCCTACCTTTTGTGCTATTAAAATGGCCGAATGCAAGAGTTGTTCCTCCCGGCAGGTACGTCCTCGTGACAGCGGGCCCCGTGTTCACGGAGGAGATGTGGAGGCTGGCCTGCTGTGCCCTGCAGGACGCCTTCTCAGCCACGCTCAAGCCAGTGAAGGTGAGCCACTCAGGAGAGAGCAGGGCGCCTGCCTCCTAGGAGGCGGTCTCACTGGGTGAGAACGAGGCAGGCATGTCAGTACTTTGTCCCAGACTCTGTGGCAGTGTCAGATCCACGACAGGGCCTGGAGCCATGCGCACCCAGCAAACGACCACTGTGTTGCTCCCTAGGACCTGCTGGGCTGCTTCCACAGTGGCACCGAGAGCTTCAGCGGGGAAGGCTGCCAGGTGAGGGTGGCCGCCCCGTCCTCCTCCCCAAGTGCCGAGGCCGAGTACTGGCGCATCCGAGCCATGGCTCAGCAGGTAAGGGCGGGGGCTTTTGATCTCAGGGGCTCAGGAAGCTTGAGATGCTGTTGGAGGTCCTTCTCAAAGGCTGTGCATCACCAAACTGCCTTTCTTTTCCCTTGGGGACATAAACCTCCTAGCTCTGACCTCTGAGCAGTGCTGATCTTTACTAGAAACAACTTGAACCCAATCAACAGCATTAAGGTCCTCTCACCATCTCTAGCTTGTGACATCCTCCAGCATCCTGATCACATGGGGTCCTTTTCCACCACCTAGACACTGCACTCCATATATAATTTGCTTGCCCTCCTTTTAAATATTTACTGCAATATTATTGTTAATCCTCAACTATGAGTGCTTAAGTTAGGATGGCAAACTTGTTTGTTTTTTCCTGTATCTCCCATAAGGAGCATAGAGCTTAACATTTACAAGTTGCTTAATAAATTTGAGTTGAATATTAACAACTCAGTAAAATTAAAATGCACTTGTCCGTGCAGGAATCACCACGTACCAGTGACTTTTTCTTCCTAACATATGGCAGAATTCATAAATATTGGTTGTAAGCAAAGCCAGAAGCAAAGAACATATTCTGTATATTTTTCTTGTCAGTCCTAGAGCAGGGCAGATAGAAGGCACTTATTAAATGTTTGTTGGGTCAATGAATCACAGAAGGCCTTCCAGCTTTATCATGAGCCACAGATACGCTCTCAAAAACTTAAGTGACCTGTCAATCTGCCTATAAGAAACCCTGCATGGGGCTTTCATCAGTAGTGTACCTTAATTCATGTATATTCATAACAGTTCTATTCATAATAGAGAACAAAAATGGACTAAATTCCAAACCACTATTGATTGGCTAAATTCTATCATGAATTAGCAACAGACATATTTGAATTGTGTTTTCCTATGCAGAAGATAATTTACATATATATGTGTTTAAAATATTAAGCAGTTATTATAAATGCATATGCACTGGGAAAATGAAGTGAGTTGGGGTTTATCTTCAAAAGTTCCCTTTCTCTACAAAATCTATTTAACTTCTTAAGGGAATCTCCCCTCAGCACACTGATAACCCAGGATGCCCTGACTATCAATCAGTGTAAAGAACTCAGTCACCTTCACATTGTCAGTGGAGAAGTCTCTTGTCAAGTCTGTCTTCTCCTCAGAGCGTGGGACAAAGAACCTCCCACCTTCAGCTTCTCTTTCATCTGCTGAGCACATCCCTCCCCTAAGCAGTGAGTCTGACCAGGAACCATAAGGGAGAAGGCAAGAGGGTGGGCCTCCAGAGGGGTGGTTTCTCCAAGTAGGAAACCATCCTGGCTGGTTAGATAAAGAATTTTCCCATGTGACTCCAATGGTCTTTTCAACCACATCCTACCACATAGCAAGAAAATGGAATCCTGTTCTGAAATATATTATTAATGGAGAAGAACAGCTAGTGAACCTTTCATTTCCTAATATTTCTTTCTTCTTCAGTCATAAACCTTCCTCCCATATTCACTTAAGATAACCCAATATGCAATTATAATTTAACAAAATTTGGGGCTTCCCTCATAGCTCAGTCGGTAAAGAATCTGCCTGCAATGCAGGAGACCCGGGTTCGATTCCTGGGGCCAGAAAATCCCCTGGAGAAGGAAATGGCAACCCACTCTAGTATTCTTGCCTGGAAAATCCCATGGACAGAGGAGCCTGGCTGGCTACAGTCCATGGGGTCACAAGAGTAGCGACTAAACCACCAACAACAAAATTTGGCAAGAAAAGGTTTTTGAAAAACACTCATTTTCAAAGGTAAGTCATGAAAGTGGATTAAATAACATCAAATGAAATCATTTAAATCAGAATCCAAGCAGTGGTTACTATTTTCTACGTCTCTTCTCCCAATGTCTAATAGAGTAACATGGCCACATCACTGTCCTGAAAGGAAAGGTCCCAATTAATTTCCCATTCCTGCATCGGATAGATGTACCAAACAGACCAGAGAAGATCTCTCGCAAACATAGCCCCTTTTTATTTACTCTTAATTAATATTAAATGTCAGTCCTTGCTGTTTGGAATGTAATGACTTGTCATGTGGTAGAAGCAGTCGTGTTATTACTATTAGTGCCAGCAGCTAACATTTATTGAGTATTTACTCTTCTAGTGCTCTGTATGTGTTACTACACTTATTAATTCATTTAATGCAACAAACATACCAAGTAGGAAACCATCACTGACCTCATTTTAGAGGTGAGAAATTGAGTAGAAAGAGGACGCCTCTGGCCAAGGGTCATCCATCCAGCTGATCCCCGGTAGAGGCAGGTCAAGGATGGTGGCACTCTGAACTGTATCTTTCTCTACCTGTGCAGGTATTTATGTTGGATACCCAGTGCTCACCAAAGACTCCAAACAACTTCGATCATGCTCAGTCCTGTCAGCTGATTATTGAACTGCCTCCTGATGAGAAGCCAAGTGGACACACGAAGAAGAGGTAAGCATCTTAAACTTCAGCAGGGAGGACACGCGCCAACAGGGACGCTCATTCGTCCCCCGCTCTTGTTCACTGTAATTCAGCCGTCAGCCGAGAATGCTGAAAACAGCTGTGGAATCCCTTAGCAAACGTTTCATACAAAACTGTTTAATTTCCCACACTTCTCATGTCTTAGCCTGCTAGGACTGCCATAACAAAGTACTGGCTGGCTTAAACAATGAAAATTTAATTTCTCACAGTTCTGGTCTCTTTGGAGGCCTCCCTCCTTGACTTTGAGATGAATGCCTGCTCCCTGTGCCTTCCTGTGGTCTCTCCTCTGTGTCTATGTCCAGATTTCCTCTTCCTGTAAGGACACCAGTTATTTGGATTAGGGTCCATACTAATGCCCTCAGTTTAACCTAATTGCTTCTTTAAAGATCCTTTTTCCAAGTACATATTCTGTGATGTTAGGACTTCTATGAATTGGGAGAGGATACAACTCAGTGTATCTATAGCATCATACATATTATAATCCTTTTTTTTTCCTGCTTTTTGTGGCTGTTTTTTTTTTAATAATCCTTTTTTAAAAAGTAATTTGAGGCCTGATCCATACTATTTCAGTGAGAAATATTTCTCATGAGCAGTACAGTTATTAGGATAGAGAAAGATCTGTGTGTGCCACAAGAAACTTGCCTTTTTAAATACCGTCATCCTGCCTAAAAACCATTGTTCCTAGAGTTCAGGATGAAGCCAATGACTGAAAGTTTCCATTTTTAAACTTCTGACACACTAATCCACCTGTGCATGAGGAAACATTCAGGGAGACTGCGGAGCAGGGGACCCAAAATCAAATCCAGGTCTGGCCAAGTGCAGTACCTGTATCTTTTCCCATTTAAGGGAAAGAGTGTGATTTTTTTCAAAAGTTACAGCAGTTAATATAGCAGCTTGATTAATACGCCTAATTTGGGTAAAATTTCTAGGCACTGATTTTTTTAGTCAAGCATGTATGATACATACAAAAGACTATGTGGAAGGTTCATGAGTTATAGACCATGAATAAAAAGTGAGATAACTAATGAACCTGCCACTGAACTTCAGACGTAGAACTTTACCAATATCCCATGTGCTCCTCCCGATTCTATGCCTGCTTCCCTCCACTGCAGATCACTGTTCTACATACCAAGGGCTATACACTCCTTTCCACATCTTTAGGCTTTGATCTACTTTTAAAATTTAGTTCTTTTTTAATATTTCTAGTCCCGTCAGTTAATTATTCCTGCTAAAATAGTTTTTTGAAGTAAAAGTAGGAGAAAAAGGAGAGAAAGGAGTAAGCTGAATTCACATTATAAATAAAATATAGAAAAAAAACAGGATCACCTAATATTGCTGTGTATTGGTTTAAAGGCTTTAACAGGTTAAGATTTAATAGACAATTACCCCCTCAATGAAATTTCAGCAAAACAGGAAAAGTATATTAAATTCTTTAGTAGAGACCACTATGCCTAAAAACATTCTCCAAAATTCTTTGAATATTTTGCATTGTTGGACTGGACTCACTCACAGGGGCAATTCTTAGCATAGAAGGTAGTAAACAATGAGTTAGATGTAAGAAAAGTTTGTGTATCTGTTGGTTAGGTGCCTCCTAAGATGTCCACATCAAAATCACCCATTGGAGGGAAAGAAATAGACGAACTAAGGCCAGACTGTAACATTTAAGAGAAATTTGGGTTTCATTTTTAAGTCATTTTGACATTGACAACCCCAGGACATTTAAGCCCCATAATCTTAATGTGAGCTTTATGATGCACTTTTAACTGTGAATCTGTTTATCTCTGCTGCTGACTTTAGCATGTTTTAAGTCAGCCACTTGTTAAGCAGTTCACTCCAAATTACCCTGTCTGGAGGCTTGCTTGCCTGTACACCTTGCATCAGAAGCAGGAAGGGAAGGTGTAAGTTTCTCCACCTCAAGGTTCCCCTCATAAAGGGTGTGCTGGAGAAAAATTACCTGTTGATTTTTGTTTGCTCCAGATCTGTCTTGCCTCCTGTCAGCATAGATGATGATGAAGAGTTGCAGATCTATAAAGAGTTATTAACAAAATTTGGCAAGAAAAGGTTTTTGAAAAACACTCATTTTCAAAGGTAAGTCATGAAAGTGGATTAAATAACATCAAATGAAATCATTTAAATCAGAATCCAAGCAGTGGTTACTATTTTCTACGTCTCTTCTCCCAATGTCTAATAGAGTAACATGGCCACATCACTGTCCTGAAAGGAAAGGTCCCAATTAATTTCCCATTCCTGCATCGGATAGATGTACCAAACAGACCAGAGAAGATCTCTCGCAAACATAGCCCCTTTTTATTTACTCTTAATTAATATTAAATGTCAGTCCTTGCTGTTTGGAATGTAATGACTTGTCATGTGGTAGAAGCAGTCGTGTTATTACTATTAGTGCCAGCAGCTAACATTTATTGAGTATTTACTCTTCTAGTGCTCTGTATGTGTTACTACACTTATTAATTCATTTAATGCAACAAACATACCAAGTAGGAAACCATCACTGACCTCATTTTAGAGGTGAGAAATTGAGTAGAAAGAGGACGCCTCTGGCCAAGGGTCATCCATCCAGCTGATCCCCGGTAGAGGCAGGTCAAGGATGGTGGCACTCTGAACTGTATCTTTCTCTACCTGTGCAGGTATTTATGTTGGATACCCAGTGCTCACCAAAGACTCCAAACAACTTCGATCATGCTCAGTCCTGTCAGCTGATTATTGAACTGCCTCCTGATGAGAAGCCAGGTGGACACACGAAGAAGAGGTAAGCGTCTTAAACTTCAGCAGGGAGGGCACGCACCAACAGGGACGCTCATTCGTCCCCCGCTCTTGTTCACTGTAATTCAGCCGTCAGCCGAGAATGCTGAAAACAGCTGTGGAATCCCTTAGCAAAGGTTTCATACAAAACTGTTTAATTTCCCACACTTCTCATGTCTTAGCCTGCTAGGACGGCCATAACAAAGTACTGGCTGGCTTAAACAATGAAAATTTAATTTCTCACAGTTCTGGTCTCTTTGGAGGCCTCCCTCCTTGACTTTGAGATGAATGCCTGCTCCCTGTGCCTTCCTGTGGTCTCTCCTCTGTGTCTATGTCCAGATTTCCTCTTCCTGTAAGGACACCAGTTATTTGGATTAGGGTCCATACTAATGCCCTCAGTTTAACCTAATTGCTTCTTTAAAGATCCTTTTTCCAAGTACATATTCTGTGATGTTAGGACTTCTATGAATTGGGAGAGGATACAACTCAGTGTATCTATAGCATCATACATATTATAATCCTTTTTTTTTTTCCTGCTTTTTGTGGCTGTTTTTTAATAATCCTTTTTTAAAAAGTAATTTGAGGCCTGATCCATACTATTTCAGTGAGAAATATTTCTCATGAGCAGTACAGTTATTAGGATAGAGAAAGATCTGTGTGTGCCACAAGAAACTTGCCTTTTTAAATACCGTCATCCTGTCTAAAAACCATTGTTCCTAGAGTTCAGGATGAAGCCAATGACTGAAAGTTTCCATTTTTAAACTTCTGACACACTAATCCACCTGTGCATGAGGAAACATTCAGGGAGACTGTGGAGCAGGGGACCCAAAATCAAATCCAGGTCTGGCCAAGTGCAGTACCTGTATCTTTTCCCATTTAAGGGAAAGAGTGTGATTTTTTTCAAAAGTTACAGCAGTTAATATAGCAGTTCGATTAATATGCCTAATTTGGGTAAAATTTCTAGGTACTGATTTTTTTAGTCAAGCATTTATGATACATACAAAAGACTATGTGGAAGGTTCATGAGTTATAGACCATGAATAAAAAGTGAGATAACTAATGAACCTGCCACTGAACTTCAGACGTAGAACTTTACCAATATCCCATGTGCTCCTCCCGATTCTATGCCTGCTTCCCTCCACTGCAGGCCACTGTTCTACATACCAAGGGCTATACACTCCTTTCCACATCTTTAGGCTTTGATCTACTTTTAAAATTTAGTTCTTTTTTAATATTTCTAGTCCCTTCAGTTAATTATTCCTGCTAAAATAGTTTTTTGAAGTAAAAGTAGGAGAAAAAGGAGAGAAAGGAGTAAGCTGAATTCACATTATAAATAAAATATAGAAAAAAACAGGATCACCTAATATTGCTGTGTATTGGTTTAAAGGCTTTAACAGGTTAAGATTTAATAGACAATTACCCCCTCAATGAAATTTCAGCAAAACAGGAAAAGTATATTAAATTCTTTAGTAGAGACCACTATGCCTAAAAACATTCTCCAAAATTCTTTGAATATTTTGCATTGTTGGACTGGACTCACTCACAGGGGCAATTCTTAGCATAGAAGGTAGTAAACAATGAGTTAGATGTAAGAAAAGTTTGTGTATCTGTTGGTTAGGTGCCTCCTAAGATGTCCACATCAAAATCACCCATTGGAGGGAAAGAAATAGACGAACTAAGGCCAGACTGTAACATTTAAGAGAAATTTGGGTTTCATTTTTAAGTCATTTTGACATTGACAACCCCAGGACATTTAAATAAGCCCCATAATCTTAATGTGAGCTTTATGATGCACTTTTAACTGTGAATCTGTTTATCTCTGCTGCTGACTTTAGCATGTTTTAAGTCAGCCACTTGTTAAGCAGTTCACTCCAAATTACCCTGTCTGGAGGCTTGCTTGCCTGTACACCTTGCATCAGAAGCAGGAAGGGAAGGTGTAAGTTTCTCCACCTCAAGGTTCCCCTCATAAAGGGTGTGCTGGAGAAAAATTACCTGTTGATTTTTGTTTGCTCCAGATCTGTCTTGCCTCCTGTCAGCATAGATGATGATGAAGAGTTGCAGATCTATAAAGAGTTATTTCACTGTTTGTTTCAGTACTTTTCTTCTGAAAGTTTGATCTCTTCAGTATTACTGCTTCTTCCCCACTGCTTTCTTATTGCTGCATTATGTGGCTTAAACCTGAGGGGGAGTCTCTGTCCTTTTTAACACGTTCAGTTAGAAATTTATATCTCAAAGCATCAAAGGAAATACTTTGGTTGACAGGATGCTTTGACATGGCTTTGATCAACTCTCTCTTTAGGCATTTGCTGGTAAAGGGCTTTGCATTTCTCAGGTAACAGGCAATATTCTCCTGAGCTAGGCTGCTTATACCTTCAGAAGTCACACACACACTCCCCGGGTATGCGTCTTACTTCAGGAGTCCAGGCTGCCAGTGGAAAGGGGCCGAAGTGTGGGAGCCATTGCTCCTGGAGACTGTTTCCTCCGGGGGCCTACACTCAGCACTAACATGGTTTTTCTTATTTTGTTTGAACGTTTCTCTCACCATATACTTGCCCTGGAACAAGAAGATGAATAAGGCACTGCCTTGTCCCTTGAAGATTTCTGGGGCAGTTGGGAGGCCAGATAAGTGATAGGATTTCCCTTCTTAGGGTCCTATAGATGCAGACCAGAAGCACTAGACCAAACTGGTGGCCTTCCCAGCTGCTGCTTCAGAAGAGTTCATACTCAGGTAGCCTGATAACTTCCCAAAAACTACTTCTGTGGCAGGGAAGTTGAGAGGGATTGGGGAATTATTTTTTAATGGGTTCAGAGTCTGTTTGGGATGATAAAAATGATGTAGAAATAGATAGTGGTGATGATTACACAACACTGTGTGTACTTAATAGCCATGAATTGAACTTTTAAAGATAGTGAAAATAGTAAAAAAAAATAGTAACTTTAGGTTATATACACTTTACCACACAAAAAAGTTGCCTAAGTGATTTGTTAGAAGGGGTTGTGTGAGTTCTTTGAACTTATTCCATTTTTGCTGAAAGTACAACGTTGTCTCTGAGATACCGCTATGCAAAGGGCAAAGTCAGCCTTTCAAAACTGTATGGGAGGGTTTTTTTTTTCCTTCTTTGCTAGTTAAAATATTTTTCCTGCTAGTTATAAAAGTAATTTTTAAATTCATGGTCTAAAAAACAATGGCACAAATGAACTTATTTACAAAACAGGAAGAGTCACAGATCTAGAAAACAGACTCATGGTTACCGGGGGGAGGTATACATGGGGAGATTGGTATTAACATACATGCACTACTGTATAGCACAACTCTACTCAATACTCTAATGACCTATGTGGAAAAAGAATACGTAAACCTACTCTTTTTTAGATATATATAACTGATGCACTTGGCTATACACCTGAAACCAACACAACATTTTAAATCAACTGTACTCCAATAAAACTTTAAAAAGAATAAAGCAAAAAATATGAACAGATTTATAGTATGAATTATAACTGTGTCTTTATCCAGTTATGAGAATTAGTTTGCAACATGATCTAAGCTATTTTCATGAAATTCTAAGAGCAATGAAAAGAATGAGAAACCATAAACCCAAAGCCACATTGATGAATTAAACTATTTTCTTAGTACAGGAATCCAACCAAACAAAAGGGGCTGAATCACCAAGTATTTGAGCATTCACTTGTAATGTCGCTTTATCAGGTCTTTGCCCTGATTAGGAAATTGTCATGACTGGTGAGTTGCATCTGCTTTTCAACCAGGAGATCTGGTCCGATATCTAGAGTATTCACTCTCTCCCACTTCCCCCAAGTGCACATCCAAGGCCCACAGAGTCCCACGTCATTGCTGACAGAAAAGGATGCAAGGAAGGAATTAGCCTGTTCTGAATGAATGCTTTCTCTCCTAGATTTGCTTTAGAATGCTGCAAATTAAATTATCAATTTCTTTCTTTGAAAATGTTAGCCCTATAATACCTCTAAAGTTAAACCTTTTCAATGTTTGGATCTCTTCTATCACACACTGGAAGAAATAAAGCTTTTATACATATGCATCTAAAGCATGAACATTTTTGGTCCTGGAAAGCTGGTTTGGTGCCTACAAACCAACTTCAATAAGATTCTAGAACTTTGAGTTTGAAGATGGCAGAGTAGAAGGACATGAGCTCACCTCTTCTTCCAGAAACCCAGATCACAACTAACTGCTGAATAACCGTGGTCAAAAAAAAAAAACAAAACACAACCTTCCAAGAAAGATACCCTGTGTCCAAAGACAAATAAGCCACAAGAAGACAGTAGGAGGGACACAACCATGATAAAATCAAAGCCCATATACACCAGGTAGGTGACCCACAAACTGGAATGGAAAACAGTTATACCACAGAAGTTCTCCCACAGGGGTAAAAATTCTGAGCCCCACATCAGGCTCCCCAGCTTGGGGGTCTGGCAACAGGAAGATGAGCTAATGAGGCCCCAGAGAATGTGGCCTTGAAAACGAATGGGATTTGGTTACAGGAATTCCACTCTCAGAGGGTACACACAGGGCCTCGAGTGGATAGCAACCAGAGGAAAAAAGCAATAACCTCATAAGAGAGAAGGCCACACTTACCTATTGGAGCATCTCCTGTGAAAGCAGTCAAGGGGCAGGTGTGGCTCGATGTGAACACTTGTGGCAGTCATTCTGGGGGAGTACTCGTTGGTGTGCGCCCTCGAGGAAGACTCCAGCTTAGCAGCAAATGCTGAAGGAACTTCTGTAGGCAGAGAAGGCCACAACTAGAAATAAGAAAATTATGAATGGAAAAGCTCACGGGTAAAGGCAAACATGCAATAAAGGTAGGAAATCATCCACACACAAATATGATATGGAAGTCAGCAGTCATGAGAACAGGAGAGCACAAATGCAAGATAACTGGAAATGCATTCAAAATTAAAACACCAGCAGGGACTTCCCTGATGAATCAGGTGCAGTCCCTGGTGTGGGAAGATTCCACATGCCATGGAGATACTGGACTCATGTTCCACAACAGCCTGCCCACCTGGATCCTGTGCTCTGCAACAAGAGAAGCCACCTCAGTGAGAAGCACATGCACCGTGACTAGAGAGTAGCCATAGATCACTGAAACTAGAGAAAGCCTGCACAAAGTAAGAAAGACCCAGCATAGGAATAAGTAAATTAACATTAAAAAAAACCCAGCAATTTAAAACAATCCTATCTATGTATAGACTGTTACAGTATCAAAGCCTCATGATAACTGCAAACCAAAAATCTACAGTAGATACACTCACAAAAAGAAAAAGGAATCCAAACACAATACTAAATTAAATGATCAAATCACAAGAGGACAAGAGAGGAAAGGAAGAAAAAAGATCTACAAAAACAAATCCAAAACAGTTAATGAAATGGCACTAAGAACATATACGTGTGAGTACTAAGTCGCTTCAGTCGTGTCCAACTCTGTGTGACCCGATGGACTGTAGCCTGCCAGGCTCATCTGTCCGTAGGATTCTCCAGGCAAGAATACTAGAATGGGTTACCATGCCCTCCTCCAGAGGATCTCCCCAACCCAGGGATCAAACCCACATCTCCTGCATCACAGGAGGATTCTTTACTGCTGAGCCACTGGAAAGCCTCAGAACATACATATAATTACCTTAAATGTTCCAACCAAAAGACATAGTCTAGTTGAATGGATACAAAAACAAGGCTTGTACACATGCTGTCTACAAGAGAGCCATTTCAGATCTAGGGACACATACAGACTGAAAGTGAGGAAATAGAATAAGGTATTCCACGCAGATGGAAGTCAAAAGAAAGCTGGAGTAGCAATATTCATAACAAACAAAATACTTTAAAATAAGGACTATTACAAGAAACAAATAAGGATACTACATAATGATCAGCAGATCAGTGAAGAAGATCTAACAATTGTAAATATATATTCACCCAACATAGGAGCTATACAACACACTATCCATCCTGACTTTGTGCTTTCAGAGGCTATCCCTGAACAAAATAAAATTATGCTTTTGGAGAAAAGAATACTTTGGAATCTTGCAATTAGCTATTTCTTGGAATTCCCTAGATAAGTAGCATAATAGAGGTTGTAAGCTCTTGAGCCTATCTTAGTGAAATAAAGACTTCATTCATAGGCAGGAAAAAGTGAAACTGAGGAAAAGAGATGAACTCAAAGGTCCAAGCATAATGTTAATTATAATTTTTCTATTAAAAATTCCTCAGCCAATACTTTAAAAATAATAGAAGCCTTGGGTTTAAGGGAAAATGCCGAAAGGTAGGCTACAGGCCAATTAAAATTAGTATGTGTGTGTGCTTAGTTGCTCAGTCATGCCCAACTCTTTGTGACCCCATTGACTGTAGCCCACCTGTCTATGGAATTCTCCAGCCAAGAATACTGGAGTGGGTTACCATTTTCTCCTTCAGGGCTTCTTCTGGACCCAGGGATCAAACCCACGTCTCTTGCATCTCCTGAATTGGCAGGCAGACTCTTTACCACTGGCATTACCTGGGAAGCCTAAGATTAATATAACTCAACAGAAATTGTTGTTTTCTTGATTTGTTTACTACTCATAACTACAAAAGAAAACAGGTTATATACTGTAATTGTGCCTATGTTAAAAAGTTTTTATAAAGTCATTCTGTTTCCCAAGGCTTGTTGACAATTGTTAACTCAGTATCAGAACATTAATTCTATAGCTCCTAGAATTTTTTTGGTCAGGAATTCCATTATTTATGATTAAAGTTGTCATCCTGTAATGTCGTCCAAAAAATTTGTGCTTTTTGAAGAAATACATTAAAATACAAGTAGTTTGTAATTTTGCCTAGTCATTCTGGTTTTGCTCTCAGGTAACTCATAGAAGGCAGCAGGCTGTTAACCAATGCTTTTTTTTTTTTTTCTTGAAGTGTTTCTTTCAGGGAAATTGTGGTGAGTTTACTATCCCATCAAGTATTACTCCAGAACTTATATGATATCTTATTAGAAGAGTTTGTCAAAGGCCCCTCTCCTGGGGAGGAGAAGATCCAAGGGCCAGAAACCAAGCTGGCTGGCTTCCTCAGATACATCTCCATGCAGAACCTGGCCGTCATCTTTGACCTCCTGCTGGACTCCTACAGGACGGCCAGAGAGTTTGACACCAGCCCGGGGCTGAAGTGCCTGCTGAAGAAAGTGTCTGGCATAGGGGGCGCTGCCAACCTCTACCGCCAGTCCGCCATGAGTTTCAACATTTATTTCCACGCGCTGGTCTGTGCTGTTCTTAGCAACCAAGAAACCATCACTGCTGAGCAAGTGAAGAAGGTCCTCTTTGAGGACGACGAGAGGAGCACAGATTCGTCCCAGCAGTGTTCATCAGAAGATGAAGACATTTTTGAGGAGACCGCCCAGGTGAGCCCCCCGAGAGGCAAAGAGAAGAGGCAGTGGAGGGCTCGGATGCCCTCGCTCAGCGTCCAGCCCGTCAGCAACGCGGACTGGGTGTGGCTGGTCAAGAGGCTTCACAAGCTGTGCATGGAGCTGTGTAACAACTACATCCAGATGCACCTGGACCTGGAAAGCAGTATGGAGGAGGCCCCAGTCTTCAAGAGCGACCCTTTCTTCATCCTTCCCTCCTTCCAGTCCGAGTCCTCCACCCCGTCCACCGGGGGCTTCTCAGGGAAAGACACGCCTTCCGAGGATGACCGCAGTCAGAGCCGGGATCACGCGGGCGAGCCTCTGAGCCTGAGGGGGGCCAGCGGGGAGCTGCTGCTGCTGCCCCCGAGCCCCAAGCTGGAGAAGAAGGATCCCAGCCGCAAGAAGGAGTGGTGGGAGAACGCGGGCAACAAAATCTATACCATGGCAGCCGACAGGACCATCTCAAAGCTGATGACCGAGTACAAGAAGAGGAAACAGCAGCACAACCTGCCCGTCTTCCCCAAAGAGATCAAGGTGGAGAAGAAGGGAGAGGCGCTGGGCGCCAGGGGCCAAGGCTCCCCGCTGCTCCAGCGGCCCCAGCACCTGATGGACCAGGGGCAGATGCGGCACTCTTTCAGCGCCGGCCCCGAACTGCTGCGCCAGGAGAAGCGGCCCCGCTCCGGCTCCACCGGCAGCTCCCGGAGTGTCTCCGCGAGGGACGCAGAAGCCCAGATCCAGGTGTGTCCCGGCTCACCAAAGGCTGCAAAGGGCTGTGCCCGGCTATGCAGGAGGGCGGCGAGGTACCAGGGATCCACCTGTTCCCGCTCCGGGAGTACTCAGACACGTCCCGAGCCTCCAAGATATAGGATCCATTAGTATATCCTTATGAAACTGAAATCTTACACTCAGATAATTTCAGAAATTCTTTTTATGGGTTATAACAGATACTATCCAGAATTAGGACCCCTTCTCCCTACCCTGCCCCGGGCTGTGTAAATAAGATGACTCCAAAGCTTATTAGAAAATGAATAGACTTTAACTGGCATCGAGTCCTGAGTTTCTCCTTTGAAGTTAGCACTGAAGCAATTCTCTAGAAAACGTATGTAAATGGAAAAGGCAAAGTGCACATTATGTGGTTATTCCAATGAATTGTTGTTCTAGCCCATTCTGAGCACAAAATTCTCATTCTTCAGAGTATTCCTATTCCTTTTATATTTAATAATTGTAATTCTATGGTACATCCCCAAAATGAGCTTGAGAAGTAAAGAATAATGGCACCATTTTGTTCAATTTAAGAAAAGAGGGGCTGGGAAAAGAGAAAAAGAAGAATCTAGACTCATCCAGGGCCCTTCAGAAATAATCTGGATGTTTATCTTCAACTGTAGATTTCTGTTGCAGGCACAGTAAATTAGGAGCAATTGGGCAGGACTGTACAGGAGTGTTTTCTTATAATGAACATAAATTTGAAATTATTATGTATCTTGCAAGCTACTTTTTTTGCACTGATGTATCTTAGACATAGAACTTAAACTTAATTCAGAATCCACAAAAATTATCTTAGACAAAATTTGAGAAAGTATCCAGATTGAGATGTAAGGTTATTCTTTAACAGATGACCTTTTTGACAAACAAATATTAGTTGCTTTTTCATGTCTGGGAGATTTGCTTATAATTTTAGATGCTATGCTATGCCTGCATGCTTAGTCATGTTTGACTCTTTGTGACCTTTTGGACTGGAGCCCGCCAGGATTCTCTGTCCATAGGCAAGAATGCTAGAGCAGGGTGCCATTTCTTTTTCCAAGGGACCTTCCCAACCCAGGAATTGAACCCACATCTCCTATGTCTCCTGCATTGTAGGAGGACTCTATCTGCTGAGCCACTGGGGAAGACCCATAATTTTAGAAGTTATCCTAAATTAAGGCAAAAAGTGAAAGTCATGTCTGACTCTTTGCAACCCCATGGACTGTAGCCCACCAGTCTCCTCTGTCCATGGAATTCTCCTGGCCAGAATACTGGAGTGGGTTGCCATTCCCTTCTCCAGGGAATCTTCCTGATGCAGGGATCAAACCTGGGTCTCCTGCATTGCCATCTCCTCTTTACTACCTGAGCTACCAGGGAAGACCTCTTCCAAGTTTTCTAGGTGTTATAGAGACTATTTATTAAGTGTCTTATGGCCTATGAAACTCTCATGAGAAGGCAAGAGATTTTTTAAACATCTGAAGAATAAGAATTTTGTACTTTGTAAAAACTGAAAATAAGATATTCCTAATGTTAGAGGAGTCTCTGCTTCCGTTTATATATATGAACTTAAGCTGACATTTTATTATAAGCACATTAAAGACTAACTTACTGAAGCCAGAAGCCTGAGAAAACTTCATTTGCAGATTAGCCACACTCAAGTGTACAAATGAAACCACTGGAGAAAACTGCTCATTCTCTTAATTCATTTCTCTTAGGCATGGACCAACATGGTGCTAACAGTCCTCAATCAGATTCAGATCCTCCCAGACCAGACCTTCACCGCCCTCCAGCCAGCAGTGTTCCCGTGTATCAGCCAGCTCACCTGTCACGTGACTGACATCAGAGTTCGCCAGGCTGTGAGAGAATGGCTCGGCAGAGTGGGCCGTGTCTATGACATCATTATGTAGAAGACCCACCTTCCAGGCCCAAGGAAAAATGCTAGGATGGTTCAGAGTATGTCTGCCAATCCAGCTGATAGCATTTTCCCCACCACCAGCCCCAGTGTCTCAGAGAACACCCAGTCCATCCCTAACTAATCAGCACTGGGGCTATTCTGGATGCTAAGGTAATACGTGGATGACACAAGTGATACTCTAATTTTGCAGAGCATTTCTGAAGAGTCTACACTCCTTGACTCATTTCTAAATCTTATTTCCCAATGCATTAGCCTGTACTGTTAACCCCAAATGGGTCACTTTTAAGGACCACTCCTATGAAAACACTACATTATCCACTGATTCATTATTTTAAAAAATGCAATAGCTAAAGAAATATCTGGTGGTAAGTCAAGCTGATGTACATGCAGACATCTCATATCAGACAGGATTAATTGGAGGAAGATATATATTATGGTTATGAGTTCGGCAGGGAAGAAACAGTTAGAAAAATGTATTCTTGGGTGTCCTAATCAAGAAAGGGAAGATTCACTTCCTCTGTAAAATATTCCAGAATATTTCAAAATTGTTCCTAAGTTGTCAAGATTTTCTGGTTGGTATTCGCCAACTTCATGTAAGGTACTGTTGTGCCTTCATGTCCCTGCTTCTAAAGGAAGAAAGTTCTTTCCTGGCAGGGTTTTAAGCCTGTGGCATGGAAACTTTTGATGCATAGTACCCAGTGGTATTGGCTGATACAGTGCCAAATGTCTTGACTGGCCACCCTGACAGTCCCACTAGTCTTTGCTTTTGCTCCCAAGGCAAGAAACGAAAAGGGAAAGCAAAAATGGTGCCTTAGTTCCTTGTTGCACAGACATTTCTATGCTCCACAATAATCTGAATATAAGGTATAACATTTGGTTTTTAAGAAAACAAAACAACTCATTTTATATCAACATGTTTGGAAAAAAGGAACTCAAGAATTTGCCGTCCAGTGAGCTGACTTCTCAGGGAAGGGGGAAGGAAGTATAGGGGTAGGGAGACAGTTGGAAGGGGTGGGAAAAAAGATGATGAAACCATTTAAAATCTGAAAATATTAGACAACAGTCATATGAAATTATAGTGTCATTCATATATGATGTAGTCTCAAAATAACATAAAACTACAGGAGAAAAGTCATAGAATGAAGTTTAGGAAATAACGTTTTTCAATTTAAAATATTGCAGGGTGGGAAAAAAGATGATGAAACCATTTAAAATCTGAAAATATTAGACAACAGTCATATGAAATTATAGTGTCATTCATATATGATGTAGTCTCAAAATAACATAAAACTACAGGAGAAAAGTCATAGAATGAAGTTTAGGAAATAACGTTTTTCAATTTAAAATATTGCTCCTCTCTGGCAAATAGATTGGCCATTTGTTTGAAGCCTTTTATTCAGGCCATTATTTTAAGCAGATTTTTTTTTTCTAATTATCACTAAATAGTTTGGAATCTTTGTCTTATTATTTATAGTATATATATTTTTTATTTATAGTATATTTAATATTAAATTATAAAAGTGATTGTAATTCCTCAATCAAGCCCACTCATACACATTCTAAAGAGTTAGTTAACTTCTGTGGCAGGGAAGTTGAGAGGGATTGGGGAATTATTTTTTAATGGGTTCAGAGTCTGTTTGGGATGATAAAAATGATGTAGAAATAGATAGTGGTGATGATTACACAACACTGTGTGTACTTAATAGCCATGAATTGAACTTTTAAAGATAGTGAAAATAGTAAAAAAAAATAGTAACTTTAGGTTATATACACTTTACCACACAAAAAAGTTGCCTAAGTGATTTGTTAGAAGGGGTTGTGTGAGTTCTTTGAACTTATTCCATTTTTGCTGAAAGTACAACGTTGTCTCTGAGATACCGCTATGCAAAGGGCAAAGTCAGCCTTTCAAAACTGTATGGGAGGGTTTTTTTTTTCCTTCTTTGCTAGTTAAAATATTTTTCCTGCTAGTTATAAAAGTAATTTTTAAATTCATGGTCTAAAAAACAATGGCACAAATGAACTTATTTACAAAACAGGAAGAGTCACAGATCTAGAAAACAGACTCATGGTTACCGGGGGGAGGTATACATGGGGAGATTGGTATTAACATACATGCACTACTGTATAGCACAACTCTACTCAATACTCTAATGACCTATGTGGAAAAAGAATACGTAAACCTACTCTTTTTTAGATATATATAACTGATGCACTTGGCTATACACCTGAAACCAACACAACATTTTAAATCAACTGTACTCCAATAAAACTTTAAAAAGAATAAAGCAAAAAATATGAACAGATTTATAGTATGAATTATAACTGTGTCTTTATCCAGTTATGAGAATTAGTTTGCAACATGATCTAAGCTATTTTCATGAAATTCTAAGAGCAATGAAAAGAATGAGAAACCATAAACCCAAAGCCACATTGATGAATTAAACTATTTTCTTAGTACAGGAATCCAACCAAACAAAAGGGGCTGAATCACCAAGTATTTGAGCATTCACTTGTAATGTCGCTTTATCAGGTCTTTGCCCTGATTAGGAAATTGTCATGACTGGTGAGTTGCATCTGCTTTTCAACCAGGAGATCTGGTCCGATATCTAGAGTATTCACTCTCTCCCACTTCCCCCAAGTGCACATCCAAGGCCCACAGAGTCCCACGTCATTGCTGACAGAAAAGGATGCAAGGAAGGAATTAGCCTGTTCTGAGTGAATGCTTTCTCTCCTAGATTTGCTTTAGAATGCTGCAAATTAAATTATCAATTTCTTTCTTTGAAAATGTTAGCCCTATAATACCTCTAAAGTTAAACCTTTTCAATGTTTGGATCTCTTCTATCACACACTGGAAGAAATAAAGCTTTTATACATATGCATCTAAAGCATGAACATTTTTGGTCCTGGAAAGCTGGTTTGGTGCCTACAAACCAACTTCAATAAGATTCTAGAACTTTGAGTTTGAAGATGGCAGAGTAGAAGGACATGAGCTCACCTCTTCTTCCAGAAACCCAGATCACAACTAACTGCTGAATAACCGTGGTCAAAAAAAAAAAACAAAACACAACCTTCCAAGAAAGATACCCTGTGTCCAAAGACAAATAAGCCACAAGAAGACAGTAGGAGGGACACAACCATGATAAAATCAAAGCCCATATACACCAGGTAGGTGACCCACAAACTGGAATGGAAAACAGTTATACCACAGAAGTTCTCCCACAGGGGTAAAAATTCTGAGCCCCACATCAGGCTCCCCAGCTTGGGGGTCTGGCAACAGGAAGATGAGCTAATGAGGCCCCAGAGAATGTGGCCTTGAAAACGAATGGGATTTGGTTACAGGAATTCCACTCTCAGAGGGTACACACAGGGCCTCGAGTGGATAGCAACCAGAGGAAAAAAGCAATAACCTCATAAGAGAGAAGGCCACACTTACCTATTGGAGCATCTCCTGTGAAAGCAGTCAAGGAGAAGGTGTGGCTCGATGTGAACACTTGTGGCAGTCATTCTGGGGGAGTACTCGTTGGTGTGCGCCCTCGAGGAAGACTCCAGCTTAGCAGCAAATGCTGAAGGAACTTCTGTAGGCAGAGAAGGCCACAACTAGAAATAAGAAAATTATGAATGGAAAAGCTCACGGGTAAAGGCAAACATGCAATAAAGGTAGGAAATCATCCACACACAAATATGATATGGAAGTCAGCAGTCATGAGAACAGGAGAGCACAAATGCAAGATAACTGGAAATGCATTCAAAATTAAAACACCAGCAGGGACTTCCCTGATGAATCAGGTGCAGTCCCTGGTGTGGGAAGATTCCACATGCCATGGAGATACTGGACTCATGTTCCACAACAGCCTGCCCACCTGGATCCTGTGCTCTGCAACAAGAGAAGCCACCTCAGTGAGAAGCACATGCACCGTGACTAGAGAGTAGCCATAGATCACTGAAACTAGAGAAAGCCTGCACAAAGCAAGAAAGACCCAGCATAGGAATAAGTAAATTAACATTAAAAAAAACCCAGCAATTTAAAACAATCCTATCTATGTATAGACTGTTACAGTATCAAAGCCTCATGATAACTGCAAACCAAAAATCTACAGTAGATACACTCACAAAAAGAAAAAGGAATCCAAACACAATACTAAATTAAATGATCAAATCACAAGAGGACAAGAGAGGAAAGGAAGAAAAAAGATCTACAAAAACAAATCCAAAACAGTTAATGAAATGGCACTAAGAACATATACGTGTGAGTACTAAGTCGCTTCAGTCGTGTCCAACTCTGTGTGACCCGATGGACTGTAGCCTGCCAGGCTCATCTGTCCGTAGGATTCTCCAGGCAAGAATACTAGAATGGGTTACCATGCCCTCCTCCAGAGGATCTCCCCAACCCAGGGATCAAACCCACATCTCCTGCATCACAGGAGGATTCTTTACTGCTGAGCCACTGGAAAGCCTCAGAACATACATATAATTACCTTAAATGTTCCAACCAAAAGACATAGTCTAGTTGAATGGATACAAAAACAAGGCTTGTACACATGCTGTCTACAAGAGAGCCATTTCAGATCTAGGGACACATACAGACTGAAAGTGAGGAAATAGAATAAGGTATTCCACGCAGATGGAAGTCAAAAGAAAGCTGGAGTAGCAATATTCATAACAAACAAAATACTTTAAAATAAGGACTATTACAAGAAACAAATAAGGATACTACATAATGATCAGCAGATCAGTGAAGAAGATCTAACAATTGTAAATATATATTCACCCAACATAGGAGCTATACAACACACTATCCATCCTGACTTTGTGCTTTCAGAGGCTATCCCTGAACAAAATAAAATTATGCTTTTGGAGAAAAGAATACTTTGGAATCTTGCAATTAGCTATTTCTTGGAATTCCCTAGATAAGTAGCATAATAGAGGTTGTAAGCTCTTGAGCCTATCTTAGTGAAATAAAGACTTCATTCATAGGCAGGAAAAAGTGAAACTGAGGAAAAGAGATGAACTCAAAGGTCCAAGCATAATGTTAATTATAATTTTTCTATTAAAAATTCCTCAGCCAATACTTTAAAAATAATAGAAGCCTTGGGTTTAAGGGAAAATGCCGAAAGGTAGGCTACAGGCCAATTAAAATTAGTATGTGTGTGTGCTTAGTTGCTCAGTCATGCCCAACTCTTTGTGACCCCATTGACTGTAGCCCACCTGTCTATGGAATTCTCCAGCCAAGAATACTGGAGTGGGTTACCATTTTCTCCTTCAGGGCTTCTTCTGGACCCAGGGATCAAACCCACGTCTCTTGCATCTCCTGAATTGGCAGGCAGACTCTTTACCACTGGCATTACCTGGGAAGCCTAAGATTAATATAACTCAACAGAAATTGTTGTTTTCTTGATTTGTTTACTACTCATAACTACAAAAGAAAACAGGTTATATACTGTAATTGTGCCTATGTTAAAAAGTTTTTATAAAGTCATTCTGTTTCCCAAGGCTTGTTGACAATTGTTAACTCAGTATCAGAACATTAATTCTATAGCTCCTAGAATTTTTTTGGTCAGGAATTCCATTATTTATGATTAAAGTTGTCATCCTGTAATGTCGTCCAAAAAATTTGTGCTTTTTGAAGAAATACATTAAAATACAAGTAGTTTGTAATTTTGCCTAGTCATTCTGGTTTTGCTCTCAGGTAACTCATAGAAGGCAGCAGGCTGTTAACCAATGCTTTTTTTTTTTTTTCTTGAAGTGTTTCTTTCAGGGAAATTGTGGTGAGTTTACTATCCCATCAAGTATTACTCCAGAACTTATATGATATCTTATTAGAAGAGTTTGTCAAAGGCCCCTCTCCTGGGGAGGAGAAGATCCAAGGGCCAGAAACCAAGCTGGCTGGCTTCCTCAGATACATCTCCATGCAGAACCTGGCCGTCATCTTTGACCTCCTGCTGGACTCCTACAGGACGGCCAGAGAGTTTGACACCAGCCCGGGGCTGAAGTGCCTGCTGAAGAAAGTGTCTGGCATAGGGGGCGCTGCCAACCTCTACCGCCAGTCCGCCATGAGTTTCAACATTTATTTCCACGCGCTGGTCTGTGCTGTTCTTAGCAACCAAGAAACCATCACTGCTGAGCAAGTGAAGAAGGTCCTCTTTGAGGACGACGAGAGGAGCACAGATTCGTCCCAGCAGTGTTCATCAGAAGATGAAGACATTTTTGAGGAGACCGCCCAGGTGAGCCCCCCGAGAGGCAAAGAGAAGAGGCAGTGGAGGGCTCGGATGCCCTCGCTCAGCGTCCAGCCCGTCAGCAACGCGGACTGGGTGTGGCTGGTCAAGAGGCTTCACAAGCTGTGCATGGAGCTGTGTAACAACTACATCCAGATGCACCTGGACCTGGAAAGCAGTATGGAGGAGGCCCCAGTCTTCAAGAGCGACCCTTTCTTCATCCTTCCCTCCTTCCAGTCCGAGTCCTCCACCCCGTCCACCGGGGGCTTCTCAGGGAAAGACACGCCTTCCGAGGATGACCGCAGTCAGAGCCGGGATCACGCGGGCGAGCCTCTGAGCCTGAGGGGGGCCAGCGGGGAGCTGCTGCTGCTGCCCCCGAGCCCCAAGCTGGAGAAGAAGGATCCCAGCCGCAAGAAGGAGTGGTGGGAGAACGCGGGCAACAAAATCTATACCATGGCAGCCGACAGGACCATCTCAAAGCTGATGACCGAGTACAAGAAGAGGAAACAGCAGCACAACCTGCCCGTCTTCCCCAAAGAGATCAAGGTGGAGAAGAAGGGAGAGGCGCTGGGCGCCAGGGGCCAAGGCTCCCCGCTGCTCCAGCGGCCCCAGCACCTGATGGACCAGGGGCAGATGCGGCACTCTTTCAGCGCCGGCCCCGAACTGCTGCGCCAGGAGAAGCGGCCCCGCTCCGGCTCCACCGGCAGCTCCCGGAGTGTCTCCGCGAGGGACGCAGAAGCCCAGATCCAGGTGTGTCCCGGCTCACCAAAGGCTGCAAAGGGCTGTGCCCGGCTATGCAGGAGGGCGGCGAGGTACCAGGGATCCACCTGTTCCCGCTCCGGGAGTACTCAGACACGTCCCGAGCCTCCAAGATATAGGATCCATTAGTATATCCTTATGAAACTGAAATCTTACACTCAGATAATTTCAGAAATTCTTTTTATGGGTTATAACAGATACTATCCAGAATTAGGACCCCTTCTCCCTACCCCGCCCCGGGCTGTGTAAATAAGATGACTCCAAAGCTTATTAGAAAATGAATAGACTTTAACTGGCATCGAGTCCTGAGTTTCTCCTTTGAAGTTAGCACTGAAGCAATTCTCTAGAAAACGTATGTAAATGGAAAAGGCAAAGTGCACATTATGTGGTTATTCCAATGAATTGTTGTTCTAGCCCATTCTGAGCACAAAATTCTCATTCTTCAGAGTATTCCTATTCCTTTTATATTTAATAATTGTAATTCTATGGTACATCCCCAAAATGAGCTTGAGAAGTAAAGAATAATGGCACCATTTTGTTCAATTTAAGAAAAGAGGGGCTGGGAAAAGAGAAAAAGAAGAATCTAGACTCATCCAGGGCCCTTCAGAAATAATCTGGATGTTTATCTTCAACTGTAGATTTCTGTTGCAGGCACAGTAAATTAGGAGCAATTGGGCAGGACTGTACAGGAGTGTTTTCTTATAATGAACATAAATTTGAAATTATTATGTATCTTGCAAGCTACTTTTTTTGCACTGATGTATCTTAGACATAGAACTTAAACTTAATTCAGAATCCACAAAAATTATCTTAGACAAAATTTGAGAAAGTATCCAGATTGAGATGTAAGGTTATTCTTTAACAGATGACCTTTTTGACAAACAAATGTTAGTTGCTTTTTCATGTCTTGGAGATTTGCTTATAATTTTAGATGCTATGCTATGCCTGCATGCTTAGTCATGTTTGACTCTTTGTGACCTTTTGGACTGGAGCCCGCCAGGATTCTCTGTCCATAGGCAAGAATGCTAGAGCAGGGTGCCATTTCTTTTTCCAAGGGACCTTCCCAACCCAGGAATTGAACCCACATCTCCTATGTCTCCTGCATTGTAGGAGGACTCTATCTGCTGAGCCACTGGGGAAGACCCATAATTTTAGAAGTTATCCTAAATTAAGGCAAAAAGTGAAAGTCATGTCTGACTCTTTGCAACCCCATGGACTGTAGCCCACCAGTCTCCTCTGTCCATGGAATTCTCCTGGCCAGAATACTGGAGTGGGTTGCCATTCCCTTCTCCAGGGAATCTTCCTGATGCAGGGGTCAAACCTGGGTCTCCTGCATTGCCATCTCCTCTTTACTACCTGAGCTACCAGGGAAGACCTCTTCCAAGTTTTCTAGGTGTTATAGAGACTATTTATTAAGTGTCTTATGGCCTATGAAACTCTCATGAGAAGGCAAGAGATTTTTTAAACATCTGAAGAATAAGAATTTTGTACTTTGTAAAAACTGAAAATAAGATATTCCTAATGTTAGAGGAGTCTCTGCTTCCGTTTATATATATGAACTTAAGCTGACATTTTATTATAAGCACATTAAAGACTAACTTACTGAAGCCAGAAGCCTGAGAAAACTTCATTTGCAGATTAGCCACACTCAAGTGTACAAATGAAACCACTGGAGAAAACTGCTCATTCTCTTAATTCATTTCTCTTAGGCATGGACCAACATGGTGCTAACAGTCCTCAATCAGATTCAGATCCTCCCAGACCAGACCTTCACCGCCCTCCAGCCAGCAGTGTTCCCGTGTATCAGCCAGCTCACCTGTCACGTGACTGACATCAGAGTTCGCCAGGCTGTGAGAGAATGGCTCGGCAGAGTGGGCCGTGTCTATGACATCATTATGTAGAAGACCCACCTTCCAGGCCCAAGGAAAAATGCTAGGATGGTTCAGAGTATGTCTGCCAATCCAGCTGATAGCATTTTCCCCACCACCAGCCCCAGTGTCTCAGAGAACACCCAGTCCATCCCTAACTAATCAGCACTGGGGCTATTCTGGATGCTAAGGTAATACGTGGATGACACAAGTGATACTCTAATTTTGCAGAGCATTTCTGAAGAGTCTACACTCCTTGACTCATTTCTAAATCTTATTTCCCAATGCATTAGCCTGTACTGTTAACCCCAAATGGGTCACTTTTAAGGACCACTCCTATGAAAACACTACATTATCCACTGATTCATTATTTTAAAAAATGCAATAGCTAAAGAAATATCTGGTGGTAAGTCAAGCTGATGTACATGCAGGCATCTCATATCAGACAGGATTAACTGGAGGAAGATATATATTATGATTATGAGTTCGGCAGGGAAGAAACAGAAAAATGTATTCTTGGGTGTCCTAATCAAGAAAGGGAAGATTCACTTCCTCTGTAAAATATTCCAGAATATTTCAAAATTGTTCCTAAGTTGTCAAGATTTTCTGGTTAGTATTCGCCAACTTCATGTAAGGTACTGTTGTGCCTTCATGTCCCTGCTTCTAAAGGAAGAAAGTTCTTTCCTGGCAGGGTTTTAAGCCTGTGGCATGGAAACTTTTGATGCATAGTACCCAGTGGTATTGGCTGATACAGTGCCAAATGTCTTGACTGGCCACCCTGACAGTCCCACTAGTCTTTGCTTTTGCTCCCAAGGCAAGAAACGAAAAGGGAAAGCAAAAATGGTGCCTTAGTTCCTTGTTGCACAGACATTTCTATGCTCCACAATAATCTGAATATAAGGTATAACATTTGGTTTTTAAGAAAACAAAACAACTCATTTTATATCAACATGTTTGGAAAAAAGGAACTCAAGAATTTGCCGTCCAGTGAGCTGACTTCTCAGGGAAGGGGGAAGGAAGTATAGGGGTAGGGAGA
>SJYX01009088.1:253657-287567 GCA_006410675.1 Oreotragus oreotragus
GGCAGGAGAGGGGGTGGGGATGGTGGTGGTGGTGGTAAATTAATAACTTTGGATTAATATATATACACTACTATATATAAAATAGAAAATCAACATCAGACTATTGTAGAGCACAGGGAAATCTACTCAATATTCTGCAATAACTTATTTGGGAAAAGAACATGAAAAAGAATAGGTATTATGTATAAGTGAATCATTTTGCTATACACCTGAAACTAACACAACATTGTAAATCAACCATATCCCACTATAAAATCAAAAATATTTTTAAAAAGGACCTATTGTAAATAAGTAAATTTTTATAACACACACACACACACACAAGCAGAGATCTACAAGGGTCATTTACTATGGGCAGATCTCATCATGTACTGGCCCAAATTCCAGTGTAGGTTATCCTGGTCTTGTCTTTCAAATCTGTTATTTGGAGCTGTGAGCAATAAAAATATGGTATAATTTAGAGAAATTAATTGTTTGGTATTTACAATTGCAGAGAGAAACATTTTCCTTCCATATTAATTTCTGTCCCAAAGATATGGCCCTCACTAAGGTCCGTCTAGTCAAGGCTATGGTTTTTCCTGTGGTCATGTATGGATGTGAAAGTTGGACTGTGAAGAAAGCTGAGCGCCGAAGAATCGATGCTTTTGAACTGTGGTGTTGGAGAAGACTCTTGAGAGTCCCTTGGACTGCAAGGAGATCCAACCAGTCCATTCTGAAGGAGATCAACCCTGGGATTTCTTTGGAAGGAATGATGCTAAAGCTGAAACTCCAGTACTTTGGCCACCTCATGCGAAGAGTTGACTCATTGGAAAAGACTGTGATGCTGAGAGGGATTGGGGGCAGGAGGAGAAGGGGACGACCGAGGATGAGATGGCTGGATGGCATCACGGACTCGATGGACGTGAGTCTGAGTGAACTCCGGGAGATGGTGATGGACAGGGAGGCCTGGCGTGCTGCGATTCATGGGGTCGCAAAGAGTTGGACACGACTGAGCGACTGAACTGAACTGAGACATTTTTTATAGAAAAGTATGTTAAACTCCATGCCATGACAAATTAGGGTTGGCCATCCAGCCTATGGTATTTTGTTACAGCTGCTTGAATAAATTAAGCCAGTTATCTTCTAGAGCTGTACTTATATTGCTTTGATCCAGTGATGGTACTGACCTATAATTGCTCTATCAGTAAACTCCCTTTCCATGCCAGTTCTTTTCTAGACAAACTCCCTTACAGTTTTTCTTTGATAATGCCATGTTTCTAAAAGTCAGGCTGGAAGAAGTTCAGGACAACTCTAGGCTCCCCACCACCTGCTTCCTCACCACTGTTCTGCTTCTTATCAATCCTGTCCTTTTAAACTGTTGATCCACTTGGTTTCACATATTGTAGTCATCTTTCTCTTCTGTGTTTGTTCCATTTTCTATCCCAGCATTCAGACAAATGTCTTTTGTGAACATATGTTTTCATATTGCTTGGACAAATGCCTAATTTTAGTGGCATTGCTGGCTCTTAGGGTATATGTAGGCTTTACTTTTTTAAAAACCTGTGAAGCTTTTTTCCCCCAAAGTAGTGATACTATTCTGCATGCCTAGCAGCTAATATGAGAGCTCTAGTTGCTGAGTGTATCTCAACATTTGTATTGTAAGGAAGATTAAAATCTTGTTAATCTTATCCATTCTAGGGAGATATGTAGTGACAGCTTATAGTAGTTTTAATTTGCATTTCCCTAATGTAGTTTTAATTTGCATTTCCCTATTGTAGTTTTAATCTGCATTTCCCTATTGTAGTTTTAATTTGCATTTCCCTATTGACTATGATGTGGAAGATCTTTTCATGTGCCTATTTTCCACTTTTACCTCTATTTTGATGAAGTCATATCTGTTTTACTCACTTAAAAATTATTTATCTTCTTACTGTATTGTAAGTGTTCTTTTATATTATGGATACAGTCCTTTATCTGACATAAGTTTCGTAAATCACTGTTCTGTCATTTCATTTTATTAACAGTTAATTTTGAAAAGCAAAAGTTTTAATTTTGATAAAAGTTTTAATTTTAATTTTTATATCTCAAAGAAATCTTTGCCTAACTTAAGTCTATAAAGAAATTCGTCCGAGGGGTGGCAGGTGGGAGGATATATGTATATTAGCATTGATTTCATGTTGCTGTATGGCAGAAACCAACACAACATTGTAAAGCAATTATCCTCCAATTAAAAACAAATTTAGAAATTTGTCCTGTGTTTTCATCTAGTAGGTTTTTCTGTCGTTGTCACTCCTATTTAGTTTAACTCAATGATCCATTTTCAGTTACCAAGTTCTTCTTTATAGTATAAAGTAAGCATTGACTTTTATTTTATTGCATATGGCTGTCAAAATATTCTAGCATCTTGGTACCATTTCAAAAGAAATCACCAAATCATATATTGTGGGCTTGTTTCAAGTTTTTTTTTCAAGTTATCTATACACTTACACTGTACCCCATCAACACAGTTACTCTACTTTTAGAGTAAGTCTTAAAGAGACTATAGAGTAAGCAAGACTTGTGAGTAAATCATCCAAAATTTTTCCCCTCAAAATTGCTTTGGCAATTGGAAGACTTCAATTTCCATACAAATTTTAGAAAATCCTATCAATTTCCTCAAAAAATCTGCTGGAATATGAATTGAGATTACATTGAATTTGTAGATTAATTGGGGGATAAATGACATCTTACTGTTCTTTTACACAAATATAGCATCACTGAATTATCTTTATTTTTCCACAACGTTTTGCAGTTTGTGTACAATTCTTGCACTTATTTTGATAAATGTATCCACAAGTATTTTATTTTTATGATATTATCATCTGTATTGTTTTTCCAATCTTCAGCAGCTTTTGCTAGTAATACAACTGATTTTTTTATATTGACTTTATATACTGTGACCTTGCTAAAGTCACTATTTCTACTAGTAAGAATAGTATCATATTCTGTGGACAATCTTGTCATCTGAGAATTAAAATAACTTTATTCCTCTCTGCCAGTCTACACAAATTTTATTCCTTTACTGGCCTTACTGTACTGGATTTAGCTTCCAGTATCACTTCATGGGAAATAGATGAGGAAACAGTGGAAACAGTGTCAGACTTTACTTTGGGGGGCTCCAAAATCACTGCAGATGGTGACTGCAGCCATGAAATTAAAAGACGCTTACTCCTTGGAAGAAAAGTTATGACCAACCTAGACAGTATATTCAAAAGCAGAGACATTACTTTGCCGACTAAGGTCTGTCTAGTCAAGGCTATGGTTTTTCCTGTGGTCATGTATGGATGTGAGAGTTGGACTGTGAAGAAGGCTGAGCACCGAAGAATTGATGCTTTTGAACTGTGGTGTTGGAGAAGACTCTTGAGAGTCCTTTGGACTGCAAGGAGATCCAACTAGTCCACTCTGAAGGAGATCAACCCTGGGATTTCTTTGGAAGGAATAATGCTAAAGCTGAAACTCCAGTACTTTGGCCACCTCATGCAAAGAGTTGACTCATTGGAAAAGACTCTGATGCTGGGAGGGATTGGGGGCAGGAGGAGAAGGGGACGACCGAGGATGAGATGGCTGGATGGCATCAAGGACTCAATCGACGTGAGTCTGAGTGAACTCCGGGAGTTGGTGATGAACAGGGAGGCCTGGCGTGCTGCGATTCATGGGGTCGCAAAGAGTCAGACATAACTGAGCAACTGAACTGAAAACATTAAGTGGGAGTGATGAGAGTGAACATCTTTGCCTCATTTCTTTCCTTAATGGTAAAAGACCAACTGCTTTCTTCTAAGTATAATGTTAACTGTTCTTTATCAGGTTGAGAAAGTTCTCTTCTACTTCTAATTTGCTGAAACTTTTTTCTCATGAGTTGTTTATGAAGCTTGTCAGATGGCTTTTCTGCATCTGTTGAAGTTATATGATTTTTCTTTAGTCAGTTTTCTAATGTTAATCCAACCTTATATTTCTGGGAGAAACTATTTGGTTATTGTATTCGTCTTCTAGGACTGCCATAACAGAATACTGCAAACTGGATAGTTGAACAACAGAATTTCATTTTCATATTTTGGAATCTATAATTCAAGATCGAGGTGGTAGGGGGCATGGTTTCTGGTGAGGCATCTCTTCCTGGTTTGCAGACGGCCCTTCTTCCTGAGTCCTCACATACTCTTTCCTCTGTGCATATGCAGAGAGAGATCTCTGGTAATCTCTCCCTCCACTAATGGGATATCAGTCTTATAGGATTAGGGCCTCATCTTTATGACCTCATTTAACCTTGGTTATCTCTTTAAAAGCCTTATCTTCAACTTTAGTTACATTGGGGGGTTAGGGCTTCAACCTGTGAATTTGGGGTGGGGGAAAATTCGGTCCATGTAAGTCATAATGTATTATTATCATATCAGTTCAGTTCAGTCACTCAAACATGTCCAACTCTTTGTGACCCCATGGACCGCAGCACGCCAGGCCTCTTCCTGTCCATCACCAACTTCCAGAGTTTACCCAAACTCATGTCCATTGAGTCGGTGATGTCATCCAACCATCTCATCCTCTGTCATATACTATTGTATAATTTGCTAATTTTTAAAGGATCGTTACATCTGTATTCATAAGCAACATTAGTGTGCAGGTTTTTTAATGCCTTTGATGTTGGTATCAGGGTGAATTATGAAGTGTTTCTTCCACTTCTAAAAATGTAAGGGTTTTTGTAGATTTGGCATCGGTGTTTTGGTTTCCTTAGATGCTTAGTAGAATTCACTAATGAATACATCTGGAACTGGGGATTTCTTTTGGGTTAAGTTTTAAACTATCAATTTAGTTTAAGAGATTTTGGTTATTCAGGTTATCTTTTTCTTCTTTTATATAATAGCTTTATTGACCTTCACATACCCTAACATTCACCCATCTAAAGTCACAATTCAATGGACTTTTTAGATTCAGAGAGTAGTATAACTATCACTACGGTAACTTTCAAAGCATTACATCACTTAAAAAAGACACTCTATAACCTTTAGCTGTCACTGCCCTCTACTTGCCCTAAGCAGTCTATTTCCTGTCTCTCTAGAATTGCCTGTTCTGAACATTTCAAATAACGGAATGCATGCTACATGTGATCTTTTATAACAGGTTTCTTTCATGTATCATTATGTTTTCAAGATTTATCTATATTACAGCATGTATCAGTACTTTATTTTTTATAACTGCATAACAATACATTGTATGGTTATATCACATTTGTTTATCATTCATCAGTTGATGGACCTTGATGGACATTTGAGTTGTTTCTACCTCTTGATTATCATGAATAATGTTGCTGCTATAAACATTTGTATGTAAATTTTCTTTCTCTTGCATAGATACCTAGGAATGTAATGGCTAGATCACACAGTATATATTTCTTCTTGAGTGAGCACTGGTAGGAATTTATTAATTTCATTTAAGTTGTCAAATTTACTGGCTTAAAAGTGGTCATGATATTTCCTTATTTGCATAATACCTATTGTAACACTCCAATCACTCCTGAAATTAATAAATTTTGTCTTTTGTTTGTTTCTTGATCAGTCTGGTTAAAAGTTAATTAGCTTTATTACTTTGAAATAATCACTTTTTAATTTGATTTTCCCTAATTTTGTCCATTTTTAAAACTTCTGCTGTTTATTGTTTTTCTCCCTATTGCTTACTTTGTGTTTAATTTACTACTTCTTTTGAAGTTTCTTAAGGTGGTGTTTAATTTGCCTTACGACTTTTTTATTTAGTCTTGTTTTACTGAAAAGTGAGCTGTTTAATTTCTAAATATTTGGTTATTTTTCCATTGATTTCCAATTTAAATCCCATAGAACATGATTTCAACTCTTTTCAGTTTATTGAGACCTTTATGGCCAAAAATACGGTTTGACTTATTGACCATAACGTGGTCATATGTCCTATATATACCTAAAGAATGCATATTCTACTGTTATTGGGTGGTTGTTCTCTAAATATTAATTAAGTCAATTGTACTGAAAAGGAATGTCAAAATCTCCAACTATAATTGCCCATTTGTCTATTTCTTTTAATTTCTTCTGTTTTGCTTCATATAGCAAACCTCTGTTATTAGGTACATACATTTCAGATTGTTATATCATCTTAACAAATTGATTCCTGTTAATATTCCTTGTATTGATATCAATTTATCTGATCAACATATTGATATTAATCATTTGGTGAATGATAACATGATATATTCTTTCTATTATTTTCCACCCAATCTACTTGGATCTTTATATTTAAAGTTTATTTTTTGGAGAAGGCTTACCACTGGGGTCAGTCAGTTGGGCAAAAACAAGCCTGTGGAAGAACGGCTCACAGAGGAGACTGAACAACCAATTTGACTAGAATAGAATGTTACAAAGTCCAGTAAGTGAGCACTTCAAGAACAGAGTTTTCAGCAAGAACATCCAGTGAGATGAAGGCTGGAAAGAGTCCACAGTTGATCTGAAGGGTGTGATAACTTTCATTAGACCAGCCTCCAGGCAAAGGTGAGGACAGAAGCCACACTGTAGAGAGAAGAGCATTTGGAGACAGGAAGAGAGAACAACGGCCATTTTAAATTGTGGTGATAAGGAGAGCAAGAAAGGACAATGGTCAAGGAAAACAAAGTTTTTGTTTTGTTTATTTCAAGATGGAAGATAATCTAATGCTCATGGACTGAGGGGAAACCATTTGAAAGAGAGGTTAGTCACTATGTGCTAGGGACGAGGGGTGGGGTGGATGTGGTATCCTGTGGTATGAGAGAAGGTGGCAAGATAGACAGAGAGAGAGTGATGCAGAAAGAGAACAGGATCCCAGGAGGGAAGATGCTGGGTTGGATGAGAGATTGGAGGTGGACCTGGGCAGACAGAACCTGCTTTGGACAAAAAGAATGGCTCTTCCACAGCAAATCCCCACCAGGATGGATGAGAAAAGAGGAGGAAAACTGACAGAAGTGAGATGGACAGAGTCTTGCTTAGCAGTTATTTCAGAGAGAAAAAATGAGCCCAGGAGAAAAGAGGAGGAATTGGCATAGGGTTTAAAGAGGGTAGTGAATGTTTAGAAGGAACAATGAAAGAGTTAATGGCATAAATAATCCAGAAGACTGGTCCTCACATTTCCATTAGGTCTTGATGCCCTCTTCCAGGGTTCCAGTTGCATCTCTGAATACAGAGATGCCCAAATGCTTCACAATGACCTCTAACTCATCACTTTCTTGTCTCACACATAGTCACAAGTTTCTCTGGACAGAGACTGTTTTATATGTACACATCATAAAGCCTAGAATTTAATACGTAAATACCCAATAGAACTGCTTGCTCAATAAATGACAAAAATATTGCCAAGTAGTAAAAGATCTATACCATGCGCTTGGTGGTTACTTCAGAATCTGAGGCCTTGAACTAAGAACCCTTAAAACCCCAGTATCCTATAATTCAGTGAGTGAGGGAGAAAGAGCGTCAAATTTCAATTCAATACTAACTGCTTATTATAAATGGTTAAAAAAAAAAATTACCTACATGCAGGAAGAACTACTAGCCGGGGTACTTAATATATGTGCAGAGTATAAGCAAAATATATAAAAGTAAGAAATAGAAATAGAAGATTCAGCAAACTTTTTAGTTACAATTGCTATTTTTAAGGCATGAGGCTTAAAATGAGAATACAGATTAAAGTTGGCATTTCAAATCTGATGTCCCCAAATTAAATTACCAGTATCCCAACTGTATATCAAAAAACAGCACTGTTAAATAATGCACATTTCAATTCAAAGGCTTTCATCTGGATAAATGGGTCATGAACTTACTTATTAATGCCTTGCCCCTCTGTATTTCAACAGCAATACCCTAGAGTATACAAATACCTTTCTAAATCAACTAGCCTAATTACTGGGAAACTACACAGCATATACTCCAATCAAGTACAATACCTATTATAACATCAACCCCCTCCAAAAAAAATTATCTCTCCAAAAAAATATATAAGTAAAATTTTAAATATTTTTCATAAATATCTGCCCCAAGTCATTCTTAGAAATATGTCTAATGGTGAAACATGTCACGTACATTCTACTTATGGAACTTTTCCAGGGTTAGAAACCACGCTGGATTTATGCTGTAAAGGATTTTTCCCTAGTTCTAATGCTAATTCTTTGTGAAATACTGGACAAGTCACATAGCTTCAGTCTCCTCACCTATAAAATGCAGTTGCTGAACAGCATTTCTCAAGGAATATTCATTGGAAAACTAGATCTGAATAAGCCCTTCTACCCCTGATAAAAGCCCCATGATCAAATAAGATTAAGAAATGCTCTATCCTCAACAACAAAAAAACAACCCAATCAAAAAATGGGTGAAGACCTAAAGAGATGTCTCTCCAAAGAAGACACACAGATGGCCAATAAGTACATGAAAAGCTGCTAAGCATCACTAATTATTATGGGCTTCCTTGACAGCTCAGTTGGTAAAGAATCCACCTGCAATACAGGAAACTCCGGTTCGATTCCTGGGTCAGGAAGATCCCCTGGAGAAGTGATAGGCTACCCAGTCCAGTATTCCTAGGCTTAAATACATCTCACTATTATTAGAGAAATCACAAATTCAAACTACAGTGAAGTACCATCTCACACCAGTCAGAATGGCCATCATTTAATAAGTCTACAAATAGCAAATGCTGGAGAGGATGTGGAGAAAAGAGAACCCTCTTACACTGTTGGTGAGAATATAAGTTGGTGCAGCTGCTATAAAAAACAGTATAGAGGGTCCTCAGAAAACTAAAATAGAATTACTATATGCTCCAGCAATTCCACTCCTGAGCATATATCCAGAAAAAAACTGTAATTCAAAAAAATAAATGCACCCCTATGTTCATAGAAGCACTGTTCACAATAGCTAAGACATGGAAACAAGCTAAGTGTCTATCAACAGATGAATGGATGAAGAAGATGTGGTGCATGTATAATGGACTACTACTCAACTATAAGAAATCAAAATAATGCCATCTGGAATCAAGATTGCCAGGAGAAATATCAATAATCTCAGATATGCAGATGACACCACCCTTATGGCAGAAAGTGAGGAGGAGCTAAAAAGCCTCTTGATGAAAGTGAAAGAGGAGAGTGAAAAAGTTGACTTAAAGCTCAACATTCAGAAAACGAAGATCATGGCATCCGGTCCCATCACTTCATGGGAAATAGATGGGGAAACAGTGGAAACAGTGTCAGACTTTATCTTTTTGGGCTCCAAAATCACTTCAGATGGTGACTGCANATTATATGCAGAGTACATCATGAGAAACGCTGGGCTGGAAGAAGCACAAGCTGGAATCAAGATTGTTGGGATAAATATCAATAACCTCAGATATGCAGATGACACCACCCTTTTGGCAGAAAGTGAAGAGGAACTAACAAGCCTCTTGATGAAAGTGAAAGAGGAAAGTGAAAAAGTTGGCTTAAAGCTCAACATTCAGAAAACGAAGATCATGGCATCTGGTCCCATCACTTCGTGGGAAATAGATGGGGAAACAGTGGAAACAGTGTCAGACTTTATTTTTTTGGGCTCCAAAATCACTTCAGATGGTGACTGCAGCCATGAAATTAAAAGACGCTTACTCCTTGGAAGAAAAGTTATGACCAACCTAGATAGCATATTCAAAAGCAGAGACTTTACTTTGCAGACTAAGGTCTGTCTAGCCAAGGCTATGGTTTTTCCTGTGGTCATGTATGGATGTGAGAGGTGGACTGTGAAGAAGGCTGAGAGCCGAAAAATTGATGCTTTTGAACTGTGGTGTTGGAGAAGACTCTTTAGAATCCCTTGGACTGCAAGGAGATCCAACCAGTCCGTTCTTAAAGATATCAGCCCTGGGATTTCTTTGGAAGGAATGATGTTAAAGTTGAAACTCCAGTACTTTGGCCACCTTATGCGAAGAGTTGACTCATTGGAAAAGACTCTGATGATGGGAAGTATTGGGGGCAGGAGGAGAAGGGGATGACCGAGGATGAGATGGCTGGATGGCATCACGGACTCGATGGATGTGAGTCTGAGTGAACTCCTGGAGATGGTGATGGACAGGGAGGCCTGGCATGCTGCGATTCATGAGGTCGCAAAGAGTCGGACACACTGAGTGACTGAACTGATCTGACTGATCCCTCCATATCTTGGGGGATTGGTTCCAGGAGTCCCCAAGTACACCTATATCCACAGATGCTGAAGTTTCTTATAATATAAAATGGCCTAGTACAATGCATTTGTATATTTATTGAAAAATACTTTGTGTATAAGTGAACCTATGAAGTTCAAACCCATGTTGTTCAAGAGTCAACTGTATTTTAGAGACGCTGCATAAAGTAATTTTCTTCTAAAAGTTTTAAAATTTTCTTCTATTAGTTTAATGACTCACAGACACCATGATTTTTTGGAGGTTTAGTTTTAGGCTGTGTCAGGGCTATTTCACCCTGTCATGATTTTGTACTTCATTACAGAGACAGTCCCTTAGCCTGGAAACAAGGTCTTTTTTCCTAATGCATGTATTTTCTGGTAATTTACTGGAAAGCTAGGGTGCTTATACGGAGAAGGCAATGGCAACCTACTCCAGTACTCTTGCCTGGAAAATCCCATGGATGGAGGAGCCTGGTAGGNTCATTACAGAGACAGTCCCTTAGCCTGGAAACAAGGTCTTTTTTCCTAATGCATGTATTTTCTGGTAATTTACTGGAAAGCTAGGGTGCTTATACGGAGAAGGCAATGGCAACCTACTCCAGTACTCTTGCCTGGAAAATCCCATGGATGGAGGAGCCTGGTAGGCTGCAGTCCATGGGGCTGCAAAGTCAGACACAACGGAGCAACTTCACTTTCACTTTTCACTTTCATGCACTGGAAAAGGAAATGGCAACCCACTCCATTGTTCTTGCCTGGAGAGTCCCAGGGATTGGGGAGCCTTGTGGGCTGCTGTCTCTGGGGTCACACAGAATTGGACACTAGTGAAGCAACTTAGCAGCAGCAGCAGCAGGAGGAGGACGTTTACGAAGCATCTGAATTTGTTGGAACTCAAGCTACAAACTTACCTCCTTTGGGGTGGGCAGCTGCTAAAATCTGTACTGAGCTCTTTCAGGCTTTCAGCTCTTTTCCTCAGAGTTGCTTTTAGTCTTGCCCAGAACAAGAGCAGTTTGAGTTAGCTAAGATCTGAGGGGTAAGCCAAATCCTTTGTGTGGATAACAATAAACTGTGGAAAATTCTGAGAGAGATAGGAATACCAGACCACCTGATATGCCTCTTGAGAAACCTGTATGCAGGTCAGGAAGCAACAGTTAGAACTGGACATGGAACAATAGACTGGTTCCAAATAGGAAAAGGAGTACATCAAGGCTATATATTGTCACCCTGCTTATTTAACTTATATGCAGATTACATCATGAGAAAATCTGGACTGGAAGAAACACAAGCTGGAATCAAGACTGCCGGGAGAAATATCAATAACCTCAGATATGCAGATGCTGCTGCTGCTGCTGCTGCTAAGTCTCTTCAGTCGTGTCCGACTCTGTGCGACCACACAGATGGCAGCCCATTGGGCTCCGCCATCCCTGGGATTCTCCAGGGAAGAACACTGGAGTGGGATGCCATTTCCTTCTCCAATGCATGAAAGTGAAAAGTGAAAGTGAAGTCGCTCAGTCGTGTCTGACTCAGCGACCCCATGGACTGCAGCCTACCAGTCTCCTCCATCCATGGGAGTTCCAGGCAAGAGTACTGGAGTGGGATGCCATTGCCTTCTTCAGATATGCAGATGACACCACCCTTATGGCAGAAAGTGAAGAGGAACTAAAAAGCCTCTTGATAAAAGTGAAAGAGGAAAGTGAAAAAGTTGGCTTAAAGCTCAACATTCAGAAAATGAAGATCATGGCATCTGGTCCCATCACTTCATGGCAAATAAATGGGGAAACAGTGGAAACAGTGTCAGACTTTATTTTTGGGGGCTCCAAAATCACTGAAGATGGTGACTGTAGCCACGAAATTAAAAGACACTTACTCCTTGGAAGAAAAGTTATGACCAACCTAGAAAGCATATTCAAAAGCAGAGACATTACTTTGCCGACTAATTTTCGTCTAGTCGAGGCTTTGGTTTTTCCAGTAGTCAGATACGGATGTGAGAGTTGGACTGTGAAGAAAGCTGAGTGCTGAAGAACTGATGCTTTTGAACTGTGGTGTTGGAGAAGACTCTTGAGAGTCCCTTGGACTGCAAGGAGATCCAACCAGTCCATTCTGAAGGAGATCAGCCCTGGGATTTCTTTGGAAGAAATGATGCTAAAGCTGAAACTCCAGTACTTTGGCCACCTCATGCAAAGAGTTGACACAATGGAAAAGATTTTGATGCTGGGAGGGATTGGGGAAAGAGGAGAAGGGGATGATAGGGGATGATAGGGGATGATTGGATGGCATCACTTACTCGATGGATGTGAATCTGAGTGAACTCCGAGAGATGGCGATGGACAGGAAGCCTGGCGTGCTGCGATTCATGGGGTCACAAAGAATCAGACACGACTGAGCGACTGAACTGAACTGAACTNATGGATGTGAATCTGAGTGAACTCCGAGAGATGGCGATGGACAGGAAGCCTGGCGTGCTGCGATTCATGGGGTCACAAAGAATCAGACACGACTGAGCGACTGAACTGAACTGAACTGAGGGGTGAATCTATGCAGTTTTTGGAGTCTTCCTTCTCTGTTTCTGTACAGCTATACCCCATCCCCAATTTCCAGCTCATCCAAAATCCAAAAAGTCCAACCTCTGATTCCTCAGTGGAGTTGTGTGGTTGTTTGTAGGATGCTGTGGAATAGCTGGGTGTTGTGTAGAGATAGGGGAAGGGATCAGTAAAACTGCACATTTCAGCTTGATCTATTTCTGCCCCCTTCCAGCCACCCCATTCCCTGTATTATAGACCAAGTTGTGCCTTCAGGATGTATGAAGTGTCTAGAGTTTGACCTTCACCAGGGTGATACTTTTCTTTCAAGGATCTTCTTTTAACTCCTTTAGTTTCTACTTCCCTCAAGTCTCTTCCAGTTTGCTTATTCTCCATTATTTTTAGTTTATTCCTTTAACTAAAGACAGTCCAGCATAACCACTTTTACCCTTATCAGAAGCTGAAAATATCCCAGAATAGTTTTTCAACAGTCTTTTAAAAGAACTAATACCTCATGGTGATATTTAAACCATAGGGCTATGAAACTTTATTTATATTTAAAGATTTATTTGTGACTTTATGAGGCTATGCTTTCAAGGTATTCCCCCTTCTCTTAGCTGCCATCCTATCATGGTTTTATGTTACTTTCACCTTCTGCAAATATTGTATGCAGAGTATACTTTGATTTCTTTTTGAAGAAAAAATTCTGAATATATTTAATACTTTGCTGTATAATCAAATGAAGTTTAATTCTTAGAACAATTTTTTCACTTTTAGGCCAGAAAAGCAGTTAGTTCACTAAGAGTGCACTGGAGTCATCACTCTAGGATGGAATGTTCAGAGTAGAAAAGTCCCAGGGTTCCAGGAGTATTGCTGCTGCTGCTAAGTCGCTTCAGTCGTGTCCAACTCTGTGCGACCCCAGAGACGGCAGCCCACCAGGCTCCCCTGTTCCTGGGGTGCTCCAGGCAAGAACACTGGAGTGGGGTGCCATTTCCTCCTCCAATGCATGAAAGTGAAAAGTGAAAAGAGAGAAGATGGATTAGTGCCCTTTTATGCCCAAGACTTAAGNCTGGCCATGTGTGGCGCTAGGCCATCTCTGCAACATCTTTAACACACAGCTTCTGCTTTCTAGAAAAGTCCTTTTTTGTCTGTTTCATTCGTTTCCTTTTTATTATGGAAAATTTGAAACATTCATAAAAGTAGAAAGCATAGTACAAGGATCCCCCTACACTCACCTCAACACCTACATTGAAGAATTGATAATATTTGTCATATTTGTCTTTTAATTTATTAAAACAGTTTAAACCTGTGTCAAGACAATTTACCCTAAATTCTTCAACCTGCTGCTTCTTAAAAAAACAAACAAAAAACACATACCATCATTACACTTATAGTTACACTTATACGATATTAACCTGGTAGCTCAGCTGGTAAAGAATCCACCTGTGATGCAGGAGATTCTGGTTCGATTCCTAGGTCAGGAAGATCCGCTGGAGAAGGGACAGGCTACCCACTCCAGTATTCTTGGGCTTCCCTGGTGGCTCAGCTGGTAAAGAATCTGCCTGCAATGCAGGAGACGTGGGTTCGATCCCTGGGTTGGGAAGATCCCCTGGAGAAGGGAAAAGCTACCCATTCCGGTATTCTGGCCTGGAGGATTCCATGGACTGTAGAGTCCATGGGGTCAGAAAAAATTGAACTCGACTGAACCACTTTCACTTTCATTATTAACTAGCAATAATTCCCTAGTTTTGTCTAAATATTTTGTATATATTCAATTCTCTGATTTCCCTTTAGGATCAAATCAAAGTCCTATTCAAGACTACACGTGCTGGGTTTGTTTCGTCTCTTTTGACCCAGAGTCACGCCCAGCTGTTCCACCTCTCCTGCCTTCCCTCAACCGTAGCACTGGCTTGTTGAAAAGACTCGGCCAGTTTGTTTTGCAGAATGTTCCGTGTTTTAGATTTGCTTGATTGTTCTTCTTGTGGTACTGTTTACATGACCCCTTTATCTCTTCTGTATCTTGTAAACCTGAGTTTCCCTAGAAAGGTGTGATTCATTCCAGTTAAACATGGGGAGTGAGACAGTCCAGACCTGAGTGACACCAGATCCTTCCTGCTGCGTGACATCAGGAGGTGAAGATTTCTTCCTTCAAAGGCATCTCTGGAGCAGCTGAAACACGTACCATTTCTCATGTGTCTTAAGAAACACCTCTGGACCTGAATTCAGAGCTGTGAAGGTCATTTAGCCTCTCTGATCTTCAGTTTTCTTGCAAGAGCTAAAACCAATACATTTGGCCCTGAGTGGCACTCGGTATGGCTGGGGGATTGGCCCCCCCACTGATGCCAAAATCCAAGGATGCTCAAGCCTCTTTATGTAAAGTGGTGTAGTATAGACAAATAACCTACACATCCTCTAGTACACTTGAAATCACCTCTGGATTTCTTGCAATACCTAATGCAATGTAAATGCTATATAAATAATAAATAAGTGCTATATAATTGTAAATGCAATGTAAATGCTATGTAAATAATTTCCAGGATACAGCAAATTCAAGTTTTTTTGACAGGCTTTCCTGCGGGCTGGCCTGGCTTCTCCCTCTGACGGTTTACCTGCCAGGAGCAGAGGTAGGTGCAGGCTCGCCTGTGAGAAACGGGACTGTTCTGCCCAGACACGTGCCATTTTAGAATTTTAGGTATTTCCAGTCAGTTTTATAGACAGAGGTGGTGTTTTCTAAACGTGATAACAAAGAATTTCGTGACAGGTAAAACCAACCAGCGTGCGACAGCCTCACGAATGTGAGAAATCGATGGGACACACTCTGTACTACTGCATTCGACTGGATTCAGAATTTTTGGTGTCAGAATTTGGATTAAAAGTTTAGGGGACCGCTGTACATTCTTCAGCTACAATACAAACGCCATTCAAATAATCATACTATTTTTATAAAAGTCCCTCTACTTCTAAATTGTTCGTTTAGTATTTTTACCAAGATTAATTTTTTAAGCCATCAAATTAGTTATGTTTCGCACTTATTCCTCATTTCAATTGAAGGAAATTGAAGAAATAGGTATGATGTTACACGTACAAGGTGTAGTACATTAAGCGACTGTCCAGTCAGATTTCCATGGGCCACTCTAATTTATCTCATTCAAATTGCCATCCTTTTCCATGGCAACAGTGTGGCTTCAGTTACCACAGTACAACACAATTTATAAAGCCCGAGGCGTATCCACTAACCAGGAAAACAAGCGTTCTTACCACCCACCTAAACCCCTCCAAGCCCTCAACATGAAACTCCAACTTTATTAAGACTCATAAAGTAATTGTGAGGGACCAGGAAACATTTACCTACCAAGAATTGTCAGGGAATCAAGGGGTCTAAAAGCTGAGAAAGAAAATACATACAGGTCATCATTTCAGCCTCTTATCTCCAGACAGAGCAATCCCTCAGTCACTCAGATGCTTAGAAATTTTGAAAAGATCCCAGATGTGTGTTTGATTTCAGGAGTCCTAGTAGAGCATATAAAAATAATAACATTCTCTGCTGTATGTTATATGAAAACAATCCAAAAGAATCTGCTAAAACCAGGCTGTATACATGTACTTTGGATGTGAAAGATATAAAATTAAGGGAAAACAGTAAACAAACCTGAACTCAGTAGGGATGAAAAAAATAATCTGAAGACAGTTATTAAAATTGAGGCTTCCTCTTAACGAAAATTTGGGTTCCTGATTCTTTAAAATACATGTCTACACTGTCGACTCGATGGACATGTGTTAGAGCAAATTCCGAGAGTTTTGGTGATGGACGTGGAAGCCTAGCGTTCTGTAGTCCACGGGGTCACAGAATCAGACACGACTGAGCGACTGAACTGAACTGAACAGTGTGAGTACAACCAGTGAAGAATGCAGGAAAAGAAAAGGTTTGAATTGCTCGTACGACTAGGATGGTGGCTGAATTTTTTCTTTAATTTTGGTTTGTGTAAATCATATGTTTGGATACTAACTATAATAATATATTTTTTTAAAAAACCGAACATGGTATTTTGTGTTTCACTGATGCTTGGATTAGACTGGTCCCTGGGGAAATAAATCATGAAATGGAAGGGCCCCTCCTCTATAGGGGAGTGCCTTCCCAACCTCCAGTCTGGAGGGACACTAGCTCTCTTTTGTGTCTTTATCTCTAACCCTGGTTAGGGCTTTATGGTTCAGGAATGACCTGCCTGCCGAGGGAGGAATAAAAACCTCAAAATGTAAAGGAAAGAATCTGCTGCTCTCGGAAGACTATTCTTTATGTCAGATTATTTTAAATCGACAGTTGTCTCTGTCATAAAAAAAAAATAATTCATTTGTAACCATCTAGCTCTTCTGCTTATTAGCTGCAAGGCCTAAGAAGCCAAATTGACCTCTCTAAGCCTCCCTTTCCTCATCTATGAAGGTCCATACCTGTGCCATAGTGACTGGTGAGTTGTAAGAAAGAACAAATGTGTATCTATAATTAGATGGTTTACTAACTGTTGCTCAAAGTAAAGTATTCATAATCCCACTCTTATTCTACTTCTCAGGAATTTTGTTAGGACACGGGGTCTTTATGACTCGGAATTGATCATAGTATAAGAAACCTCCTCAGGAGAAAGATAAGAGTGGAGGAATCAGAGGATTTTATTTACCAAATGGGGTCTAAGATATATCTTTGAGTTCAAACTCCTCATGTTGCAGATGAAGAAATTCAGGACAAGAAACCCGGTGTCTTATCCAAAGTCAAGCAGAAAGTCAGTGGCAGAATTACAGCTGTGGTCCATCGTGTCTGGAGATGATCTTGTTTCTTCTGGCAATGTCTGGTAGGGGGAAGAAGGGAGAGTCTCAATTATGTTAAAGAACAATATATTAAATATATTTAATATATAAAGAACTCTGATAATATTTTAAAGAACACAAGCAATCAGCATAGTTGGGAAGGTGGCAAAAAATGGAAGCAAGTGAAGGGAATCGCTGAATTTATAACGTGTATTGTACTTGAACCAATCACTATTGAAGTTCCCTGCTCCCCACTCTGAGAATAATCCTTATTATGTCTTTATTTCATATTGATTGGCATATTTTAAGTAGGTACTACATTCTCATGCTATATTGTCCTGAAGAAACCAAAGGTGTGCCAAGAAAATCTCCCTCCACCCCTCCCCCCAACTCTGAAAGTCAAGGGCAGGCAAATGCACATATATAGTGGCTGCTTTGATAGGAAGGCTCAATCTACATTTAAAAGATGCATTCAGCCAAAAGGCCCACAGGGTGCAGCACTCTGCCATTCCTGGGCTTTGAAAAATTGGGCTCCAGTTTAGTAATGCCTCTTTCTGATTCTCAAAATGATCCAATTCTCTTCCTCAAGCCATCTTTAGCCTATCGAGTATCTTTAAGTAGAAGCTCTTGAAGTTCGATGTATTGACTGATCCCTAGGAGGTGAAATGACGTAGTTGATTCAAAAGAAAGAGACCCCATCTAACTTTCGGGCACTCCTGTTTTGGGTTTGTTGCTTGCACGGAACTTCAAATATTTCATGAAGCTGACCGTTCTCTTTGGCCAATGTCACACCCAAAGAATTGTCAAACAAATTAACATTTGTTACTACGACTTTTTAAAGCTATTATGACTTGATAGAAAGACTTCCTCTTTTTTTTTTTTTTTTTGGTCAAAAGGAAAACGCTCTTATGTTGGGAATGTAAAAAGAATTTCTATAAAGCTTTTCCGAAAAGATGGACTCACTGCAGATTTCATTCAACTTATTTTGTGTTGCTCCTTTGCTTGAAAAAGTCATTCCTTATACAGAAGGATAAAGAAGGTTTGCAAAGAAGATCATTTCCGTGAGGCCTAATGAGATCTGGGGTTTTTATCTTCACTTTGAGTTGTTTTTTCCCACAGGCTTTTTTTTTTTTTTTTTTCCCAAAAAAACCCACTAATTCCTTTCAAGGACTCTAAGCATTATCTGACTCTATTGGTCCTGAAGGTTGCTATCACAAAGCTAGGACGGAGCTAAATTATTTTTTCTACCACATGGAGGCATTGAACAACCATGTGATTTTCAAAACCTACCAAGATTTGGTAAGAGTTGAAAGGTTTCTCAGGCAACAGCAAAAAGGTGGGTTTGATGTCAACAAATGACTGACACTTAGTATGGAAGCATTCTTCCCAGTTTATAATTTAGCATCTCCTCTGAGGGACCTGTTCTCTAAACACTCTAGCCTTCAGCCTCCTGCACATTGATAACATAAGGACACACTGTATTCGAACATACTGGATTGCAGCTTGAGCAGTTTGGTCCATTAGTTTCTGAAACCTTTTCTTAAACAGAACACATTTTCAGTTTCCTGAAATTTGGAGGGATGAAAGAGTATGGGAAAATTATTTTTATTTCACACTCTTAAGTAGCTGTTGTGAAACTTTTTTAAAAAGATCAACTTCCCCTTGGTTCCTTGGTGTGGCAAATCTCGAGTCAAGGATCCAGTTTTGATTCCAAAAGTTACCCAGAAGCAGTTGGCAGCAAAGATACCAATGTGGACTTGCTAAGCCTACTTGATGAGTTCTGTCTTTGCAGCAGACAGGACTCAAGTCTCAGCCCCAAATCAATTAAACAGCAAATGCGTATTAACTGCCCTGTGCGTGCTGAGCAGAGCACCAGGCATTGTGGTAGAAATAAAGTCTGAGAGGCATTCTGTGTGCTTCAGTAACATTGCCTCTTTGGGGCACCTTGGAGTGTAGCTCACCAGGCTCCTCTGCTCCTGGGATTCTTTCTCCAGGCAAGGACACTGGAGTGGTTGCCATTTCCTCCTCTAGGGGATCTTCCCGACCCAGGGATCAAACCCCAGTCTCCTGCTTGGCAGGCGTAATCTTTACCAGTGAGCCACCTGGGAAGCCCGTGCCTTCTTTCAGTACATGTAAAAATCAAACCACTATATCTTTAAATAACAAAAACAATATACGGAGGCAGAAAAACTCCGTAAGTTACTGGAGAGACCATGAATAGACAAATTTGTTCAAAAGAAGTGAGTGGTGGCTGGAAGGGTGAAAAGAAGTCACCTGGCATTTGCAGAGGGCTCCACAGTGAGCCGAGAAGCCCGGACTTCATTACAGAATCAAAGTACAAGAGAAAGGCACTAGAGACATTTTAGCCTAAGGGGTGTCGTAAGAAGATTAGTTTGATAGGAAAGCCAGGATGAAGAGGAAGAAGTCTGCAAACCAGGAGGAAGCCACTGGGGGAGATTGGGCTTAGGGAACCTGCTCGTGAGTCCTAATTCTCTGCACTCATTTTAATTAATCACGTTTAATGCTGAAGCTCTGGGAATTTAAAGCCCGTGATAGCCGAGAACACGTCTGCTTAGAAGTATTCTAGAACAGTGCTTGGCACTTAGTAGGTGTGCAGCACACAGCCATAGAAGAACGGGACGACAGAGGATGCGATGGTTGGATGGCATCACCGACTCGATGGACATGAGTGTGAGCAAGCTCCAGGAGTTGGTGATGGACACGGAGGCCTGGCGTGCTGCAGTCCATGGGGTCGCAAAGAATTAGACATGACTAGCAACTGAACTGAACTGACACAGTCATAGAAGGCAGGGGATGGACATCATCCCTGGCGTTGATAGTGTCCTCTTTCCCTTCTCCCACCTCCTCCAGTGGCCCGTGGTTCACAGGCATGGGATGATGCTATCAAGCTCTCAATAAGGGACATGTTGGGTCTGTGTTGCTTTTCCCAGGAAAGCACACGTGGCCCCAAGGTGAGGCCTAGAACGACGCCTTGCCACCCCCCAGAAATGCTGGATGAGTTTTCTAAGGTCAGGCAACTGGTTAGCCANGCATGGGATGATGCTATCAAGCTCTCAATAAGGGACATGTTGGGTCTGTGTTGCTTTTCCCAGGAAAGCACACGTGGCCCCAAGGTGAGGCCTAGAACGACGCCTTGCCACCCCCCAGAAATGCTGGATGAGTTTTCTAAGGTCAGGCAACTGGTTAGCCGCAGAACTTTCCCTTGAAGGAATCCAAGTAGACTGTGGGGACTGGTGGCGTCCACATGGGTGCACCTCAAACGTACGCCCCTATCCTAGCCAGCCGGCACCGCTCTCCATAGACCGGGCCAGGTCATCTGCTTCACAGACCCTCCACTGCAGACATCAGGCCAGGCACAGACTCACCTCTCCAGCATGCATGAGTGTGCGCGCACACCCCTTGCTTCCTGAATTACACTCACGGAATGGAAGGCAATCTTTAATCTCAGGTGGAGTGGGGACAGATGTTGGCCCTGTGTGACTGAGGCTAGAAGCAAACATTCTGGCCTGCCCTTCCTCATCCCTGACTTCAGTCTCCTTGAAAAGTCTCTTTAGGAACAGACTTGTGGTTGCCAAGAGGGATGGAGTGGGAAGTTGGGGTCAGCAGATGGAAGTTTTAAAGTGTAAGATGGATGGACAACAAGATCCGCTGGATAGCACGGAGAATCTTCAAAGTCCTATGCGTGTGTTAGTCGCTCAGTCATCTCCAGCTCGTTGTGACTCCATGGACTGTAGCCCGCCAGGCCCCTCTGTCCACGGGATTCTCCAGGCAAGAATACTGGAGAGGGTTGCCATGCCTCCTCCAGCGGATCTTCCTGACCCAGGCATCGAACCCAGGTCTCCTGCATTGCAGGCAGACTCTTTACCATCTGAGCCACCAGNTCTCCAGCTCGTTGTGACTCCATGGACTGTAGCCCGCCAGGCCCCTCTGTCCACGGGATTCTCCAGGCAAGAATACTGGAGAGGGTTGCCATGCCTCCTCCAGCGGATCTTCCTGACCCAGGCATCGAACCCAGGTCTCCTGCATTGCAGGCAGACTCTTTACCATCTGAGCCACCAGGGAAGTCCTATGATATACCATCATAGAAAATAATATATTTCTTAAAAAAGGAATGTGTATGTATGAATACCTGAATCACTGTTCTGTACAGCAGTAATAAATGCAGCATTGTAAATCAGCCATGCCAGATTTTCCCGTGGCCCAGACCTTCCCTGCGACTCCATCCCAGGGAGGAACACAGTTAAGGAACAAGCAGGCCTCTTCCCAGACCCGAACTCCCTCTGACGGACAGTGATGTCTGGAAAGTTTTGCGGCCTGCCCAACTTTTGCTGCTGCCTAGGTAAAACTGGGATAATAAACCTGATTTCTTTTTTTTTTTTTCATTTTTGTAGAAGTATAGTTGATGATTAGAAAAGACCCTGATGCTGGGAAAGATTGAGGGCAGGAGGAGAAGGGGATGAGATGGTTGAATGGCATCACTGACTCAATGGACATGAGCTTGAGCAAGCTCCAGGAGATGGTGAAGGACAGGGAAGCCTGGCGTGCTGCCGTCCATGGGGTTGCAAAGAGTTGAACACGGCGGAGCAACTGAGCAATAGCGTGGTTGATTTATAATGAGTTACTTTCTGCTGTACAGCAGAGTGATTCAGATATGCACATTCTTTTTCATGGTGGTTTATCGTAGAATCTTGAATATGGCTCCCCTGTGCTATACAGTAGGACCTTGTTGCTTATCTACATAAGTTTTTTTCTTAAGGTTAAATGAGAAACATCTATAAATTGCTTAGTCCAGGGCCTGGAATGACCAGAACTATCATCACTGAATCTAACACATTATTCTGGTCTAATTAGAATTTTTCAGGACTTAATCCAGCAACCCCGACTTCCTTTGGCTGTCCCAGAGTTAATAAATTAGAAGCACACGCAGCCAACCCTGTACTTGTACACTATTTTGGTCGCTTCCTGTCGCCAGGAGACACTGCTGTGGGGAACCCTTCCCCATTCTAGCTGGAGCCCAAGGCCGCATCCAGGGAGCTGCGTGGCCACCTGCTGGGTAGGCGCATCGTAGCAGGAGGCTGAGAGGCTGAACAAACAGGTAGGTCAGAAATCGTCCCAGTTTGCCCAGAAGCGCTCCTCTCTCTCGGTGAGTGCGTGAGAAGGGCCTAGTAGGTTACGCTTGCTTCAGTTGTTTGGAGAACTGTCAGGTGAAGGGTCATTCCGGAGGATTTGTGTCTCCTACACAGAATTCACTCCCTTTCTCTGTAGATGGCAGGTTAGTCCGGCCTCTTCAAAGTGTTAAATCAAGAGGTCTGAAAGGAAACTGGCGGTGGGCAAGCTGGGGTTTTCATGATGCTTGAAACACAAGGAAGTGTCTCTGGACAGTCTAAGGATCGCAGTGTGGATGAGCGTGGAAAACGGTGGTGAAACCGTCTCACTGCGTACACGCTTCTCTGCTGTCAGATTCGCACACTGGATTCCCAGAAGCAATTACACCATCAGCAGCAGCAGTTTGGGTTTGTAAAGATCTTTTTTTGCACCGTCTATGAGCTATTTAGGTTCCATCTGTTCTAAGACAGAGATTTAGAACGGGGTAACTGGGGGGAATATTTGTCCTCTTAGAGTTCTAAAATTTTACTACATTACGGAGTTGAGAACATAACATTTTTTGAAAACAAATTTTTTTTTTCATGTAATTGTATAGAAATTTGTATTCAGAAACCCTTCAACAGTGGAAAAGCTCATTACTCACAACTCTGGGTCACCCCTTGGCACTGCTGTGTCCTTCAGCAACAGAGGTGGGAAAACGAAAAGGATCCTTTCTAAGCCTGAGATTTATGTTCCGATATTTAGAGTTTATTTAGTTCTAGTTGTGTCTTAGCTTAAAATAAATCCTTGGGATGGTGGTTGGTCTAAAGAGGTATGTATTTAAGATGTTATTTTTGGAAGCTGCTAGAGAATGAAATGAAAACTTGTGATTTTCCTTGAACTTGGCTTGAGAGTAAGATCAAGATGTTATGAACTTGGAGGTGCATACATTTACTCTGCTCAGACTTTCAATTTGTAAACGAGCGGCTTAGAGCAGAGCCCAGAATAGGGAGCTCAAATTCTATAGAGGTTTTCTTAGTCCTGTCCCCATTTATGGATCCATCGTTACCAAAATCGCCCGTCATCCTCTTATTTAAAAAAATAATTATTGGTACTCCAATATATTTGCATCATAAACACATATTACTGATACCATCCCATTGTTCATTTATTGCACGTAAATGCTACACAGATAACTTAGGTTTGGCCCTTTATAGGAATGGCTGGAGAGGTTTTCCTTAGGAGTACAGGGTGTTTTAGTTTCGTTTTTTTAATGGGACTTCTCTGTCCTCTTCTTATGAAACCTTCCCTGGGACGGAGATCCCCTGGAGAAGGGAACGGCAACCCACTCCAGTCTTCTTGCCTGGAGAGTCCCACGGACAGAGGAGCCTGGCAGGCTACAGGCCATGGGGTCGCACAGAGTCGGACAGGACTGAGCGAGCAGCACGCATGAAATGTGTGTGATGTGGAAGATGTGGAAGGCAGAGCTGTGTGTGTGCCATCGCCGAGTGTGCACATCTGGCCATGTGTGGCGCTAGGCCATCTCTGCAACATCTTTAACACACAGCTTCTGCTTTCTAGAAAAGTCCTTTTTTGTCTGTTTCATTCATTTCCTTTTTATTATGGAAAATTTGAAACATTCATAAAAGTAGAAAGCATAGTACAAGGATCCCCCTACACTCACCTCAACACCTACATTGAAGAATTGATAATATTTGTCATATTTGTCTTTTAATTTATTAAAACAGTTTAAACCTGTGTCAAGACAATTTACCCTAAATTCTTCAACCTGCTGCTTCTTAAAAAAAANAAGAATTGATGCTTTTGAACTGTGGTGTTGGAGAAGACTCTTGAGAGTCCCTTGGACTGCAAGGAGATCCAACCAGTCCATTCTGAAGGAGATCAACCCTGGGATTTCTTTGGAAGGAATGATGCTAAGGCTGAAACTCCAGTACTTTGGCCACCTCATGCGAAGAGTTGACTCATTGGAAAAGACTCTGATGCTGGGAGGGATTGGGGGCGGGAGGAGAAGGGGACGACCGAGGATGAGATGGCTGGATGGCATCATGGACTCGATGGACGTTGAGTCTGAGTGAACTCCGGGAGATGGTGATGGACAGGGAGGCCTGGCGTGCTGCTATTCAAATAATACCTTTTAGACCATTCATGTTGTTATAAATGGCAATATTTGTTCTCTATATCTGTGAGTCTATTTCTTTTTTGTTATGTTCACTGCTGCTGCTGCTGCTAAGTTACTTCAGTCACTAGTTTGTTTTATTTTTTAGATTACACATATAAGCGATACAGTGTTTGTCTTTCTTGGTCTGACTCAGTTCATTAGGTCCATTCATGTTGTTGCAAAAAGCAGAATTTCATTTAAAAAATAACTGAATATTATTCCATTGTAGAAAACATGTCTTCTTTATCCATTCATCTGTTGATAGATACTTAGTTTGCTTCCATATCTTGATTATTATAAATAATACTGCTATGAACATTGGGGTGCATGTTATCTTTTCAAATTAGTGTTTCTTTCACAAAGCATTCTCTTCAATCTTTTGAATTTGGCTTGCTACAAAGTTAGCAACCCATTGGCCCAAAATTTATGAGAATCACATTGATTTTCTGGTTGCTAGTGTTTTGACTTTGACTCTTCAAATTAGAAATATATTGATATGTTTAACACAATCTTTTATGAACTCTTATGAACACTTCATTTTTTTAAATAAATTGGAAGGACTTCATTTGTCTCTGTGCAACTTGTAATCCAACAGGTTTTGTGATTGTTATTATTAAATTATTTTGTTTAAACATCTACAGTATCATGAACATCTTTCCTTATAATATTCTGTCATTAAACCATATTTCTTGCCCACAATATTGTATTGTTCACAATACAATGTTACTAACAGAGTTTCCCTTTCAAATTATAAAATATATTTTCCTGTTTTAATGAGCTTTTTTTTCATTGGGGGAAGTGAATTTCCACACATTTAAACCACAAAGAACACTGATTGTAAGTACCATACTTCACTCTGACTGACTAGGCTGTTTTGATTTTTATTTTAAATGTCATGGGGTCAGTATTAATTTCTATCATATTTTCCTTTCATTCAACTTGAGTCTTCATATGAACAAACATTGTTTTTAAAGATTAATTTTGGTTTTATCTTATTCTGCCATTATTATTAAAGGAATTACATTAAAACATTTGGGTTTTCTAATCTTAGTTGTAAATTCTCATTTTCGAAAGTGATCATTTGATTTTTAAAAATATTTTTTTCAGCATACCTTTTTAATTTCCAACTGTGGCTTTGATATAACCAAATATAGATTTCTAAAATAATCAGAAGAAAAAATGTGTCAAGCAGATAGATATTTCTAGTGATTTCATGTTTTGTTAAGTGAACTGCATGTTGAGTAACTATAATTGTAGCCTAACTATGTCATGGCATATGATAAGAGGGTACAGAAATTTTTTAATGAAAATTAATTTATAACTAATATTTATATTACTTTACAATGTTTTAAAATATTAGTGAAGTTTAAAGTTATTCATTTAAGAAGAGGCAATTAGGAAGGCAAATCTGACTGAAATAAGTATTAAGGTACCATAACAGAATCATATGGTTCAAATGTCTTTTTCTAATCGATTGTCAATCCTAAATATTAAAACATGAGTTAGAAAAAAAGTCCATCAGATATAATAGCCTTAAATATTATTTTTTCTCCTAGCAACATGAGTCTTCTTAATTATTTGTTTTTAATATGCTATCACTGTGAAGAAGGATGAAACCATTTATAGTTTATCACTTTCAGTTATTATACTGGAATTTGAATAATATTGATTCTCTAATGTCTACCCAAGCCTTATACAAGTCTAAAAGAGGCAGTAAAATTATAAGAGCATTTAGATTAGTGGATACTGATTTAGCAACCCCTCTCCTTTTACATATTTTTACTATATTCATTTTCACTAAACCTGAAGGCAATACTCATGTTAACATTGTTATGGATTTTAGAAAATAGCTGTAACTAAATCATCAGTAGTTTTACTACATGTCAGATAGTCAATACTGAGGAAAAATCAAATAAAAAGTACTTTTTATGTTTTAACTAATTACACTGATCATTTGAACAAAGTAAGGGTGATGTATTCCTGCCATCATACATTCTTATTTTTTTAATTCAAGTTAATATAGTCAGTGATATTATCATTTTGGCAAATACATACCTAATATTTTATATATTTATAAAAATAACCCATGTATATAGAGAAGAAAATGGAAACCCACTCCACCAGTCTTGCCTGGAAAATCCCATGAACTAAAGAGCCTGGAAGGGCTTCAGTCCATGTGATCACAAACAGTCAGTCATTACTGAGCAACTAACACACACACAATCCATGTATTACACATGGAAGTAACTTATCTTTATTAAATGATCATTTAATATTTCCTAGACTGTATAAGCAAACCAGGTGTCTGAGGAGGCCTTACAAATAGGTGTGAAAAGAGAAGTGAAAAGCAATGGAGAAAAGGAGACATATACTCATTTGAATACAGAGTTCCAAAGAATAGCAAGGAGAGATAAGAAAGCCTTCCTCAGCGATCAAATCAAAGAAATAGAGGAAAACAATAGAATAGGAAAGACTAGAGATCTCTTCAAGAAAATTTGAGATACCAAGGGAACATTTCATACAAAGATTGGCTCAATAAAGGACAGAAATGGTATGGACCTAACAGAAACAGAAGAGATTAAGAAGAGATGGCAAGAATGCACAGAACTGTACAAAAAAGATCTTCAAGACCCAGATAATCATGATGGTGTGATCACTCACCTAGAGCTAGACATCCTGGAATGTGAAGTCAAGTGGGCCTTAGGAAGTATCACTAACAACAAAGCTAGTGTAGGTGATGGAATTCCAGTTGAGCTATTTCAAATCCTAAAAGATGATGCTGTGAAAGTGCTGCACTCAATATGTCAGCAAATTTGGAAAACTCAGCAGTGGCCACAGGGCTGGAAAAGGTCAGTTTTCATTCCAATCCCAAAGAAAGGCAATGCCAAAGAATGTTCAAACTACTGCACAATTGCACTCATCCCACATGCTAGTAAAAGTAATGCTCAAAATTTTTCCAGGCTAGGCTTCAACAGTATGTGAACTGTGCACTTCCACATGTTCAAGCTGGTTTTAGAAAAGGCAGAGGAACCAGAGATCAAATTGCCAACATCCTCTGGATCATGGAAAAAGCAAGAGAGTTCCAGAAAAGTATCTATTTCTGCTTTATTGACTATGCCAAAGCCTTTGACTGTGTGGATCACGATAAACTGTGGAGAATTCTTAAAGAGATGGGAATACCAGACCACCTAACCTGCCTCTTGAGAAATCTGTATGCAGGTCAGGAAGCAACAGTTATAACTGCACATGGAACAACAGACTGGTTCCAAATAGGAAAAGGAATACATCAAGGCTGTATATTGTCACCCTGCTTATTTAACTTATATGCAGAGTACATCATGAAAAATGCTGTACTGGATGAAGCACAAGCTGGAATCAAGATTGCCAGGAGAAATAACAATAACCTCAGCTATGCAGATAACAACACCCTTATGGCAGAAAGTGAAGAAGAACTAAAGAGAGATCGTGGCATCTGGTCCCATCACTTCATGGCAAATATATGGGGAAATAGTGGAAACAGTGGCAGACTTTATGTTTTTGGGCTCCAATATCACTGCAGNAGAAAAACATCTATTTCTGCTTTATTGACTATGCCAAAGCCTTTGACTGTGTGGATCACGATAAACTGTGGAGAATTCTTAAAGAGATGGGAATACCAGACCACCTAACCTGCCTCTTGAGAAATCTGTATGCAGGTCAGGAAGCAACAGTTATAACTGCACATGGAACAACAGACTGGTTCCAAATAGGAAAAGGAATACATCAAGGCTGTATATTGTCACCCTGCTTATTTAACTTATATGCAGAGTACATCATGAAAAATGCTGTACTGGATGAAGCACAAGCTGGAATCAAGATTGCCAGGAGAAATAACAATAACCTCAGCTATGCAGATAACAACACCCTTATGGCAGAAAGTGAAGAAGAACTAAAGAGAGATCGTGGCATCTGGTCCCATCACTTCATGGCAAATATATGGGGAAATAGTGGAAACAGTGGCAGACTTTATGTTTTTGGGCTCCAATATCACTGCAGATGGTGATTGTAGCCATGAAATTAAAAGATACTTACTCCTTGGAAGGAAAGTTATGACCAACCTAGCCAGCATATTAAAAATAGAGACATTAGTTTGTCAACAAAGGTCTGTCTAGTCAAGGCTATCGTTTTTCCAGTAGTCATGTATGGATGTGAGAGTTGGACTGTGAAGAAGGCTGAGTGCCGAAGAATTGATGCTTTTGAACTGTGGTGTTGGAGGAGACTCTTGAGAGTCCCTTGGGCTGCAAGGAGATCCAACCAATCCATCCTAAAGGAAATGAGTCCTGGGTTTTCATTGGAAGGACTGATGTTGAAGCTGAAACTCCAATATTTTGGCCACCTGATGCAGAGAGCTGACTCATTTGAAAATTCCCTGATGTTGGGAAACATTGAAGGTAGGAGGAGAAAGGGATGACAGAGGATGAGATGGTTGGATGGCATCACTGACCCAATGGACATAAGTTTGGGTAGACTCCGGGAGCTGATGATGGACACGGAGGCCTGGAGTGTTGCAGTCTATGGGGTCTCAAAGAGTCGGACACCACTGAGTGACTGAACTGAGCTGAAGACTGTATAAGAGCATACAATATTTAAATATCTTTGAAATATAGCTTATAAAGATAGTATATCAAGGTTAGATTGTCTTGAAGCATCATATTTCATTTTGTTTAAAGATTTCATACTAAATATTTCAGCTTTCCCTAGAAATAGTTTTTTTATTTTCAAATATAACTTGATTTCAGTTACTGCAATATAATTATTTTTATCTGAGGATATTGTTAATTTTACATACTCATTAGTGAAAATGAATACATACTCATTTGTGAAAATGAATATGTAGTGTCATACCATAGAACACTTTCACTAGGCAAAGTTGCTAAAGCAGTACAGAACAAACCTCCTAAGGAAAATTTGATATAGCTTTCCTGTGCTTTTCCAGACCTATTTTCAACACTGCTAAAAGGGGGGAAATTCAAGAAAGCACTGAAGAGGCCGCCTCATCAGACCCTGATGTTACTTCTCCTCTGGATGTACATGCTGCAGCTCCATAGGTGCCAGGTTGGAAAAGTTTCTAGGAAAACAAAATGTTCATTAGTAACTTTTTTTAAGTAGAAACATTACTTTTCTATGAGACCCTGTCTTTTAGATACCAGAATTTAATACATTACAAAGTCTGTATGTTTATTTTTTTTAATATCAGTGAAAAACATCTGGCTTCTCAAAAGTATTTTTAAAATATAATGGTTCTAAAGCATGCAAAATAATCTATTTAGAAAATGTCATGTTTCCATTTTATGCAAATTTTAAAAAATCAAGCTGTTAACAATCCATTATAATGATAGAGTGTGAAGTTGGTTTATTATAAATTTCTGCATCAAATTTTTCAAGATTTTTACATATACTACGTTAAAGGTAGTAGGTAGTTTCTATAATGCTGATTTTTCCTATACCTCAGGCTCAAGGAAAAGCATATTATTGCTCTTGCTTTTAAATGAAAGTTTAAACATATGCAGTATTTATATAATGTTGCTAATTATCTATTACTGAAAAGACTCCAGAGATAGGTCAGTGAGTTAGCAAAGTGACTTTACAAGGACATTTTTTCTTTCTAGGACTAATCTCAAAACCTATATTTTTTATTTTATAGACTTTGAAATTGCAGTGAATCTCTACTCAGAATATTGCAGTGGAAGTGAAAGTTGCTCGGTCGTTCCCAATTCTTTGTGACTCCATGAGCTGTACAGCCCATGAAATTCTCCAGGCCAGAACACTGGAGTGGTTAGCTTTTCCCTTCTCCAGGGGATCTTCCCAACTCAAGGATCAAACCCAGATCTCCCACACTGTAGGTGGATTCTTTACCAGCTGAGCCACAGGGGCTTGCAGTAAAAAGAAGTGATAATAATTCTGTAATTAGAGGTTGCACAAAATAAATATGAGTTAAATAATGCATTTTTAATATAGTCAGTATTTTTAAAGATATATTTGTCTAGTTGATCCCCGGGTCAGAAAGATCCTCTGGAGAAAGAAATTGCAACCCACTCCAGTATTCTTGCCTGGAAAATTACATGGACAGAAGAGTCTGGAAGGCTACAGTTCATGGGGTTGCAAGGAGTCAGACATGCACACAATCTAAATATGAAGAATGAAAAAAATTAAATATGGCTATAATTAAAGAACTGATAAATTAATTTTTAAACAAAAATATCAAAGAAAAACAATAGCTAATATTCCTGACATTTTAAAGTCTTTATTTAATTTTTATTTTATATTGGGATATAGTTTATTATGATGTTGTTAGTTTCAGGTGTACAACAAAGTGTTTCAGTTATACATATGCATATGTCTATTCGTTTTCAAATTCTTTCCTGAATATGTTGCTACAGAATATTGAGTAGAGTTCCCTGTACTATACAGCAGGGCCTATTGATTATCTATTTTATATATCATGGTGCATATATGTTAATCCCCAACCCTAATATATCCCTCCACCCTACCTTTCCCTTTTGGTAACGATGTTTGTTTTCTGTATATGTGAGTGTGTTTCAGTTTTCTAAATAAGTCCATTTATATCATTTTTTAGGATTCCATTTGTAAGTGAAATCACAGGAATTTTGTCTTTGTCTCAATTTAATAACTTCTATGTCCATCCATGTTGCTGCAAATGGATTTACTTCATTCTTTTATTTTTAATTTTAAATTTATTTTTAATTGAAGGATTATTTCTTTACAGAATTGTGTTGGTTTCTACCAAGTATCAGCATGAATCAGCTGTGAGCATATATATATGTCCCCTTCCTCTTGAAACTCCCTCCCACCTCCCTTCCCATCCCACCCCTCTAGATTGTTATAGAGCCCCAGTTTGAGCTCCCTGAGTCATACAGTATATTTCATTCTTTTTTATGGCTGAGTATTATTCCTGTATGTCTGGGTGTTTGCATGTGTGTGTGTACCACATCTTCTAGATCTGTTCCTCTGTCGATGGGCATTTAGGTCACTTCTATGTCTTAGTTATTGTAAATTGTACCAAGACACTATTTTGGTGCATTTATCTTTTCAAATTATGGTTTTCTCCAGATGTATGCTCAGGAATGAGATTGCTGGATCATATGTTGTCTCAATATTTTGTGTTTTATAGAACCTCCATACTGTTCTCTATAATGGATGTCCCAATTTACTTCCCACCAACAGTCTGACATTTTAAATCTGAAACATTAAGTGCACAAAAATGAATTATCTTTGCATGTATACAAGAGCTAATGTTAAAATAATATATTATCTACATGTCTATTATATTGTGAAACTTCTGAAGTTTTGGCTGTCTCTAATTGCTTATCTCTGTTAACTTTTTAAGAGAAAAATCAGTGATCTATATATGATTTATAGCCTTTATGACACTTGCCTTGTATTATAATTATTGTTTCAAGAGAGTTTATTTTTCATGTTATAACTTTTTCTTTCACTAGCATTTTAGTGAAACTCCTAGAGAGAAGTGATTATGTCTCAATATACCATTTAGATTTCTGTCTCTTATGAGATCTAATATGTTTTCACATTTTAATTCTTAGAATGTTTGTTGATAGAACTAGGTGTACAAAGTCAAGCATTAATAACAGTACTTGGCCAAAAAAAGTGCTTTATTGACTTGTATGAAAATAGGCCATCAGCTCCTAACATTTTTTGCCAATTCAAAACCATTTATGAGTCCATCTGCCTAGAGAATGTAAAGCAACTTTGGCATGTGTATGTGTCTACTCTCTCTTCTTACTGGCCTAAGACAATGCTGATTTGGACAGAATTATGATGGTGATCCAAAGCATACTATAAAATTCTAAGCTTTTCATACTTCATTGGCTATATACTCAATGAAACTGAAGTTCCAGTAATCATATTTATTTAAAAATAGAGTAAACAATGATTTAGGATTCTTTGTTTTTTTATGAGACAAATATAGCTGTTTGAAGTTCTGTGTAGTATTAATCAGCAAAAATGAAAAGAGACAAGGCAGAAATATTAAAGGGGAAAATGGGCCAATGAACAGAATTCCCAAATAGGTTGAGATATAGAAGAACCAATGCATTAAACAGTTAATGAGTATATAACCTGATTAATGTGCTACACATAATTTTAATGAAAAAGAAAGGGTCTTAAATAGGTCAGCTTCAGGAGTTCATAGTGACAAATGAGGATAAGCAATAATTCTACAAATATCTGCTCCCAGTGAATGAAGTAGATCTCCAAAGAAGTTGTAAGAAAGAATTGCCATCCCTCAGAAAGTCTGGCAAGTAAGAGCTAATTTAGTTCAACCCTCTCATGTGTCCCCTAAGAAGACAATTTACATTTTTCAGTCAGTCAGTCAGTTCAATCCTTCCTTTGTATCTGACTCTTTGTGACCCCATGGACTGCAGCACACCATACCTCCCTGTCCATCACCAACTACCAGAGCTTGCTCAAACTCATGTTCATTGAGTCAGTGATGCCATCCAACCATCTCATCCTCTGTCTCCCCTTTCTTCCCATCTTCAGTCTTTCCCAACATCAGGGTCTTTTCAAATGAGTCAGTTCTTTGCATCAGGTAGCCAAAAGTATTGGAGCTTCAGCTTCAGCATCAGTCCTTCCAGCGAATATTCAGGGTTGATTTCCTTTAGGATGGATTAGTTGGGTCCCTTTGCAGTCCAAGGGACTCTCCAGAGTCTTTTCCAACACCACAATTCAGTATTCTGGGAGGTGGATCATTGAGGATCCTGCTGTGATTTATGTCGGGGAGTGTTTTGCCTATGTTCTCCTCCCAGAATACTGGATATAAAAGCAAATATAAACAAATGGGATCTAATTAAAATTAAAAGCTTCTGCACAACAAAGGAAACTATAAGCAAGGTGAAAAGACAACCCTCTGAATGGGAGAAAATAATAGCAAATGAAGCAACTGACAAACAACTAATCTCAAAAATATACAAGCAACTTATACAGCTCAATTCCAGAAAAATAAACGACCCAATCAAAAAATGGGCCAAAGAACTAAATAGACATTTCTCCAAAGAAGACATACGGATGGCTAACAAACACATGAAAAGATGCTCAACGTCACTCATTATCAGAGAAATGCAAATCAA
>SJYX01009088.1:300842-320359 GCA_006410675.1 Oreotragus oreotragus
CAGTCGCCTATAATGAAAAGGACATCTTTTTTGGGTGTTAGTTCTAAAAGGTCTTGTAGGTCTTCATAGAACCATTCAACTTCAGCTTCTTCAGCATTACTGGTTGGGGCATAGACTTTCATTACTGTGATATTGAATGGTTTGCCATGGAGATGAACAGAGATCATTCTGTCGTTTTTGAGACTGCATCCAAGTACTGCATTTCAGACTCTTTTGTTGACCATGATGGCTACTCCATTTCTTCTGAGGGATTCCTGCTCACAGTAGTAGATATAATGGTCATCTGAGTTAAATTCACCCATTCCAGTCCATTTTAGTTCGCTGATTCCTAGAATGTCGATGTTCACTCTTGCCATCTCCTGTTTGACCACTTCCAATTTGCCTTGATTCATGGACCTGACATTCTAGGTTCCTATGCAATATTGCTCTTTACAGCATTGGACCTTGCTTCTATCACCAGTCACATCCACAGCTGGGTATTGGTTTTGCTTTGGCTCCATCCTTTCATTCTCTCTGGAGTTATTTCTCCACTGACCTCCATTAGCATATTGGGCACCTACTGACCTGGGGAGTTCGTCTTTCAGTATCCTATCATTTTGCCTTTTCATACTGTTCATAGTGTTCTCAAGGCAAGAATACTGAAGTGGTTTGCCATTCCCTTCTCCAGTGGACCACATTCTGTCAGACTTCTTCACCATGACCATATATATGTATTCATGTATTAATACATATATGCTATATGAGTGTGTATACACACACACATGCATATATTCACACACACACACACACACACATATACACACACTCAAGCTCAGTTGTTAAAAAATCTGCCTGTAATGCAAGAGACCTAGATTCCATCGCTGGGTTGGGAAGATCCCTTGGAGAAGGGAAAGGCTACCCACTACAGTATTGTGGCCTAGAGAATTCTATACAGTCCATGGGGTTGCAAAGAGTCAGATGCAACTGAGTGACTTTCACTTTCACTTTCATTCCTTACCTCCCAAAGTAAAAGTGTACACTGTATGACTTTAGTCAGAAGAGTTAGCACTTATATAGAGAGATATAGATATAGTTTCCTCATCTATAAAATAATAATATTATCTACTTTATAGATTTTTTTGAGTGCTAAGTAAAAAATTATATAAATCAATTAGTGCAGGACCTACCTACCTATTAGAGATTCTCTTATTTTCTATTTCTTAGTTTGGCTCAAACTGCTCAATCCCTAATCCAGATGCTCATACTATGCCTAGTATGTGAAGCCTAGGACATGTTAGAAAAGAGGTAGTTGCTATTGAACCTGGAACCCCATGGTGCCCTGTGCACAATTTTGGTATTCTCTTTACTGCCCTTGCCCTCAGACAGGGTGTCTCAGGCTTTTTCTCAGTTGGAATATATTAGTTAATAGAAAAATGACTGTATAATTGGATTCTTAAAACTGAAACAACTGAACAATGGAAGTTGGACAGAAACAGCTAATCATCGTTATCAATCATGTCCAACTCTTTGTGAATCTATGGACTCTCGCCTGCCAAGCTCCTCTGTCTGTGGGATTCTCCAGGCAAGAATACTGGAGTAGGTTGCCATGCCCTCCTTCACAGGATCTTGTGGACCCAGGTATCGAACCTGAGCCTCCTATGTCTTTGTCATTGGCCAGCAGATTCTTTCCCACTAGTGCCACCTGGGAAACCCCAATTGGATTCTTAAAATTGAAACAACTGTACAATGGAAGTTGAATGGAAACAGCTAGTCATCATTATTCAAGAGAGATAATCTTCAAAAGACACACTTACTGCTTAGTAACTAATTATTTGTCAACTTTTAAGTCTCCTGATTCTATGAAATAATTTTGAATATTAATGCTTTAGTATATATATATCCAAGTTTACCTTTATTCACTTTTCATCAGTTTATATATCTATATTGCTATACACATCATAATTTCCATTTTCCATGGTTATATATTAATTTTCTACCAGTATCTATGATGTCTAGCTAGTCTTTCATTATTAAACATTAAAATATTTGGAATTGGAGTTAGTATTTTGAGAGAGGTAGTGATACCTAATTATAATTTTCTTATGATTTAGCCCACATTTATTTTTTCTTCTTTTACTATTCCTTAGTTATGAAATATATTTTATGTTGACTTCCTGAGCATTCTTTTTGTTAAGAATGATAGTTACTGTTTTGTTAGTGACATTATGACATTGAAAAAATTTATTTTTTCTTTAGTTCCTTTAGTATTTCAAATCTCATTTGTCTCAGTTGTACAACTTACCGATTAACAATTTTTAAAGTTTAAACTTCATTTATTGTTAGTACAAAATATTTGCTATATTCCTTTGATTGTAAAATACATCCTTATAGCTTATCTTAAACACAGTACTTTGTATACTTTAATCCCCTACCCTGAATTTCTCCTCCGTTTTGTGTATATGCCACCTTTCTTTATCAATTCAACTATAGATGAACACAGGTTGGCAATTGTAAATAATGTTCTTGGAACATTGGGATGCATGTATCTTTTTGAATTAGTGTTTTTGTTTTCTTTAGAAGCTTACCCAGAAGTAGAATTGTTGGGTTATAAGGTAGTTTTATGTTTAGTTTCTTGAGAAATCTCTGTACTGTTTTCCACACTGGCTGTACTAATTTATATTCTCACCAACAGTGTACAATGGTTCCCTTCTCTCATATCCTTGCCAACAATTGTTATTTGTGTTATTTTTAATGATAGATATTCTGACATGTGTGAGGTGATATCTCACTGTAGTATTAATTTGCATTTCTCTGAGGATTAATGCTGTTGAGCACCTTTTCATGTGCTTGTTGGACATCTGCATGTCCTCTTTGCAGAAATGTTTTTCTGGTCTTCTACTCATTTTTTTTTAATTGGATTTTTTGTTTTTGTGATTTCAAGTTGTATGAACTGTTCATATATTTTGAATAATAACCTCTTATCAATATTCGTAACTCAACATTCAGAAACTAAGATCATAGCATCCAGTCCCATCACTTCATGGCAAATAGATGGGGAAACCATAGAAACAGTGACAGACTTTATATTTTTGGGCTCCAAAATCACTGCAGATGGTGACTGCAGCCATGAAATTAAAAGACGCTTGCTCCTTGGAAGAAAAGTTTAGGATGGGGAACACGTGTATACCTGTGGCAGATTCATGTTGAAGTATGGCAAAATCAGTATAATATTGTAACATTTTTAACCTCCAATTAAAATAAATAAATTTATATATTTTTTAAAAAGCCACAGTCATCAAGAGAGTATGGTACTGGCACAAAGACAGAAATATAGATCAATGGAACAAAATAGAAAGCCCAGAGATAAATCCACACACCTATAGACACCTTATCTTCAACGAAGGAAACAAGAATATACAATAGATTAAAGACAATCTCTTTAACAAGTGGTGCTGGGAAAACTGGTCAACCACTTGTAAAAGAACAAAACTAAAACACTTTCTAATACCATACACTAAAATAAACTCAAAATGGATTAAAGATCTAAACATAAGACCAGAAACTATAAAACTCCTAGAGGAGAACATAGGCAAAACACTCTCCGACATAAAACACAGCAGAATCCTCTATGATCCACCTCCCAGTATAATGGAAATAAAAGCAAAAATAAACAAATGGGATCTAATTAAAATTAAAAGCTTCTGCACAACAAAGGAAACTATAAGCAAGGTGAAAAGACAGCCTTCTGAATGGGAGAAAATAATAGCAAATGAAGCAACTGACAAACAACTAATCTCAAAAATATACAAGCAACTTATACAGCTCAATTCCAGAAAAATAAACGACCCAATCAAAAAATGGGCCAAAGAACTAAATAGACATTTCTCCAAAGAAGACATACGGATGGCTAACAAACACATGAAAAGATGCTCAACGTCACTCATTATCAGAGAAATGCAAATCAAGACCACAATGAGATACCACTTCACACCAGTCAGAATGGCTGCGATCCAAAAGTCTGCAAGCAATAAATGCTGGAGAGGGTGTGGAGAAAAGGGAACCCTCTTACACTGTTGGTAGGAATGCAAACTAGTACAGCCACTATGGAGAACACTGTGGAGATTCCTTAAAAAACTGGAAATAGAAATGCCTTATGACCCAGCAATCCCACTGCTGGGATGTCCATCAGCAGATGAATGGATAAGAAAGCTGTGGTACATATACACACTGGAGTATTACTCAGCCATCAAAAAGAATACATTTGAGTCAGTTCTAATGAGGTAGATGAAACTGGAGCTGATTATACAGAGTGAAGTAAGCTAGAAAGAAAAACACTAATACAGTATACTAACACATATATATGGAATTTAGAAAGATGGTAACGATAACCCTGTATGCGAGACAGCAAAAGAGACACAGATATATAGAACAGTCTTTTGGACTCTGTGGGAGAGGGAGAGGGTGGGATGATTTGGGAGAATGGCACTGAAACATGTATACCATCATATAAGAAATGAATCACCAGTCTAGGTTCAATGCAGGATACAGGACGCTTGGGGCTGGTGCACTGGGATGACCCAGAGAGATGATATGGGGAGGTAGGTGGGAGAGGGTTTCAGGATGGGGAACACATGGTGAATTCATGTCAATGTATGGCAAAACCAATACAGTATTGTAAAGTAAAGTAAAATAGAATAAAATCTGAAAAAAAAAGAAAAAAGAAAGATAAATAAAAATAAAAATCAAATGACAAAAAAAAAAAAAGAAAAGAAAAGTTATGGCCAACCTAGACAGCATATTGGAAAGCTGAGAGATTCCTTTGCCCACAAAGACCCATCTAGTCAAAGCTATGGTTTTTCCAATAGTCATGTATGGCTGTGAGAGCTGGACTATAAAGAAAGCTGAGTGCCGAAGAATTGATGCTTTTGAACTGTGGTGTTGGAAAAGGCTCTTGAGAGCCCCTTGGACATCAAAGAGATCCATCCAGTCCATTCTAAATGAAATCAGTCCTGAATATTAATTGGAAGGACTGATGCTAAAGCTGAAACTCTAATACTTTGGCCACCTGATGCGAAGAACTGACTCATTTGAAAAGACCCTGTTGCTGGGAAAGATTGAAGGCAGGATAAAAAGCAGACAACAGAGGATCAGATGGTTGGATGGCATCACCGACTCAATGGGCATGAATTGAGTATGCTCCGAGAGTTGGTGATGGACAGAGAAGCCTGGCATGCTGCAGTCCATAGTGTCGCAGAGTCAGACATGACTGATCGACTGAACTGAACTGATCTGAACCTCTTATCAGTTATATCATTTACAAACATTTTCTTCCATTTTGTAGATTGTTTTTTGTTTGTTTGCTGATGGTTTTCTTTGCTATGCAAAATCTTTTTAAACTTTTGTTTTTATTTCAATTTATATATTTTCAGTTGGAGGATAATTGCTTAACAATATTGTGTTGATTTCTGCCATTTATCATCATTAATTATCCATAGGTATACATATACCCCCTACCTTGTGAGCCACCCTCCTACCTCCCACACCATTGCAACTTAATTGGTCCCCTTTATTTATTTTTGGTTTTACTTCTTTGCTTTAGGAGATAGATCCAAAAACATTTTGCTATTTTTTATGTCAGTGTTTTTCTGTAGGGGGTTTTGTTTCAATCCATCTTGAGTTTATTTGTGTATATGATATTAGAGAATGTTCTAATTTCATTCTTTTACATGTAGCTATCCAATTTTTCCTGAACAGGTTATTGAGGAGAGTGTCTTTTCTCCATTGTATGTTCTTGCCAGCTTTGTTGGTGATTAACTTATCATAAGTATGCGGGTTTATTTCTGCGCTCTCTATTTATGTGTTTGTTTTTGTACAATTACCATACTCTTGATTACTGTAGCTATGTAGTACAGTCTGAAGTCAGAGTGTGAGTCCTCCAGTTTAGTTCTTCTTTCTCAATATGGCTTTAGCTATTCAGGGTCTTTTGGGTATATATATACACATTTTAAAATTATTTCTTCTAGTTTTATGAAAAGTGCCTTTGGTATTTTGATAGAGATTGCATTGAATCTATAGATTGCCTTGGTTAGTGTGGTCTGTATTAGTGCTCTCAGCCCATGAAAATGATCTATCTTTTAACCTCTCACTTCATTTAATTCTTTGATCTTCTATGCCTTATCTCATATTAGTAATGTAAATAAATCAAAATAAGCACTTTAGCTTGATTTTGTTTTACTGAAGATTTATGAAATACTTTTTACTAAACTGCACACATGCTCAATTATGTCTGACTTTGTGACTCCATGGACTGTAGCCCACCAGGCTCCTCTGTCCATGGAATTTTCCAGGCAAAATAGTGGAGGGCGCTGCCATTTCCTACTCTAGGTGAGCTCCCTGACCCAATGCTTGAACCTGTGACTCCTACATTGGTAGACAGATTCTTTACTGCTGCACCACCTTAGAAGCTAACTACTCAAGTACTGATTTCCAATTTCTCCTAGTAAAGAGGCACATAATTCTTTGTTGACATAATTAATAGGATAATGACAATTGAGTATTATGATATAAGGGAATATACATTTTATACCTCATCATAATTATCATAATTGTTTACATTATATTTTATAGTTTATGAAAAACTTCATTTATGGAGATATAACATCCTCATATCTAGCCTCTGATGTTCTTTGTTTTATGTTCCTTATTTGATAGGTACAGGACTTGAGGATAAGATAAGTTTAAGTAACTAATTTAAACTTACTCAAATCAACATTTTGAAGCAGTGGGCTAAAAATCACATCTTTTGATTAAATTTTCCAGGTTATATCTCACATGTTATTTAGTGGACAGAAAATAATGCACTCAGTGCATTATAAATACAAACTTGGCATTATAGTCCTTCAATTTAGAACAATTCAGAGAAAGAAGGGATGTCTATGACCTTGGATAGTTCTAAATGTAGCATGGTTTCTAGCAGGAAGAAAGATAGGAATTAGGAAAGTTACTTACTTTTGTTTCTCAGCAACCTAAGAAGCTATGGTTTATTTGGTTTGATCTCAGGGCAGGGAAGGTGGGTAGGCCTAATTCTGACAGCCAGGGCTCCTGGGCAGCATGATTCTTATCACCGAAGCTGGATACTTGTCTTATTGCTTCATTCTACACTGGGACTAAATGATCATCATTTCAGTTCAGTTCAGTTTAGTTCAGTTCAGTCCCTCAGTCGTGTCTGACTCTTTGCAACCCCGTGAATCGCAGCACGCCAGGCCTCCCTGTCAATCACCAACTCCCAGAGTTCACTCAGACTCACGTCCATTGAGTCAGTGATGCCATCCAGCCATCTCATCCTCTGTCATTTAGCATCCNTTAGTTCAGTTCAGTCCCTCAGTCGTGTCTGACTCTTTGCAACCCCGTGAATCGCAGCACGCCAGGCCTCCCTGTCAATCACCAACTCCCAGAGTTCACTCAGACTCACGTCCATTGAGTCAGTGATGCCATCCAGCCATCTCATCCTCTGTCATTTAGCATCCCCCAAAACACCTATCCAGGCAAGAGGATGAGCTAGCTGTCGTCTGAGCTGTCTGTTTAATGGTCTGATAAGCACCAGTGATCATGGTGACTGTCACATAATAGATATGTTTTCTAAACTTACAATTATTGCTCAGGCTCAGGGTCAATATTTGAATTCAGGATTTTCTGGATTTTTCTGTAGCCAATATTATTCCACCATACCATGTAACTTAGGTCTACTATACTTTCTTATATGCCAATCAAATATTTTATTTTTATATGAAAAAAAGTGTTTGGAAATTAAATGTACTATTTATATTTTTGAAAAATAAAGATTTACATTTCTAAGTATTAAATCATTATTTATTGAGAAATTGTATTTGGAAGTTCATTTGTTATTTATATTATTTGAAATTACAAGTCAATTATCAGAACTATATTCTACATTTATTTTTAAACGTGCATATATGTTATCATCTCTTCTTTCTTCCAGTGAGGAAGAAATTTTAAAATTGCTATAAAATTGCAGAAATAATACAGACTAGCAATAAAATACTTGAATTATTCAAGAGTCCATAAAGTAAAAAGTGAGTTTCTAGCTCTGCTTCCTTTCTAGAGTTAATTGCTACTGAAACTTTGTATCTGTCTTTGCAATAGAAATATCCAATTCTACACATTTTTATGCAGATTTCTTTTATCACATTTGACAGTATATCATGGACAACCTTGTATATCAGCATGTTGATCAATCTCATGCTTTCCATTTCCTCTTTTATATGCCATATCCAATTTAGCAAGTCCTATCAGATCAACCTGAAAATGTATCTTGAATCATTACACTTACTGCAGCTATCCTATTCCAGGATTTATCTCCTCTTACTTGGACTGTTTCAGTAGCATCTTAACTGATGATTCTTCCTCACTTGCCTTTTGTAGCCTGTTATCCAGAGTAGCAAGAATGACCCACTTAAAATATAAGCCAGATATTGTCACTCCTCACAAAACCTTCCAGTCATTTGAAGTCTTGAGAGTAAAAGCCGGACTCCTCAGTATAGGCTGCTTGAATCTTAGTGATCTTTGCTTGTTAGCTATCTTTTTGAACTCATTTCTTAACACTCCCACCCTTGCACACTGAACTCCAGACACACTGGCCCCTTGCTGTTTCTCAGATAAGCTGTGCTTGCTGCCACCTCATGCCCTTTGATATATTTATACTTCTTTTAATGCTTTTCTCCCAGACATATCCTTGTCTTGCCCCCTCAGTTAAGTTTCAAATATCACTTGATTATTTCCTATAAAGAAGTCCCTCAATCACTCACAACTCCCTTACCTTATCTCACCAAAAAGTCCCTCAATCACTCACAACTCCCTTACCTTATCTCACCTTATTTTTCTCTATAGCACTTTTTACCACTGATATTTTATTTATTTCTTTTAAAATATTTTCTTTAAAACAAGCTGTCAGCTAATAAAGCATTCCATGAAAACAGAAAATTTGTCTTACATTTTCACTGATTTGTACCTAAATAGAACACTGTCTGGCACATAACAGGTTCTTAATAAATGTTTGTTGAATGAATTATTGAATAATTTGAATGATTAATGAACTATATTAACAGGTATAATACATTCTAAAGTATAGATCAGCTCTAATTTATCCACTGACCTATTGTAGACATTTCAGTTCAGTTCAGTCACTCATTCATGTCCGACTCTTTGTGACCCCATGGACTGAAGCAGATCAGGCCTCCCTGTCCATCACCACCTCCCAGAGTCTACCCAAACCCATGTCCATTGAGTTGATGATGCCATCCAACCATCTCATCATCTGTCGTCCCTTTCTCCTCCCGCCTTCAATCTTTCACAGCCTCAGGGTCTTTTTCAATGAGTCAGTTCTTTGCATCAGGTGGCTGAAATATTGGAGTTTCAGCTTTAGCATCAGTTCTTCCAGTGGATATTCAGGACTGATTTACTTTAGTATATTTCATGTGTCTCTATTTTTTCACTACTAGAAAAATTGCTTAGTAAGCATTCTTGTGCTATATTTCTGTAGACATGTTTCTAAAAGAACAAATACTGTATCAACCAGAATACATTTTCGATTTGATATGTTATCGAAGAGTCAGACATGACTGAGTGACTTCACTTTCACTTTTCACCTTCATGCGTTGGAGAAGGAAACGGCAACCCACTCCAGTGTTCTTTCCTAGAGAATCCCAGGGTTGGTGGAGCATGGTGGGCTGCTGTCTATGGGGCTGCACAAAGTCAGACATGACTGAAGCAACTTAGCAGCAGCAGCAAGATACCCTTAAAAAGTTGTATCATCTGTGTTTCCAATACTGAGTGTTTTTATACATGGGAGTGCTACATCTCTTATATTTATTCAGGTCTTCATGTATTTTAATGAATTTAATCATACATGTGAATAGACTTGATATTTATTTGTATATCTCTATAAAAAGCATTTAAGATATTCGGTAATGCATACTTTCCAAGGAAGCAGCAGTAAAACACTTTAGGTATATGAAGAATTTCCGCTATTGCTGTGAAAGTTAGAGTAGGTCACAGTATTCCCAGTCTTTTTTGAGCTCATTTTTGGTAAATTTCAAGATTAATGTCAGAAAGGAGTATATGAAGTGAAATATATTATGATGAAGCACCTACAGAAGCAGACAGAAACTTTTAAATTAGGGTCAAGGTTGGTGCTTTTTATTGAATGATCTTTATTTTAACCTTCATAGACATAATTCAATGGTTGAAAAAGATATATAATGAAAACCACTCATATTATTATCCATGTCAGTGGATCTGTTATTTCCCACCTTCTCACCCATTACCCTAATGATTTTTAAATGGATGTATTTTAATTTAAAAAAATAGGACGGATTTAAATTATTACAAGTAAGAGCAAATATAAACTGGTTTGTGTGATATGAAGAATGCTTTGCAGAAGTCAGCTGAAGAATCTTTTGCTGATAGCTGTGAGAGATATAAAATATTTAAAACAATTGCCTTTTTATATTACATTAATCAATATTCAGCAGAAAATTCAGTAATAAGTATGCCCTCTGTGTTCCTGGGCAAATGTTTCAACAGGTCAGTGTCAAAAGGTTGCTAAATGGAAAAACATTTCATACTGTAAAAGTAACATGAAAAAAATTTAGAACGTTATTCAGTACATATGAATCTCTTTACAGGTGTCTTTGTAAGCTGTTCACACAGAGAAGTGGTTTACAGATTGGTAATTAGAAAAATATTCTTCCTTTACATTCTCCCCTGTCCAGAAAGGTTAATGAGAAACTGCTAATGAGTTACATAGGTGACAGTAACTAATCCTGATGAGTGAATCAGAAAGTTTAAGGATATCTAGATAGCTATGACCCACTGAACTAACGACTGTTCCTAACCCAGCATAATTCAAATGGATGCAAAATCTTACCCAAAGCTGGAAAACACTTTTAAGGTTCTGGGAGAAAAGCTATGGACTCTGTTGGTATTTTCATTCTTCTGTTGAATGTCATGCCTATGGAATAAAACGAAGATATATGAAGTAAACAACAGGTTACAGAGGTTAGAAGTCCATAAAAAAAGGTTCCTGGAAGCTAGAAGATGTATTTTACAAAGACCTGAATGAATCAACTTGTCAGGAAAATTAAGCATTAAAATAAAGGGGGAAGGGAGTTGTCCAGATAATACCACAAACCTAGTACAGTAGAGAGACTAGAAGGTATAGAAAATTTGAATCACAGTGATGAGAAAAATGAAAATTGAATGAAGTAGCATATTTATGGACTTAGCTTCTGTGTATTGAACAGAGCAAGGATAATGTTCAGAGTGATTTGGAAAATAACAAGAAGTCTTTGAAAGGAATTTGTGTAACAGCAGTATGACGGCATTGGTGGGTCAAAATTCAGAACCCAAACTGAAGGGAAATTTATGAAGTTGAAGAGTATTTGGAGAATATTTGGAATAAAGTAGAAAAAGTAGTTTTTGACAATGTTGGATGACTAAGGACATTATTGTATTTTATAGAGGCTTTCAATTTAATTTTGAAAATGTGAATCAAATTAAGATCTGAAATGGGGCCTCTAAATACCTGGAAATTTCATATATGCAGAAATATGTTTTACTTACCTTTAATGAAACTTTTCTATTTCACAGTGTAAATAATTTGTAATTGGGAATATATTAGAGATTTGAGAAACTTGTAATTGCAAAGAATAATAGAAGTTATTAAATTTCAATCACTTATAATCACTGTCAATAGACCACTGAATGGAATTGTGAAAATAGTGCAATCCTTGGGAGTAAGTAACCAAGTTACATTAGAATTCTCATTAGTTGAGTAAAATAACGTGGCTGAAAAAAGTAATAATTTAGTTCTCTTAATTTTTATTTAACTTAAGAATCTCCCCCCAAAACTGAACTAGTAGATCACAAGTAGAGTTAATAGTAAAGCTATGCCTCATAGCAGCAGGTTCAAGATAGTGTGAAATCTCAGCAGTGGGAATTTATGGGTCTGTATTCTGTTGTTTTCCAATAATGTGACTCAAATGCTCATTGAATATTGGGCTCTTTCTTCATTATCTACTCTTATGTCTCCTCTAAGAAATTTTCAGTTTTGCTGTTTGTTGATTCTCTGACTTGGGAAGTGGATCACTTTTAAAGTGACCCAACTTCCGTAAGATTTAGTCATCCTTATATGTAAAATGTGGATAATATTATATACCTTACAGATTTTTGTGAGGACTGAAGGTGGTTTGCGTGTGAAGTCTTAACACAGTTAACACAGTGGTTATACTCATTCAATAAGTACTATTAATAATATTGATCAGTACTTTAATATTGGTAATGATATTTCTTTGATTTAGATGTTCATGTACTGACCTTTTGCCTGGCGTTTTTACTGTGTATATTTGTTGGAGGGTGAGATGGTTGATAATGTGATATTAACATGAAGTGCTCATTTGTTATTTCTGTTGCTAAAATTCAGCCTTCATAGTCATATTGGTGAGTCTCCATCAATAATTATCTTACTTTTATCTTCACAGGCTCACCTTTGCTCCATTATAATTGCTAAATGGATCATGAAGGGGCAGGATTAAAAGCAGCAGGGAGACTAGTTGTACGGCAGTTGCAACAGTACTAGTAATAGTTGATTACTATTTGAGCAAAGTTGTTGGTAACACAGACGGAGACAAATGATGTGTGTTGTATGTGTTTGCAAAGTAAAGCTAATCCCAATTGAATTATTTGTCAGATATGATGGGGAAAGAAGTGAAGGATCACTGTTAGAGTGTTGCCTTGACTGCCTGGTAGATTGTAGATTGTGGTTGCAGTTACTAAGATGGGTAGGACTGACTGAAGAGTAGAGGTGTAGAGAACAAGTATCAAGACTTTTATCACAACTACGTTTTGTGATGCCTATTAGACAGCTGAGCAAATATGTGAAGAAGAATGTTGTATATATGAGTTCAGAGTTCATTGAAGAAGTTGGAGCACTAAATACAAATTTGGGAATTATTGATATGAAGATGATATTTTAAATCCTCAGACTGATTGAGATGTAAAAAATGTAAACTTAAAAAGATAGTCCTTTATAAGATTTACTTCAGCATTGTTCTCATGGTCTTTCTGGTAACTCTATATAATAAACATTCAGATTTAGTTCCAAGCGCTAACTGGCCCTCCCATCTACACCCTACCTGCACACCATGTTTCTCTTAGTTCACATTTCTGAAACGGAATATCTGATTGACCTGTATTTCCTAATCATTAAGATAAGGGTTTATCTCCTTCACTAACCTAGGTAACTTTTCTATGGATTACAAACCAATATTTTCAGTATATACTCCATATTTGATATTATGCTATACATTGTACTTGTTTTATCTCATAAATGATTGAAATAACCAATGATCAAGGCAGTTTAAATTTTATTTCATTGATTGTAAATTAAAAATAAAAATAAATCTCCTGGATCATGTAGATTGTAACGTATGAATTTGAGATTTGCAGACAAGCCTACGTAACTTCAAAATCTAAATTTAAGAAGAAAAAGTTATAAGAATTTAAGCCTAAATTGCTTGTCACCAAGTTTACATGAACAAACTCCATGTACTGTAAGGCAGACAAAAACCATTTTTCCCTGTGACTAGCTCCATCCCTTCTTTTTCTAAGGTACTATAGAAATCAGTAAATTCTATTTTTTAATTAAGACCATTCAACTTACAGATGAACTGTCTTAATATAGCTATGATGTACAATGAAGAAAGTGATGAAAATTACTATTTAATATACTTATTCATAAGTGTTGCATAATTAATAAAGATGTAATTCACATACTGTAAAAGTCACATACTTGAAGTATACAATTCAGTGACTTTAGTATGTTCAGCATTGTGCAAACATCCTCCCAAAGAGACCCCTGTATTCATTAACAGTGCCTCTCAGACCCCTCCCACCTCAACGTACCCCAGCCCCTAGCACTAGGCAAGCATCAATCTACTTTTTACCTCTATAGATTTGCCTATTCTGGACATTGCATCTAAGTTGAATAATACTTTATATATAGTGTACTGAATTTTGCTTACCCATTCAAATGTTGGTGGATATTTAGTTTATTTTCACTTTTGGTTAGTATAATAATGCTGCTATGAACATTCACTTATAAGTTTTTGTATGGCAGAATGTTTTAATTTTTATTATTGTCTGTCATTTTGTTTAAAGCCATATAATATATCTAGTGGGCATTAAGCTGTTTCACAGTTTGGTTTTTATTTATGTTTCCCTAATAGTTAATGATTTGAGAGCCTTTCATATGCTTATTAGCAATTTGCCTATTTTCTTTGGGAAATTTCCTATTCAAGTCCTGTGCCCAGTTTTTAATTTTATTGTCTTTTTTGTTGTCTAGTTGAAAGAGTTCTTCACACTGGATACAAATTCTTTGTTAGGTATACAATTAACAAATAGTTCCTCCCATTCTGTGGATTGTTACTTTCTTTATGGTATTTTTTGCACCACAGAAGTTTTTAATTTTGAAGTCCAAGTAATCTACTTGTTTTCTTTTGTAGCTTGTTCCTTCAGTTTCATATTTAAGAAACCACTGACTAGTCCAAAGTCACAAAGATTTACTCCTGTTTTCTTTTAAGATTTGCATGGCGTTAGCTCTTACATTTAATTCTATGAATCATTTTGTATAACATTTGTGTACAGTGGAAGAAAGTGATCCAGCTTTGTTCTTTTGCATGTAAGTATCTAGTTGTCTTGAATATTCTGGTTTTTTTTTTTTCAGTAGTAAATGCAATGTTTATGAAATGGGGAAGAAACTTGGGGAAATTAGGGAAGTTTTCTTTAATATGTAGCATTTGAGAGTTTCCTGAGGTGTGGATAGAATTTCATGGATAGAGGAGTACTAGGGAAGAGAATGTTATACATAGATGAAAGAGAGAAAGGAGCAAAAAAGTTAAAATAATGATTTCTTTTTGGCTGTATCATCGTTCGCCAAAACCCAAAACCTAAACATAAATGCAGAGAAAAAGGCTTAAGTGCAGATGTCCTGGGTAGTTGCCTTGAAGATCTTTGCCACTGGAGGCAAACGAGCTGTTGTGTCTATAAACCAGTTCTCTAGAGTCCTTTGTGTTGATTCACCAGAGTTTGTGACCTCCTCTGTCATTTTTGGAGAAGGGAAAGGCTACCCACTCCAGTATTCTGGCCTATCGTTTTTGGAATCATTCTCGAAGTGATTTGGCTTGCTTTTAAGTTGACGGGTTTGGGGTATGAGAACTGTTATAGTGGAGGAAAGTGTAGTATAGGATAGGAGAGTACAGGTTTGGGATAATGGCTTCATTGTCAGGGCTGACATACACCTTGATGGCTTCTGGTCTTGAGCATTTTTGGTTCAGCAGTTTTCTCACTGGTTTCTGTTGTTGTTGTTGTTCAGTTGCTAAGTCTTGTCAAACTCTTTGCGACCCCATGAACTGCAGCACGCCAGGCTTCCCTATCCTTCAGTATCTCCCAGAGTTTGCTCAAACTCATGTCCATCAAGTCAGTGATGCCATCCAACCATCTCATCCTCTGTCACTCCCTTCTCCTGCCGTCAATCATTCCCAACATTAGAGTCTTCACATCAGGTGACCAAAGTATTGGCGTTTCCACTTCAGCATCAATCCTTCCAGTGAATATTCAGAGTTGATTTCCTTTAAAACTAACTGGTGTGATTTCCTTGCTGTCCAGGGAAATCTCAAGAGTCTTCTCCAGCACCACAATTCGAAAGTGTAAATTTTTCAGCACTCAGCCTTCTTTATAGGCTTAATTTCACATCTGCACAGGACTACTAGAAAAACCATAGCTTTGACTATATGGACCTTTGTTGGCAAATGATGTCTCTACTTTTTAACACGCTGTCTAGGTTTGTCATATCTTTCCAAGGAGCAAGCATCTTTTCATTTTGTGGCTGCATTTATGGTCCATTGGTTTCTAATCTGCCTCATTTCTGAGGGCTTCCCTTGTGGCTCAGCTTGTAAAGAACCTGCCTGCAATGCGGGAGACCTAGGTTCGATTCCTGGTTTGGGAAGAACCTTGGAAAAGGGAAAGGCTACCCGCTCCAGTATTCTGGTCTGGAGAATTCCATGGACTATATAGTCTATGGGGTGGCAAAGAGTCGACAGGACTGAGCGACTTTCACTCACTCACTCACTCATTTCTGAGACCATGTGATCTGTTAATCAGTGCCACAGATCCTGATGTGTCAGTGCCTCTTAGTTGCCATTTAAGTTTGGTTATCCATTTTTGCACTTAAAACAATTACTTCTGCCTTCCTCTTATATTTAAGTGTCACTGTCTGGCCTCTGCTATTCAAAAATCCCATCATTCTTATTGAAACTAGGTAAACAGTTTCATAAGCAGACTCCTAACTCTATCCTTTATTGATCAATAATCTCTTTTATCTAAATGAAAGGAGAATATTTTCATTGTTGGATTTTATCGATAAATTACTTATTTTGTAGCCTATAAACTTAAAGGAGGTAGAGAGGGAGATTTTGAAGAGGGTAGGACATGAATTTTAGCAAACTCCTGGTGATAGTGGAAGACAGAGGAGCCTGGCATGCTGTGGTCCATGGGGTTATAGAGTCAGACACAACTTTCTTCTGACCAAACAGCAACATCAACAAGGCTTTGTCTTGGGTGAGGCCATTTCTATTGACCCACAGATTTTAGGGAAATCTGGGGACTCAAGTTCTCAAATATATTTGTCTCTGTTCTAGGTCTTAGATCTTTCCCTATCCATGCTTGACTTTATGTGAGAGATTCAACAAGGCTGTGAATTCATCCTTCTCTGAAGTTTGGTTCCTAGCACAGTCGGATCCTGAGCTGGTTAGCATCTCTAACACTCTTTGGCTGTAAGAGACTAGTGTCTCTGTGCATGTTAAGTCACTTTAGCTGTGTCCAATTCTTTGTAACTCTATGGATTGTTGTCTGCCATACTGCTCTGTCCATAAAATTTCACAGGCAAGAATATTGGATTGACTTGCCATACCCTCCTCCAGGGGATCTTCTCGACCTAGGAATGGAACCCACATCTCTTATGTCTCCTGTATTGGCAGGTGGGTTCTTTACCACTAGCACCAGCTGGGAAGCCTGTGTATCTGTAAATGATATTATTTAAAAAATAATATTATTAAATGATATTATTTAAAAAAATATTTGATTTCATACTGTGTGGGCAATTTGTCTTGGCTGAGTTGAGTATGTCATTTTTCTTTCCTCAGTGCTATGATGGCATTTAACAGTAACTGTTGTCCTTATAATTACCTATAGGAATGCAACATTTATAAAATTCTTTTTCACCACAGGTAAGAATGTTAGTAATTGAGATACTTTAGAATGCCAGGGGATTATCACTACTCACTCACTACTGCAATGAATTCTTGTTACCATTTGGCTAGTTAGTAATCCAGTTATAGGGCTACTTGATTCCTAGAATTCTTTTGTTTTGTTTTGTTTTGTTTGACACCAATTGATTTAGTGGCAGTTCCCTTATGATCTGATGCTGAGATAAGACTTTGAATGCAGGTAGTTTAATGGCTGATGCAGGCAGCATTGGTCAGAGGGGAAAACTGATACAGAAAAAAACGATGATAGGAATAACGAGTGCTTTAATAAACTAGTTAATACTATGGATAACTGGAGGTTAATCCCATTGGGATGTTCAGGGAAATGGTATAAAACTACATCTCATACACTAAATTCCATGATTTATCTGTTGAGAGCTTTTCCCCAAGGGACGTTTATTCTTTAACGGTTTTGACCTGTGTACACACAGACACTTATGCAATTTTGAGGAATAAAATGACAGCCCTCATGCACAAAATTGTTAGAGAAACCTGAAAGGTCAAGGAAGTGGGCAGCTTGCTGACAGCATCTACTGCAGGGAAGATGTGAAATTAATGTTAATTTGGTGCAATCTCAAAAATGACAGAATGATCTCTTTTTGTTTCCAACACAAACCATTCAATATCACAGTAATCTAAGTCTATATGCTCCGATCAGTAATGCTAAAGAAACTGAACAGTTCTATGAAGACTTACAAGAACTTCTAGAACTAATACCACAAGAAAGATGTCCTTTTCAGCATAGGGGACTGGAATGCAAAAGTAGGAAGTCAAGAAGTACCTGAAGTAACAGGCAAATTTGGCCTTAAAGTACAAAATGAAGCAGGGCAAAGGCTAACAGAGTTTTGCCAAGAGAATACAGTGGTTGTAGCAGATACTCTCTTCCAACAACACAAGAGAAGACTCTACACATGGACATCACCAGATGCTCAATACTGAAATCAGATTGATTATATTCTTTGCAGGCAAAGAGGGATAAGCTTGGTACAGTCAGCAAAAACAAGACCGGGAGCTGACTGTGGCTCAGATCACAAACTCCTTATTGCCAAATTCAGACTTAAAGAAGTTAGGGAAAACCACTAGATCATTCAGGTACAACATAAATCAAATTCCTTATGATTATACAGTGGAAGTGAGAAATATATTTAAGGAATTAGATCTGATATACAGAGTGCCTAAAGAACTATGGATGGAACTTCATGGCATTGTACAGGAGGCAGTGATCCAGACCATCTTCAAGAAAACAAAAGGCAAAAAGGCAAAATGGTTGCCTGCAGAGGCCCTACAAATAGCTGAGAAAAGAAGAGAAGCTAAAGGCAGAGGAGAAAAGGAGACATATACCCATTTGAATGCAGAATTCCAAAGAATAGCAAGGAGATATAAGAAAGCTTTTCTCGTTGATCAATGCAAAGAAATAGAGGAAAACAATAGACTGGGAAAGACTAGAGATCACTTCAATAAAATTAGAGGTACCAAGGGATCATTTCATGCAAAGATGAACACAATGAAGGACAGAAATGGTATGGACCTAACAGAAGCAGGAGATATTAAGAAGATCTGGCAAGAATATACAGAAAAGTGCTACAAAAAAGATCTTCATGACCAGATAACCACAATGGTGTGACTACTCACCTAGAATGAGACATCCTGGAATGTGAAGTCAAGTGGGCCTTAGGAAGCATCACTACAAACAAAGCTAGTGGAGGTAATAGAATTCCAGTTGAGCTATTTCAAATCCTAAAAGATGATGCTATGAAAGCGCTGCACTGAATATTCCAGCAAATTTGGAAAACTCATCAGTGGCCACAGAACTGGAAAATGTCAGTTTTCATTCCAATTCTAAAGAAGGGAAATGCCAAGTAATATTCAAACTATCTCACAGTTGCACTCATCTCACACCCTAATGATGCTCAAAATTCTCCAGGGGAGGATTCTGCAGTACATAAACCATGAACTTCCAGATGTTCAAACTATATTTAGAAAAGACAGCGGAATCAGAGATCAAATCAGCAATATCCACTGGATCATAGAAAGAGCAAGAGAATTCCAGAGAAAAACACCTACTTCTACTTTATTGACTACACAAATATCTTTGTGTAAATCACAAAAAACTGTGGAAAATTCTTCAAGAGATGGGAA
>SJYX01009088.1:332703-361150 GCA_006410675.1 Oreotragus oreotragus
TGATCTGTGGTGTTGGAGAAGACTCTTGAGAGTCCCTTGGACTGCAAGGAGATCCAACCAGTCCATTCTGAAGGAGATCAGCCCTGGGACTTCTTTGAAAGGAGTGATGCTAAAGCTGAAACTCCAGTAGTTTGGCCACCTCATGCAAAGAGTTGACTCATTGGAAAAGACTCTGATGCTGGGAGGGATTGGGGGCAGGAGGAAAAGGGGACGACAGATGATGAGATTGCTGGATGGCATCACCGACTCGATGGACTTGAGTTTGAGTGAAATGTGGAAGTTGGTGATGGACAGGGAGTCCTAGCATGCTGCAATTCATGGGGTCGCAAAGAATCGGACATGACTGAGTGACTGAACTGAACTGAATTTTAATATTAGAGTAAATGTGGTTTTTAAAAAGCAAACAGAGAAAAGGGAAGAGAGGAAACTGTTTCTACATGCATATAAAGAGGTACTTAATCATTAGGAAGCACAGGTAAAGGCAAAAGCATATATATATATATATAGTTAGCTATCTCTTCTTTTATTAGAATGCTTCCTTCCCTAGTCCCTGTGTGGTTAGATGCTCAGTCATGTCAGACTCTTTGCTACACCATGGACTGTAACTAGCCAGGGTCCTTTGTCCATGCAGATTCTCCAGGCAAGAATACTGGAGTGAGTTGCCATTCCCTTCTCCAGGGGCTCTCCCAGCCCAGGGATCGAACCCAGGTCTCCCACATTGCAGGTGGATTCTTTACCATCTGTGCTACCAGGGAAGCCCTCCTATCAGCATATTTATATGTTGTTTGTTTCTACTGATATATATATATTTTTTTAACTGATTTTTCTTTTAAATCAATCAGGCCTGGTGCTGTTTATTATTAAGGTATTAAGGAATCTAGAAATCACAGGAAAATATCTGTGATTTTTTTCCCCTCCCTTTCCTGTCTGTAGATAAAGAGTTTAAGAATTTTAGTGTGAAGTTTATTGCTCTTTTCCTTTATTAAAATTTTATTGATCTATGCCCTTTGAGAAAGTTATCACATTTATTATCACTGTTTAAAAAACAGTTATCACTGGTTTTTAAGAATAGCATTATTTTTCCAACAGTTCTGTGCTGAGTAATATGCTGAGAAAGACTATCTGCTTTTATTTTCAATTTTTTAAAGTTTTTTTTTAATAAATATTTATATTCCCTTTGAATTCTAAAGATTTTAGAAGGAAGAAGATGTAAACTTGAGAGATTCAAGTTAGAATTTGGATGTTTAAGTCAGTTTACCAACACAGTCTAATTATCTGAATATTCTTGCCTAGAAAGGCTATTTGATTGCCTTATTTTGTTCTCTGAGGGAAAAAATAAAGCAATCTGATTCCACAGTGACTGCCAGTCACTTTAGGAATTAATTTCCTTGTTTTGATTTTCTATACCCAAAAGGAATCCAGCTTTTGGTCTAATTTATTTAGCTTGTTATGGAAACAAAAATTCACCCTGTGAAGATAGGAATGGATTTTTAGAAAACCCTCAAGCATCAATAAAGGACTATTCAAAGCATTTTGCATCACTTCTAACAAAGATTCATTTTATTTTATTTTAAACATTTTATTTTCTTTTGGGATATAGTTGATTAACAATACTGTGATTGTTTCAGTGAACAGTGAAGGGACTCAGCCATATGCTTACATGTATCCATTTTTTCCCAAACAGGCAAAGATTCATTTTAAATGAGACTGCCCAAGAGATCTCTTAGTGGAGAAATAGGTGATGTATGGGACTAAGCTACATGTACAGATTTCTGGCAACTTCAGCTATATACCAAGTGTTTTCCAGTGGGTTAAAGTCCTACCTCTGTTTAAGACAAGCACATATATAACTTACTCTCCAGTTTGAAATATGTAAATATACCTAGTAATTACAGAAGTTGATGAAATAATTAAACTTATCATTAGGTCTTCTGTTAAGTTTGTCAATTCTGTCAGCAGTTTGCTTTTACAAAAAAAGGAAGTAAATTCAAAATATTTTAACTCTTCCATTTCATATTATTTTAATTTTTCATATTTTCATATGACTAAAATACCAATATATAAAACAATTCAGTATTACATCTGTCTCTTATACACATCTAGATGTTTTAAGACAAGCACATATATAACTTACTCTCCAGTTTGAAATATGTAAATATACCTAGTAATTACAGAAGTTGATGAAATAATTAAACTTATCATTAGGTCTTCTGTTAAGTTTGTCAATTCTGTCAGCAGTTTGCTTTTACAAAAAAAGGAAGTAAATTCAAAATATTTTAACTCTTCCATTTCATATTATTTTAATTTTTCATATTTTCATATGACTAAAATACCAATATATAAAACAATTCAGTATTACATATAGCAAAAACCTCAGTAAAACAAAACTCAACATATACAGGTATTAAAAAAAATACACTGAGGCATAATAAAATTTCTAAGAATTTATTTGAAATAATGAAGTCACACTTCTTCTTGGAAGTGACTTGAACCCCACCACACCTCAGATTGATCCCCATGATCCCTAGCTTAGGAGGTGACTTGAAAGCACTGTCTTTTAACTGAAACCACTCACCTGGTATCAGGAATTAATGAAGCTTCAGTTCTTTTGTCTCTTCCCAGAAAGAATTCTGAGTGAAGCAAAATAACAGACAGAGAGTGAGTTTATTAGCATAGGAAGCTTGTGAGAGATACAAATGGGCAGCAAGGGAGCATAGCCCCAAGAGAAAAGAGGGCTACATTTTCATAACCAAAAGAAAACTAAGGAGGGAAGAAGACTACCTTCTTCATCATTCTTGGGTAGATGTCGAGGCTTACATCATAGTTCTACCTTTGACCCTATATGGTTTAGCTGAGATTGCCATGGCCCTATTTAAATCATATGTATATTAACAGTAAGGTGAGAACATATACTAAAAAGTAGTAATTCATCTCAGATTTTGGTGTAGTGTCTCCTTTTACCTAGTTTCTTTCTGCTTTCACCTGTATTCCTGTCTTGGCTACATGCAGAAGTGCTCCTCTTCAAGAACAATTAACTCCTTGACCTCATGTAACAAGATTCAGACCCCATATCTATTGCCTTGTATTTTAACTATCAAGACTTGAGACTTGAGTGTGCACCTAGTCTTCCATTGAGTAGGTTACTGGATTCTTTTCTTGCATTGTCTTTAGCTTACAGTGGTTTCCCAAACTCCCTTAATGCTAAGTTATTCTACTCTATCCCTATCATTAATTTCAGTTTGAATCAGACAACATCAAATGAAAAACGTTTAGGCTTACTCTGCCAACAGCAGCTATGTATAGCAGACATAGAAGCAAAGCAAGGGAATCATTTGATTGGCTATAACTTAAGTGAATACCTTATTTGGGAGAGGCTGGTTGGCTGTTTGCAATTGGTTGGTCTTAGGTTTTGATTTTATTTTCTTGGTGCATTTATATGAAATTACTTTGGCTTCCCTGGTGGCTTGGATTATAAAGAACCTGCCTACAATGCAGGAGACCTGGGTTTGATCCCTGGGTTGGGAAGATTCCCTGGGGAAGGAAATGGTAACCCTCTCCAGTATTCTTGCCTGGAGAATCCCATGGACAGAGGAGCCTGGTGGGCTACAGTCCATGGGGTCGAAAAGAATTGGATGCAACTGAGCGACTAACACTTTCACTTTCTTTCACCATAGCTTAGGTTTGGATTTGCTCAGATAGACTGTCAAAGCATGAGCTACTTCAGTCTAATAGCTTCCTTGTTTAATTACCTTAATACATGCTTCCAGGAGTAGAATGTCTTATGAACAGTATCTGCTTTTGTGGCTGGGTACAGAGAACTTCTGTCTAATAGTCATCGTATGAATCTGTTTCTTTGGATCAAGCAGAGGATTACATGTGATGAATAGAAAAACTTTGTAACTTGGAATGTCTTACTCAACAAAAGCTTTTAATTAAGCAAGTTGTCTTCCAAAGGGTTACCAGGAAGAATAGGTCATAAACCATATAGCTGTTTGTTCTAGGAATGTACATGCTGGATAATGGTATGGGAAAGTCAGTGTGGTCATAGGAGGAAACAAGAATTACACTTGGAAAGTTGATTGTACTCACAGGTTCTTGGAAGGAGGTTGTCAATGCCACAGAGGGCCACAGGCGAAGGAATGGGTCTTGGTCAAGTGACAGAAGACAGGCATGATGGGAAAACCTGAGCCAGAGCCTTTATTAGAGCTTCTGTGGGAAATGCAAGGTAGAACAGAGTAAGCGATTAAGGACTGGCTAGTTTCCTACAGGCTTTGGGCTAGAGAGTGGTCTCTAGTGGCCTGGTACCTGATCCTGGGATGATTTAAAATAGAAGAAATACTGGTTTGGTGTGTGAGGGTTAAATAAGAAGCTAGTTGGACCTATAGACTCAAGTTTGGTTGATTTGCATATGAAAGATATGCTCTAGGCCCAGAGCTTTTTCTTGTCTCTAAAAACTGGCTAGCCCTGGGAGAGGCCAATAAGATACCAGCAAAACATCATGAAAGGCAGAAAATAAAGTTAAAGGGCCTGGTTCCAGTCAATGGCCCATGCAATTCGTAGGTATGGAATCCTGTATCAGTAACATGAACATGAAAGTATCAGTCTCAGTTTATCAGATTGATGAGGACCAAATATGTTAACATTTGTGGGCAAGCTTTAACATTATAAATTTAGGATACAAATAGTTGCCCTCAGGAATCCAATGTGCCCTTGAAGTTTATGAAAGAATGAACACTTTGGTCTACAACTGATTCTTGTTTAACCGAAACCTGTACTCCAAAATGTTTCACAGCTGGAGAATAAGTACATGTATGTTTGTTTTTGTTTTAAATAGGGGCAAAAACTTTTACTCACTAAATATAAGTAGTATAGGACTGTGCTGCCAAAAATTATATGCATATAGATTAGTGTTAAACATTATTTTTTATATACTCTTCTCCCTCTGCTTTACTGAATCCTGTAATTCTTTAAAGTTAAAGTCTAGTCTCTGTCTTGACCAAATCTGCCAAGCCACCCCTGTTCACAAGTATTGCTGTCCTTTCTACACTTATTTTATTTACTATATATATGGTTTATTTCTTATATTCAGTTCTGTGCTATCAATTATATTTTCATAATTTGTTACCTTAAAATATTATAAGTCCAGTAAAAGCAAGCAGTTCTTGTATCTAATTTCTTCATTCATGTTATGGAATTTAATATATACTATAAACTGACTCCAAGAATGCAGAGTAGAAGGAAGTGCGTTCATCTTCTCCTATGAGAACTCCAAAATTATAACTCACTGCTGAACAACCATCAACAGGAGAATGTTGGATCCCCCAAAAAATATACCCCACATCCAAGGGCAAAGGAGAAGCTCCAGCAGGATGGTAGGAGGGGTGAAATCACATTGAGAATCAAACCCTATACCCAATAGAGATGCTCAGATGACTCAAACAAACCTAATGCATCAGGACCCAGAGACCCCACAGAGACTGAGCCTAAACTGTGTCTCTGTGTCCCCCACAGAGACTGAGCCTAAACTGTGTCTCTGTGTCCCCCACAGAGACTGAGCCTAAACTCTTCAGGGGCAGAGGCTCTGGGTGCAGTAGACCCAGGTATGGCATAAGCCCTCTTGGAGGATGTCGCCATCAACCCTACCATAGAGCCGCCAGAACTTACATAGGACTGGGACACAGACTCTTGGAGGGTACAGACAAACCCTTGTGTGCACCAAGACCCAGAAGAAAGGACCAGTGACCCCACAAGTGACTGACCTGGACTTGCCCATGAGTGTCTCAGAGTCTCTGGCAGAGGCATGAGATGTGTATAAGAGACAGTATTATCACTGTTTAAAAAACAGTTATCACTGGTTTTTAAGAATAGCATTATTTTTCCAACAGTTCTGTGCTGAGTAATATGCTGAGAAAGACTATCTGCTTTTATTTTCAATTTTTTAAAGTTTTTTTTTAATAAATATTTATATTCCCTTTGAATTCTAAAGATTTTAGAAGGAAGAAGATGTAAACTTGAGAGATTCAAGTTAGAATTTGGATGTTTAAGTCAGTTTACCAACACAGTCTAATTATCTGAATATTCTTGCCTAGAAAGGCTATTTGATTGCCTTATTTTGTTCTCTGAGGGAAAAAATAAAGCAATCTGATTCCACAGTGACTGCCAGTCACTTTAGGAATTAATTTCCTTGTTTTGATTTTCTATACCCAAAAGGAATCCAGCTTTTGGTCTAATTTATTTAGCTTGTTATGGAAACAAAAATTCACCCTGTGAAGATAGGAATGGATTTTTAGAAAACCCTCAAGCATCAATAAAGGACTATTCAAAGCATTTTGCATCACTTCTAACAAAGATTCATTTTATTTTATTTTAAACATTTTATTTTCTTTTGGGATATAGTTGATTAACAATACTGTGATTGTTTCAGTGAACAGTGAAGGGACTCAGCCATATGCTTACATGTATCCATTTTTTCCCAAACAGGCAAAGATTCATTTTAAATGAGACTGCCCAAGAGATCTCTTAGTGGAGAAATAGGTGATGTATGGGACTAAGCTACATGTACAGATTTCTGGCAACTTCAGCTATATACCAAGTGTTTTCCAGTGGGTTAAAGTCCTACCTCTGTTTAAGACAAGCACATATATAACTTACTCTCCAGTTTGAAATATGTAAATATACCTAGTAATTACAGAAGTTGATGAAATAATTAAACTTATCATTAGGTCTTCTGTTAAGTTTGTCAATTCTGTCAGCAGTTTGCTTTTACAAAAAAAGGAAGTAAATTCAAAATATTTTAACTCTTCCATTTCATATTATTTTAATTTTTCATATTTTCATATGACTAAAATACCAATATATAAAACAATTCAGTATTACATATAGCAAAAACCTCAGTAAAACAAAACTCAACATATACAGGTATTAAAAAAATACACTGAGGCATAATAAAATTTCTAAGAATTTATTTGAAATAATGAAGTCACACTTCTTCTTGGAAGTGACTTGAACCCCACCACACCTCAGATTGATCCCCATGATCCCTAGCTTAGGAGGTGACTTGAAAGCACTGTCTTTTAACTGAAACCACTCACCTGGTATCAGGAATTAATGAAGCTTCAGTTCTTTTGTCTCTTCCCAGAAAGAATTCTGAGTGAAGCAAAATAACAGACAGAGAGTGAGTTTATTAGCATAGGAAGCTTGTGAGAGATACAAATGGGCAGCAAGGGAGCATAGCCCCAAAAGAAAAGAGGGCTACATTTTCATAACCAAAAGAAAACTAAGGAGGGAAGAAGACTACCTTCTTCATCATTCTTAGGTAGATGTCGAGGCTTACATCATAGTTCTACCTTTGACCCTATATGGTTTAGCTGAGATTGCCATGGCCCTATTTAAATCATATGTATATTAACAGTAAGGTGAGAACATATACTAAAAAGTAGTAATTCATCTCAGATTTTGGTGTAGTGTCTCCTTTTACCTAGTTTCTTTCTGCTTTCACCTGTATTCCTGTCTTGGCTACATGCAGAAGTGCTCCTCTTCAAGAACAATTAACTCCTTGACCTCATGTAACAAGATTCAGACCCCATATCTATTGCCTTGTATTTTAACTATCAAGACTTGAGACTTGAGTGTGCACCTAGTCTTCCATTGAGTAGGTTACTGGATTCTTTTCTTGCATTGTCTTTAGCTTACAGTGGTTTCCCAAACTCCCTTAATGCTAAGTTATTCTACTCTATCCCTATCATTAATTTCAGTTTGAATCAGACAACATCAAATGAAAAACGTTTAGGCTTACTCTGCCAACAGCAGCTATGTATAGCAGACATAGAAGCAAAGCAAGGGAATCATTTGATTGGCTATAACTTAAGTGAATACCTTATTTGGGAGAGGCTGGTTGGCTGTTTGCAATTGGTTGGTCTTAGGTTTTGATTTTATTTTCTTGGTGCATTTATATGAAATTACTTTGGCTTCCCTGGTGGCTTGGATTATAAAGAACCTGCCTACAATGCAGGAGACCTGGGTTTGATCCCTGGGTTGGGAAGATTCCCTGGGGAAGGAAATGGTAACCCTCTCCAGTATTCTTGCCTGGAGAATCCCATGGACAGAGGAGCCTGGTGGGCTACAGTCCATGGGGTCGAAAAGAATTGGATGCAACTGAGCGACTAACACTTTCACTTTCTTTCACCATAGCTTAGGTTTGGATTTGCTCAGATAGACTGTCAAAGCATGAGCTACTTCAGTCTAATAGCTTCCTTGTTTAATTACCTTAATACATGCTTCCAGGAGTAGAATGTCTTATGAACAGTATCTGCTTTTGTGGCTGGGTACAGAGAACTTCTGTCTAATAGTCATCGTATGAATCTGTTTCTTTGGATCAAGCAGAGGATTACATGTGATGAATAGAAAAACTTTGTAACTTGGAATGTCTTACTCAACAAAAGCTTTTAATTAAGCAAGTTGTCTTCCAAAGGGTTACCAGGAAGAATAGGTCATAAACCATATAGCTGTTTGTTCTAGGAATGTACATGCTGGATAATGGTATGGGAAAGTCAGTGTGGTCATAGGAGGAAACAAGAATTACACTTGGAAAGTTGATTGTACTCACAGGTTCTTGGAAGGAGGTTGTCAATGCCACAGAGGGCCACAGGCGAAGGAATGGGTCTTGGTCAAGTGACAGAAGACAGGCATGATGGGAAAACCTGAGCCAGAGCCTTTATTAGAGCTTCTGTGGGAAATGCAAGGTAGAACAGAGTAAGCGATTAAGGACTGGCTAGTTTCCTACAGGCTTTGGGCTAGAGAGTGGTCTCTAGTGGCCTGGTACCTGATCCTGGGATGATTTAAAATAGAAGAAATACTGGTTTGGTGTGTGAGGGTTAAATAAGAAGCTAGTTGGACCTATAGACTCAAGTTTGGTTGATTTGCATATGAAAGATATGCTCTAGGCCCAGAGCTTTTTCTTGTCTCTAAAAACTGGCTAGACCTGGGAGAGGCCAATAAGATACCAGCAAAACATCATGAAAGGCAGAAAATAAAGTTAAAGGGCCTGGTTCCAGTCAATGGCCCATGCAATTCGTAGGTATGGAATCCTGTATCAGTAACATGAACATGAAAGTATCAGTCTCAGTTTATCAGATTGATGAGGACCAAATATGTTAACATTTGTGGGCAAGCTTTAACATTATAAATTTAGGATACAAATAGTTGCCCTCAGGAATCCAATGTGCCCTTGAAGTTTATGAAAGAATGAACACTTTGGTCTACAACTGATTCTTGTTTAACCGAAACCTGTACTCCAAAATGTTTCACAGCTGGAGAATAAGTACATGTATGTTTGTTTTTGTTTTAAATAGGGGCAAAAACTTTTACTCACTAAATATAAGTAGTATAGGACTGTGCTGCCAAAAATTATATGCATATAGATTAGTGTTAAACATTATTTTTTATATACTCTTCTCCCTCTGCTTTACTGAATCCTGTAATTCTTTAAAGTTAAAGTCCAGTCTCTGTCTTGACCAAACCTGCCAAGCCACCCCTGTTCACAAGTGTTGCTGTCCTTTCTACACTTATTTTATTTACTATATATATGGTTTATTTCTTATATTCAGTTCTGTGCTATCAATTATATTTTCATAATTTGTTACCTTAAAATATTATAAGTCCAGTAAAAGCAAGCAGTTCTTGTATCTAATTTCTTCATTCATGTTATGGAATTTAATATATACTATAAACTGACTCCAAGAATGCAGAGTAGAAGGAAGTGCGTTCATCTTCTCCTATGAGAACTCCAAAATTATAACTCACTGCTGAACAACCATCAACAGGAGAATGTTGGATCCCCCAAAAAATATACCCCACATCCAAGGGCAAAGGAGAAGCTCCAGCAAGATGGTAGGAGGGGTGAAATCACATTGAGAATCAAACCCTATACCCAATAGAGATGCTCAGATGACTCAAACAAACCTAATGCATCGGGACCCAGAGACCCCACAGAGACTGAGCCTAAACTGTGTCTCTGTGTCCCCCACAGAGACTGAGCCTAAACTTAAAAAATGCTCAAACTACCACACAATTGCACTCATCTCACACGCTAGTAAAGTAATGCTCAAAATCCTCTAACTCAGGCTTCAACAGTACATAAACCATGAACTTCCAGATGTTCAAGCTGATTTAGAAAAGGCAGAGAAACCAGAGATCAAATTTACAACATCCTCTGGATCTTCAAAAAAGCAAGAGAGTATTTCATATGGACCAAATTTCAACTATTGATATGATCTAGATATGGGAAACCCAATATTCAAAATTTCTCTTCTGTTTTTATTTCAGTGCTGTGTCCAATTTTTTATCTAAACTACCTGATTCTGAAAGATGACTTGAAGCCTATGCGATGAAATCATTTCAACAATATAAAGGTAGCCAAAGGAAGTTAGAATAGAAGAAAAGTAAGGTTAGTAAAACAAATATTCCCCAATTTATCTATAGATTAAATCAATATTAATTCAGTCCCCAGCAGACACTTAATAGAAACAGAAAAGTACATTATAACTATATGTAGAAATGTGAAGAACTTAAAATAGTTAAAATAATTTTGAAAAAATAAGACCAAATTTGAAAGATTTGCACCACTTAAATGGAAGATTCATTATAAAGGTCAATAATCATGACAATATAGCACTGGCATAAAGATAAGACATAAGTGAATGGAACAGAATAGAAAGACCAGAAATAAAACTACATACATACAGCCAACAGGCTTTTGACATAGTCAGTGGGTAAAAATAATCTTTTCAACAGATTGTAGAAATTTGAAATCTCTAGAAATACCTCTAGAAATATGAGGTATTTATTGTACATCTAATATGTGCTTGCTCCTATTCTGAGTAAAGATACAGCAGAAAAGAGACACAGTTCCTGGCCTCATAAACATATTTCATGTAGAAGAAAAGCAGCCAGTAAGTAAACAAGCAAATGCATTATATAACCTTAGGTATTAAAAAATTCAATAAGAAAATCATTAATTAGATTAAAAATAATAATTCATCAAATGAATTATCGTAAAGAATTTCCTTTGTAAGTGAACTGTGTTCATCATGTTTGATATGCCTACTAAGGAAATGAAGTTTCACACAGGCAAAATTCCATGGAGAATAAACATAAAATAAGTAGAAACAAAACCCTGAAATAAGTAAGCTATTGAAGTAGATTGGGTCAACTATGTAAGTTTACATTAAAAGACCAGGTCCTCAGACACTCAGAAAGACAATACTGAAATATAAGGAAAAGAGATAATGCTTAAGTCAAATATATTGGATGGTGATGACAAAAATCTACGTCCTCCTATCGCTTAAAACACACACATACACACAAGCAGAATTTTGATGAGCCACATGTATAAAATTACCAACGAAAGTAGACCAATTAAGAAATTCATTGAAAAGTTTTGTTTTTGTTCTAGAGATTTAGAAAATTCTGTGAATAATAAACATGAGATCTGCTTTTTTATTGTTTTAGTTCAGTTCAGTTCAGTTCAGTCGCTCAGTCATGTGCTACTCTTTAAGACCCATGAATTGCAGCATGCCAGGCCACCCTGTCTATCACCAACTCCCGGAGTTCAACCAAACTCACGTGCATTGAGTTGGTGATGCCATCCAGCCATCTCATCCTCTGTCATCCCCTTCTCCTGCCCCCAATCGCTCCCAGCTTCAGAGGCTTTTCCAATGAGTCAATTCTTCACATGAGGTGGCCAAAGTATTGGAGTTTCAGCTTTAGCATCAGTCCTNACAGGGAGGGAACACAGCCCCACTCATCAACAGCAAACTGGATTAAAGATTTACCAAGCATTAGAACAAGAGTCAGTTTCCCCTATAGTCAGTCTCTCTCATCAGGAAGCTCCCATAAACCTATTCTCGTATCCATCAGAGGGCAGACAGAATGAAAACCACAGTCACACAAAACTAACCAAACTGATCACATGGACCACAACCTTGTCTAACTCAATGATACTATGAGCCGTGCCACGTAGGGGTACCCAAGACAGATGGGTCAGAGCGGAGAGTTCTGACAAAACGTGGTCCACTGAAGAAGGCAGTGGCAAACCACTTCAGTATTCTTGCCTTGAGAACCCCATGAACAGTATGACAAGACAAAAAGATAGGACTCTGAAAGATGAACTCCCCAGGTCGGTAGGTGCCCCATAAGCTACTGGAGAAGAGTGGAGAAATAACTCCAGAAAGAATGAAGAGATGGAGCCAAAGTGAAAACAGTATCCAGTTGTGGATGTGACTGGTGATGGAAGTCAAGTCTGATACTCTAAAGAACAGTATTACATAGGAACCTGGAATGTTAGGTCCATGAATCAAGGTAAATTGGAGGTGATCAAACAGGAGATGGAAAGAGTGAACATCGACATTTTAGGAATTATGAACTAAAATGGATGGGAATGGGCGAATTTAATTCAGATGACTGTGGTCAAAAATCCCTTAGAAGAAATGGAGTACCCGCATAGAAAACATGAGTCTGAAATGCAGTGCTTGGGTTCCAAATCTCAAAAACGACAGAGTGATCTCTGTTTCCAAGGCAAACCATTCAGTGTCACAGTAATCCAAGTCTACACCTCAACCGCAAATGTTGAAGAAGCTGAAGTTGAAAGGTTCTGTGAAGACCTACAAGACCTTCTAGAACTAACACCAAAAAATGATGTCCTTTTCATCATAGGGGACTGGAATGCAGAAGTAGGAAGTTAAGAGATACCTGGAGTAACAGGCAGGTTTGGTCTTGGAGTAAAAAATGAAGCAGGGCAAAGGTTAACAGCATTTTGCCAAGAAAAGGCACTGGTCATAGCAAACACCCTCTTCCAACAACACAAGAGAAGACTCTACACTAAGTGGTCAAACAGGAGATGGCAAGAGTAAACATCGACATTTTAGGAATCAGCAAACTAAAATTGAGTGGAATGGGTGAATTTAACTCAGATGAAAATTGAATCTATTACTGTGGGCAACAATCCCTTAGAAGAAATGGAGTAGCCATCATGGTCAACGAAAGAATCTGAAAGCAATACTCGGATGCAATCTCAAAAATGATAGAATGATCTCTGTTTCCAAGGCAAACCATTCAATATCACAGTAATCCAAGTCTATGCTGCAACCAGTAATGCTGAAGAAGTTGAAGTTGAACGGTTCTATGAAGACGTACAAGACCTTCTAGAACTAAAACCCAAAAAAGATTTCCTTTTAATTATAGGGACTGGAATGCAAAAGTAGGAAGTCAAGAGATATCTGGAGTAACAGGCAAATTTGGCTTGGAGTACAAAATGAAGCAGGTCAAAGGCAATGCCAAAGAATGCTCAAACTACCACACAATTGCACTCATCTCATACACCAGCAAAGTAATGCTCAGAATTCTCCAATCCAGACCACAATAGTACATGAACCATGAACTTCCAGAAATTCAAGCTGGAATTAGAAAAGGCAGAGGAACCAGACATCAAATTTTCAATGTCTGCTGGATCATCAAAAAAGCAAGAGAGTTCCAGAAAAACATCTATTTCTGCTTTATTGACTATGCCAAAGCCTTTGACTGTGTGGATCACAAAAAACTGGAAAATTCTTCAAGAGATTGGAATACCAGACCACCTTACTTGCCTCCTTAGAAATCTGTATGGAGGTCAAGAAGCAACAGTTAGAACCAGACATGGAACAATAGGCTGGTTCCAATTTGGAAGAGGAGTATATCAAGGCTGTCTATTGTCACCCCGCTTATTTAACTTATATGCAGAGTACATCATGCGACATACCATGCTGGCTGAAGCACAAGCTGGAATCAGGATTGCTGGGAGAAATATCAATAACCTTTGATATGCAAATATACACCACCCTTATGGCATAGAGAGAAGAAGAACTAAAGAGCCTTGATGAAAATGAAAGAGGAGAGTGAAAAAGTTGGCTTAAAGCTCAACATTCAGAAAACTAAGATCATGGCATCCTGTCCCATCACTTCTTTGCAAATAGATGGGGAAACAATGGAAACAATGACAGAATTTATTTTGAGGGGGGCTCCAAAATCACTGCAGATGGTGACTGCAACCATGAAATTAAAAGACTCTTGCTCCTTGGAAGAGTAACAAACTTAGACAGCATATTAAAAAGCAGAGACATTACTTTGCTGAGAAAGGTCCATCTAGTCAAAGCTATGGTTTTTCCAGTAGTCATGTATGGATGTAAGAGTTGGACTGTAACAAAAGCTGAGTATTGAATAACTGATGCCTTTGAACTGTGGTGTTGTATAAGACTCTGGAGAGTCCCTTGGACTGCAAAGAGATCCAACCAGTCCATCCTAAAGGAAACCAGTCTCAAATATTCATTGGAAGGACTGATGCTGAAGCTGAAACTCCAATACTTTGGCCACCTGATGCGAAGAACTGACTCTTTTGAAAAGACCCTGATGCTGGGAAAGATTGAAGGCAGGAGAAGGGGATGACAGAAGATGAGATGGTTGTATGTCATCACTGATTCAATGGACATGAGTTCGGGTAAGCTCTGGGAGTGAACAGGGAGGCCTGGCATGCTGCAGTCCATGGGGTTACAAATAGTTGGGATACGACTGAGTGACTGAACTGAACTGATTTTATTAACATAGGATCTGTAGGATCCATGGAGAACTATATGTGGCAGAAGAGTGCTGAGGCACATGTTTACATTAACTACCCAGTAATGAACAGAACATAAAAGTTTTTATAATATATTTAACTCTGTTATGTTAAAGAGTAATTACAGTGCATTTTACTTCAAATTTGGATTTTTTAACCTTTTTATTAATTGAAATAGAGTTAATTTACAGTAGTATTATAACTCATATATGTACTTCCATGAAGCCCTTCATAATATGGGATTTACCGGGAGTTAGATAAGGTAATAGAAATGGGGTTGACCAAACCTAGGAGTTGGCTCTGGATGGACTTCCACATGCTAGCCTGATATTCTGAGAAGTCTAAATATTTTAAATTTAAACCTAACCTTCCAGTATCTTTCTAAAGTAGGCAAATCAAGCATGCTTGCAGTTTGATCTCATTTGAAGAGTGAATTATCATTTAAAAATAGTTAGATATTTGGTATGTGAGCCCTCATACCACCATTCTTTCCTTGGTTCTTACACTTTTAGAGGCCCTATTTATTTTAATACTTGGAAATTATAACTGACAGTTATATATCTAAATAGAAACATCACTTTTTGTAATACAGTATTTCCAAAGATATATTGTGATTTGAATATGATACCATTTATATATATACACCAGTGATAATATACTTTTATGAATTTTTTAGCACTTTAGATCTTATACCAATCTTGAGTTTATTCATGTTCTTATTTTGATCATATTCAAATTCAAAAATATAATTTAAATAACTTTCAATATTCTTGTGTAAGAAGAAATTTAGCAGTTGATCCGTTTTGGCTGTTTTGATAACTGAATCTCATTCTAATCTCTTTTTCTTTCTTTTTAATTGATTTCTTTTTCTTTAATTAAAGAGAAAATTCACTGTTGTTTCTCAGACATCATAGATTTATCATAGAAAATTATGTCCTATTTTGTTAAGCATCGTCATGCAGTGCTTTGAAAAGAACCACATTTCTCAGCATTCATGTGTATTTTGCTATTTCCTTATCTCCTGGTTCAGATTAGTTCTGACTCAGTGTATGAATGTCTTATGCTTCTAATTCCTGAGCTTTCTTTCCATCTAAATGTTTTTTCCAAACCCAACATATTTTAAAATAAAGATATATGATAATTTCATAATGTTTTCTCTTTATGATCCTTTGGACTGTAGCCCGCCAGGCTCCTCTGTCTATGGGATTGTCCAGGCATGAATACTGGGGTGGATTGCCATGCCCTCTTCCAGGGGATCTTCCTGACCAAGAGATCGCATCCTCATCTCTTACATCTCCTGCATTGGTAGGCAGGTTCTTTACCACTGGCACCTCCTGGGAAGCCCGATGATTTCAGAATTTTTTGTTACAGATATAGGTTTTCACATTTTACTTAGTCTTCTATTTTAGGAGAATTGATTGAGAGCATGGTTAATACTTTTTATTAATAGGAAGGGGTATAGTCTGAAGTTGTTAAAATGTAGCTATTCAAACAGAAATTATTGACTGTAGATCTCTATACTTTTAGAGTGGAGGATGCAGTGTGTATGCTTTGTACTCAGTCATTTCTGACTCTTTGCAACCCCATGGACTGGAATTCTCCATGCAGAAATATTGGTGTGTGTTGCCATTTCCTACTCCAGGGGATCTTCCCCACCCAGGGATTGAACCTGTGTCTCTTGTGCCTCCTGCATTGGCAGGAGGATTCTTTACCACTGTGCCAAATTACATACATTCCCTGTGAAACAAAATCAATTTTGATTAGAGATTTATCTAAAACAAGAATGATCTGAATAAGTACTTTAGAAGCTCCTCAATAGTTAGAATGCATAGAATTTCAAACACTTATTTTGATGGTTTTTCCTCAGGTTTTATTATTTGTATCTTGTCTATTTATATTCTTAATGGTCAGCTTACCATATTGAATGAGCTTTAATAGTGTTGGTTTGTCTTTAAATTTAAGTGTAAGAGTCATATAACACCTGTAATATGTTAGAATGAAAGACACTTAGATAAATAATTTCATGTGCCTCTTTGAGATGGATCACCATTGATAAGCCATTTGTGTATTTTGCAAAAATTATATCCATGCTTCTAAAGGAACTAATTGTTTCTGGAAAATACCTTCTGACTTTAAAGCAAGCAAAATTACAAATGAAATTTTAGATACAGAATTGTTGCTAAGTTTGTGGAATTGATAAAATGAATTATTTATTTGTGGAATTTTAAAGTGGAAATTATATGATGTAACAACCCAGTAGACTGAGAAAAGTGGCTATTCTGTTAGAAATTATACTAATTGAAATTCCACCAGTCTTGGTTAGATAACTCTCTACATCCAACTAAAATAAGAAGCTGCAAACTAGATGAGTTAAACAATCTTATTATAAAGCATTGACATATGGTATCTAGAATAGAATTCACTATAGAAAACAGCTTATCATTTCCATTGTACCTTAATAAAAATGAGAAGTTATGTTTTCCCAAAAAGAACGTAAGGTTACCAAAATGTGTTTTTGTTTATTGAAATTTGTTTTAAGTTTCATTAAACAAACAAAATATACTTACAATCTAAATTGTATATAAAAGTATGTGATATTAGATTTATAAATAATGACAATGCCAATTAATTTCAATGTGCCCACATATTTTTACTGAAACTTAAAAAAAGGATAAACAAGATTTTTCTATTCATATAAGTGGCAGAATTATTGTATATAAACACAGAAGTGAAGATAATTCAGTGGTCTAGCTCAGAGGAAAAACCAAGGTGTTTCCACCTTACAAAGGCTTTTTTGTACCATGTTTGCTTCTCTGTTAAGTGCCATTCAAACGGTTCCTAAAACATATCTATACACTCCTACCTCGGGGATTGGATACTATCTTCACTATCTCACCTCTAAAATGTTACTTAAATGTCAGAACCTCAGGAAGGCCTTCTCTGGCTACACTGTAATTGCAATCCTCTTCCCCCCATCTGTCTGTCTTATTTTTTTCCATTGTACTTTCTACCATATTGTTCAGTTGAGTAATTTACAGTTTTTATTGCCTCTCTCCACTCTAAATAAGATCCTTAAAGGCAGGGAGCTTTTATTCAGCTTGTTCACTACTGCAATCCTAGTATTCAGAATAATACTTAAGTATTTCTTGAATAAATATGTCTTATCTATATATGCTGCTGCTGCTACTAAGTCACTTCAGTCATGTCCGACTCTTTGCGACTCTATGGACTATAGCCCATGAGGCTCCTCTGTCCATGGGATTCTCCAGGCAATGATACTGGAGTGGGTTGCCACTTCCTTCTCCAGGGCATCTTCCTGACCCAAGGATTGAGCCCATGTCTCTTTTGTCTCCTGCATTGACAGTCGAGTTCTTTATCACTAGCGCTACCTGGGAAGTCTATGTACACATTTTCTATCAAAATAGACATGTATATATTTAATTGAATACTGAAAAATATACTTCAATTTGTGGCAAATTTGATATGAAGACAAATGGTTAACTGGAGTGCATTTATCATTAGTCTAGTTATTTGATCACATAGTAGATGCTATTTTAGGTTGGTTATAGAGTACTAGTGGATAAGGAAATGGTTACCCACTTCAGTATTCTTGTCTGAAATATCCCATGTACAGAGGATCCTGGTGGGCTACAGTCCAGGGGGTCACAAAGAGTAGGATATGAGTGAGCAACTGAGCATAGAGTACTAGAAACCATTTAAAGTTCTTTACATATATTAATTAATTTGTACTTCACAACAAACCTATTGAACAGGTACTATATGATAAGCTTCATTTTATAGTTGAGGAGAAAAGTGAAAATGAAAATGGTAGTCACTAACTCAGTCATGTCTGACTCTTTGTGACCCCACGAACTATAGCCCGCCATGCTCCTCTCTCCATGGAAATTCTCCAGTCAAGAATACTAGAGTGGGTGGCCATTCCCTTCTTCAGGGAATCTTTCCAACCCAGGATTCAAACTAGGATCTCCTGCATTACAGGCAGATTCTTTACCATCTGAGCCACCAGGGAAGTTGGAGGATAAATAAGTGTCCCTTGATGTTGCAACTAACATGTAAGAAGGTAAGGTTCATAGCAGGACAGCTGGTATGTTCAGAACCCATTCTGAAATGAAAGGCTCCTTGTTAAAATCCTGTACCACTGTTGCTTTACCTCACTTGTGTCCTTTTTATTCTTTTTTCTTTTAGTAAAACAGAAAATTTTGGAGGTAATCATAGATGTTTAACCACTGTGGTTTTATAATCATTTGTTTTTTTCTTTTTTGCAGTGGGATGCCATCACTGAAATGGATGAACACAACAGGCCCATTCACACGTACCAGGTATGCAACGTGATGGANTGTTTGTGTGTGCTCTCAGTCAAGCCCATTAGGCTCCTCTGTCCATGGGGATTTCCAGGCAAGAATACTAGAGCAGGTTGCCATCCCCTAATCCAATGATCAAACTCACGTCTCTTATGCCTCCTGCACTGGCAGGCAGATTTTTTACCATCAGCACCACTTGGGAAGCCCCATACCCAGCATAGGTAATTTATATTGACTCATTGGGAAAGTCCCTGATGTTGGAAAAGATTGAGGGTAGAAGGACAAGAAGGCATCAGAGAATGAGATTGCTGGATGGCATCATAGATGAACATGAACTTGGGCAAACTCCAGGAGGTAGTGGTGAGGGACAAGGAGGCCTGGCATGCTGTAGTCCATGGGGTCACAAGGAGTCGGACACGACTGGTGACTGAGCAATCAACACAATCTTAAAGTTTATTTACTCTATTTTCAGGGCTCCCTAATACTGGTTTTAATTCTAGTAGGTAAAATTTTTATTTTAGATATTGTGTTTTCCACTTTTCAATTTCTTATTTGTTCTTTGGTTTCTATTCCTTTGCTGATAGTTCTTATTTTTTCTTTTATCATCAACATATTTCCATTATCCTTGAAGATACTTATAGTTCTGTTAGTTCCAACATCTTCATCATCTTTAATTGTCTCCACTGATTATTATTTCTTGATAATAATCAATAATAAAAAGTGGCATTTTTCTGTTTATTTGAAATTTAAATAGTTTTGATTTGTGTACTGGGTATTATGAGTTAAACTTGTAGAGACTCTAGAATATATTATAGTCCTCCAAAGAATAGTGATTTTTTTTTTTTTAAAGCAGGCAGTCATCTGACAGAATTTAAACCAGTTTTTTTCTGTTTGATGCATGAAAGCTAAAATCTCATCTCTGTCTTTTTAGCCTTGGCTTGTTTGCTTTCAGTCTTATGTATTTTGGTTAAAGTTGAGTCTGATATTTAGATATAACATGGTGTTTCCACCTTATCTCTTTTTTTAAAGATCTTCTTCTCAACCCATTTTACCACCTCTGGACTTTTCAGTTCACCTCTGAACTCTGCAGTTGTCCCAAACCCTGCCCTTTGGCTTACCAATCCAACAAGAAAGTCTTCTCCCTCTCATATTTTAGCTGCATCACACTATTAGTGTTGGCTCTCAAGCTAAAAGTGATGAAAGCAGGGAGCTTACCCATTATCATTCCCTTCTACCAAGTGTTAACACATCTACAGTACCTACTCAATTTTCTTAGTCTCCAGTCACCTTAGGTAGTTGTTTCTTTTTACACATTCCCTTTCAGTTTAAGGGTTTCCCTAATAGCTCAGTAGGTAAAGAATTCACCTGCAATGCAGGAGACCCTTCCTGGGTTGGGAAGATCCTCTGGAAAAAAAGACAGGCTCCCCGCTTCAGTTTTCTTGGGCTTCTCTTGTGGCTCAGCTGATAAAAAATCTGCCTGCAATGCGAGAGACCTGAGTTTGATCCCTGGGTTGGGAAAAATCCCCTGGAGAAAGGAAAGCCTGCCCTCTCCAGTATTCTGGCCTGGAGAATGCCATGGACTGTCCAAGGCATCGCAAAGTGTCAGACATGACTGAGCAGTTTTCACTTTAGTTTAAAGCTGTTATTTGTGGAAGTATTGGCCCAATAAGAATGAATTAACCATTACCATGAGAGAGATCCAAGAACATTAAGTTATTTCTTCTTTTGTAATGTAAATATTTAAAAGCTATAAATTTCCCTATGAAGATTGTTTTAGCTACATCTTACACATTTTGACATGGTATGGTTTTATATTCATTCAGTTAAAAATGTTTTAATATATCCTATGACTTTTTAAAGAAAATTTATTTTAAAGTTATTTAGATGTGTTATTAATTCTCAAATTGTTGGAGATTTTTTTGACTTCTTTATATTGTACATTTTTGTTTAATTCCATTGTGTCTGGCAATACTGTCTGATTTCCACTTATTTAAATTTAATAACTTAAAATTATTCCCAGTATTGACTCAATAAGTGAACATTTTATGTCCACTTAAATAGAAAATATATTTTGTTGTTATTGAGTATAGTATTCTGAAGTGTCAATTTAAGTCCCTTGCTCAAACCTTCAATATTCTTACTGATTCTTACTCAATATTTATAAAATTTAACAAAAGCGATCTATTGAAATTTCATAATTATGAAAACAGTTCTGCTGGCAACAAGTTCCTTTAATTTTTGTTCATCTGAGAAAATCTTTGTCTACTTTTGAAAGATAATTTTTTAAGTTATAGAATGATAAGTTGGTGGGCTTTTTCTCTCAGTACTTAAAATATTTATATGTCACTACACTCTTTTGTTTGCATGGTTTTTAAGAAGTTAAACATAATTCTTATCTTTCTCTTTTATAAGTAAGATGTGTTTCCTCCCCCTTTCAGCTTTTTGTAGGAGTTTTAAAGTTTAGTAGCTTGAATAGAACATGCCTAGGTATAGCCTCAGATATGCAGATGACACCACCCTATGGCAGAAAGTGAAGAGGAGCTAAAAAAACCTATTAATGAAAGTGAAGGTGGAGAGTGAAAAAGTTGGCCTAAGGCTCAACATTCAGAGAACGAAGATCATGGCATCCAGTCCCATCACTTCATGGGAAATAGATGGGGAAACAGTGGAAAAAGTGTCAGACTTTATTTTGGGGGGCTCCAAAATCACTGCAGATGGTGATTGCAGCCATGACATTAAAAGACGCTTACTCCTTGGAAGGAAAGTTATGACCAACCTAGATAGCATATTGAAAAGCAGAGACATTACTTTACCGACTAAGGTCTGTCTAGTCAGGGCCATGGTTTTTCCAGTGGTCATGTATGGATGTGAGAGTTGGACTGTGAAGAAGGCTGAGCACTGAAGAATTGGTGCTTTTGAGCTGTGGTGTTGGAGAAGACTCTTGAGAGTCCCTTAGACTGCAAGGAGATCCAACCAGTCCATTCTGAAGGAGATCAACCCTGGGATTTCTTTGGAAGGAATGATGCTAAAGCTGAAACTCCAGTACTTTGGCCACTTCATGCGAAGATTTGACTCATTGGAAAAGAGTCATGCTGGGAGAGATTGAGGGCAGGAGGAGAAGGGGACGACAGAGGGTGAGATGGCTGGATGGCATCACTGACTCGATGGACGTGAGTCTGAGTGAACTCTGGGAGTTGGTGATGGACAGGGAGGCCTGGCGTGCTGCAATTCATGGGGTCGCAAAGAGTCGGACACGACTGAGCGACTGAACTGAACTGAGGTATAGTTTTTAACATCTGTACTGCTTCACCTTCTTTGAGCTTCTTACACTTGTCATTTGGCATCTGAATTAATTGGGGACATTCTCAAACATCATTGTTCCAAATATTTCTTCTGTTTCTCTCTCTTTCCTCTTTTATTCCCATTTCTCGTATATTACACCTTTTGTAGTTGTTCCCCCGTTCATGGATATTCTGGTATTTTGCTTGTTTTTCAGTATTTTTCTCTTCACTTTTCAGTTTTGGGGGTTTATATTGAGATATGTTGAAGCTCAGATATCTTCTTTCCTCGGCTGTGTTCATTCTTCTGATAGCTCATCAGAGGCACTCTTCATTTCTGTTATATTGTTTTTATCTCTAGCATTTCTTTTTGATCTTTTTCTTAGAATTTCCATCTCTCTGTTTACATTGTCCATTTGTTTTTGCATGTTGTTTATATATACATGGTGCTTCCCACGTGGCATTATAGTTTTCTCAAATTCCCAGTCTAATTCCAACATCCCTGCCATGTCTGGCTCTGATGCTTGCTCTGTCTCTTCAAATTATGGTTGTTTTTTGTTTTTGTTTTTTACCTTTTATATGTACTTTTTCAGGCCATTTAAAAAATTGTAGAAATCAGAAAATCTTAAGGAATCACAAAATATCTAATTCACAGGATGTTGCTATTTAAAGTTGGCCTACTTGATTGCAAGCTCTTGGCAGCCACGTTTTGCTTATTAATCTAAGCCTGTGCATTTTGTTCTTTCTTTCTTTCCAGAACAAAGCAGTATCCTGGACATCATAATGCTAACAAAATGTATAAAACCCAAATAATATGTGATCTAGGAAGGTGATCAGAATATATGTCAGGTGGATCCATGACAAGAGGCAGAAATGTTTATTTGTCAAAAGTTTGCGTTGTAATTTTAGCTCTCAAGCAATTCATTAGTAAGTGAGGCACAAAAGACTTCTTCTATCCAGTTTATTTATTTATGATTTTATTTGTAAAGTAAGAGAAACCTGCCAAATTTCCAGGATCTGTAGTGAGGCTCTGCACATGATAAATTTTATTAAAGAATCTATAAATATTTAAAAATATGGCTCGAATGTGTCACAAATAGAAAAATATGCAACATTATATATGTAAATGTTATATATACACATGCCTATGAGCTGGCTTCAATAAAATCATATGTGTGTAAATATATATAGAAAAGAATAAATTCCTAGAAGGAAAGCAAATTTGTTGTAAATAAAATAGTTACAAAGTTTAATGAAAGAATCTTCAAAGTAATAAAAATAAAAAATAAACAGAACAATTTATATGGCCAGGTGAATAAGATTACCACCAAAGGCAGGAAGGCTATTAGTGCATAACTATGTCATAAATTAAAATGAAGTTTCAGTACAGAAGTGCAGGTTAATTCAAATTTTGAAAGCAAAGAACCTATAAAATTCCATTGGCACATGGAAAAATTGTATCCTTGCATCATTTTTGATCTGAATATGTGTTCTACTGACTATTTGTTTTTATTTTTAGCAAAAGTGAGAATTTTAGAGTTTACACTCAGACATGGGGAATTTTAGTATTAGTTGTTCCTATACAGATAAACATAAAGTCACATAGATGAATAATCTATCAAGACCTATTACTTTACCTTTTGAACAGATTGCTTCTCACATGCAAGAGTTTTGAGTAGGTATCACTTTGTCTTGCATTTACAATTGATGAATATATAATATATTTGCATGGTTCAGAATTCACAGTGATATAAAATGGTATACATACAATAGCAAGTTCACAACTTTTCTTGAACCCATTAGAGTGCTGAGATTGCAAGGTGACTAACTGTCCCCCCCCCCAAAAAAAAAAAAAAGTTCTGGAGCTTGCAGGAAAACACATGATATGAGCAGTGGCTTACCAGCACAAGATGCAGGTGGACAATAAGGATTAAGCTGTGGTTGTGGCCAAATCAGTGAAGACTGAATGTGCACTGGCAGAGGGTGAAGGCCCTGGGAACTGCAAATACTGGGGTAGTCTGCCAAATGAGGACTCAGAAAATGTTGCCATATTTCAGAGATTCAGAGAAATTTCCCTTTTGATGCAGAACTAAAGGAGGAAAACAGCAGTTGCTGTGGGAGCATCACAAAGCTCAACTGAAATATTTCTTCTCTATATTTCCTACAAAACCAAGAACCTTACCCTATGCCAGGGATCGGTTGGGGTGGGAGATATGAGCACCCACTGGTACTCTTTGATCTCTGGTGATAAAGCATTGCATATTGGGGGGAGATATAGGAAGTAAAAAAACTTCAAGCCCTGGAGGAATGGCATAAAGATATACTAGACTCATAACTACAAAGCAAGTTACAGGACTGAGAACTGGGGACACAATACCTAAAATAAAGACTTACTTGAGAACAACCATGCCCTCCCTAATGCCCTGCCCAACGCACATACCCCAGGAAAAGAAACATCAAGTAACAATTTGTAAAAAAAAAAAAAAAAAATCAGATCTTCACTTAGGCCTAGTGTAGAGATAAGACCCAAAGTTAGCATGAAATAGGCAATGGAAAGAAAAAACCCTCTGAAAGCCCCTACCCTAAACACAAATGTCATTAGAAGAATATGAGATGGATGGTACCTTGAGAGTAACCATAGCAACAATAAGCCTGAAAACCAGATTTTAATAAGTGAAATAAATTTCTTCCCACCAAAGTCTTAACAGAAAGAAAATCATACTTACTTCCAAGCATAAAAACTATTTACTTTAATCTCCCCCTACACAAGATATTCATCTTCCAGGAATACATTAGGAAACATACAAAAAGGCAAGGGAAAAGAAGCACATTCCTAAGAAACAGAGCAATCATTAGAGCCAAACTCTTACATGACACAAGTATTGGAAGTATCTGAAAGGGGATTTAAAAATGCTTATGATTAATATGTAAAAGACTGTAAGGGAAAATATGAACAACATGCAAGAAAAGGGGTCAAATTCAGTAGAGACATGGAGAGTATAAGAAAGATTTAAATAGAAATACTAAAAATTCAAAACACAATGACAGAGATGAAAAAATAAAAAAATCTTCAACAGGCTTAATAGCAAACTGGGCACAATCAAGGAAAGAATCTGTATACTTGAAGGTGGGTCTAAAGAAATCACCCAAGATGGAATGCAGACTATGAATAAAGAACCTACAGAAAGTAACTCTGGAAAACAACGTTTTGACTGGACAATTTAAGGACTGGGACACACAAAAAAACTGTATATAAACATTGTAGCCTAGTTGGGAAATGTGTTTTACACACATATTATCAAACTGCTTTATATGAATTTTAGGTTTGAACAAATAAATGAATTGCAGATTTCTTGCTGTTGGAGAAAAATGAAGGTACATGTTGAAAAGACTCCCTTCATGGATCACAGCCTTGTCATAGTGATGGAGCTTGCAAAACACAATGAAGCTATGAACCATACTGTGCTGGGTCTCCAACAATGGATGGGACATAGTGAAGAGTTCTGACAAAACATAGTCCTTTGGAGGAGGGAATGACAAACCATTCCAGTATTCTTACTTCGAGAACCCATAAAGAAGGCTGAGTGCTGAAGAACTGATGCTTTTTAATTGTGGTGCTGGAAAAGACTCTTTTTAGAGTCCCTTGGACAGCAAGGAGATCAAACCAGTCAATCCTAAAAGAAATCAACCCTAAGTATTCATTGGAAGGACTGATGCTAAAGCTGAAGCTCCAATACTTTGGCCACCTGATGTAAAGAGTCTATTCATTAGAAAAGACCCTGATGTTGGGAAAGATTAAAGGAAAAAGGAGGAGGGAGCAGCAGAGGATGAGGTGGTTAGGATGAACATGGATTTGAACAAACTCTGGGAGATAGTGAAGGACAGGGAAGCCTGACATGCTGCAGTCCAAGCTGTCACAAAGAGTCAGACACAGTTTAGTGACTGAAAAACAACAATACCATGTTGAAAGGACACAGAGTCCACAATTTAAAAGAACTCTCAATGACAAAGGCCAAAATAAGGCAACAATGTAAATAATCATAGTAGAAATATTACTTGATTTTATAGGATTTTAAGACCAAACTAAAACAAATGTCCATGAATCTGGAGACCTTCAGTTTGGGGGCCAATGTGTAAACTGGTTGGAAATCATTAGTCCTACCCTTACAATAAGAAAAGTGCTAGACAAATGGAAAACTCATGACTTTCTTAGACACAACAGAAAATAAGTTCACAGGAAAACATGCATTCCCAAATTCTGGAGAGATAAAGTACTTGATATTTGCTTACCTGAAGCAGAAAGTGTCAGCCAAGGATCACTTATCTAGTAAAAACTGGGAATTGCCAGAGGCGGCAGAGACTATCCCCAGCTTTCACAGCTTTTCCTCCAGGAATACCAGTATGTTTTCCTTGGAAGACCTGAGAAAGCTCCTCAAGTCTCTGACAGGATGAGGTCCTCCCAGACCCTTCTGTCTAAATAAAGACCTAATCTCTGGGATAAAGGACATCACCAGAGAGCAATTCTGAGAACTTAGTTTGGAGAAAGGAAATCCACCTTAAGGGCCTGGAGACACAAAAGCCCTATTCCTGGGAGAGGAGCAGAAATACTTCATAGGGCAAATCTCTGAGACACAGGCCCATTGAAAGACTGAGACTTAATCTGAAGATGTATCTTCTTTTCCTTCATTACCTGTCACAACACTAACAAACCTCCAGAAATAATTACAATGGATTGAAAGTTTAAAACTGCAAGGCACAGATTCTCTCTAAGAAGAGCACGTGAGGAAACTGAAAGGTAAGAGGGAACGGAAAACAAGATCACTAAAGCAAGTCAAAGCCTCTGGGGCCTATAACTAAAACAAACATTAAATGTGTCCCAACTCTTAACCAGATTACCATAAATCTCATACTGATGGTCTGTTTATCTCAATAACTATTACCCTATATGGTATGTCTGATCTCAACAAGACATGCCAGAAGGCAAGAATAAATACCATCTAAAAAAAACAAAGCAAGCATCAGAACTAGACACAATATAAAAATTATGTTTCAATTATCTCACAGGAAATTTTAAATAACAATGACTATAATATGATAAAAGCTTTCAAGGAAAAGTAGACAACACACAAGATCAGATGGAATACCAGCTGAGATAAGGAAACTTTAAAAAATATTAAAGGGAAATAAGAAGAAATAAAAATGCAGTATTTGAAATGAAGATTGCATTTGATGGGCACATCAGTAGACTGATTTAAAAAAGCAGTGAGATTGAACATAAGTAAATAAAAACTTCTCAAATTGAAGTGCAAAGAGGAAAATAAAGGAAAAAAAGTACAGGATATAAAAGAATAGTTTAGAATAGAACAGAATATCTAAAAATTGTGGAGCAATATCAAAAGCTGCAGCATGCATATAATTGGAGTATCAGAAAGAAGAGAGACTGGAACAGATGGAATATTTGAAGTAATAATAGTTGAGAATTTTTGAAATTAATGATGGACACCAAACCACAGAACCAAGAAGTTTAGAGAATAGCCATGGGATAAAAGCTCAAAACACTACACACAGGCAAATTATAGTCAAACTGAGAAAGCCAAATATAAAGAGAAAATATTGAGGAAATCCAGGAAATTAAAAGACACTTACTCCTTGGAAGGAAAGTTATGACCAACCCAGATAACATATTGAAAAGCAGAGACATTACTTTGCCAACAAAGGTCCATCTAGTCGAGGCTATGGTTTTTCCAGTGGTCATGTATGGATGTGAGAGTTGGACTGTGAAGAAAGCTGAGTGCTGAAGAGTTGATACTTTTGAACTGTGGTGTTGGAGAAGACTCTTGAGACTCCCTTGGACTGCAAGGAGACCCAACCAGTCCATTCTAAAGGAGATCAGTCCTGGGTGTTCTTTGGAAGGAATGATGCTAAAGCAGAAACTCCAGTACTTTGGCCACTTCATGCGAAGAGTTGACTCATTGGAAAAGACTCTGATGCTGGGAGGGATTGTGGGCAGGAGGAGAAGGGGACGACAAAGGATGAGATGGCTGGATGGCATCATGGACTCTATGGACGTGAGTCTGAGTGAACTCCGGGAGATGGTGATGAACAGGGAGGCCTGGCATGCTGTGATTCATGGGGTTTCAAAGAGTCGGACATGACTGAGCAACTGAACTGAACTGAACTGATAAAACACTGGTGAAAGAAAT
>SJYX01009088.1:367101-409089 GCA_006410675.1 Oreotragus oreotragus
TCATCAGCATATCTGAGGTTATTGATATTTCTCCCGGCAATCTTGATTCCAGCTTGTGTTTCTTCCAGTCCAGCATTTCTCATGATGTACTCTGAATATAAGTTAAATAAGCAGGGTGGCAATATACAGCCTTGATGTACTCCTTTTCCTATTTGGAACCAGTCTGTTGTTCCATGTCCAGTTCTAACTGTTGCTTCCTGACCTGCATATAGATTTCTCAAGAGGCAGGTCAGGTTGTCTGGTATTCTCAACTCTTTCAGAATTTTCCACAGTTTATTGTGATCCACACAGTCAAAGGCTTTGGCATAGTCAATAAAGCAGAAATAGATGTTTCTCTGGAACTCTCTTGCTTTTTCCATGATCCAGCAGATGTTGGCAATTTGATCTCTGCCTTTTCTAAAACCAGCTTGAACATCAGGGAGTTCATGGTTCACGTATTGCTGAAGCCTGACTTGGAGAATTTTGAGCATTACTTTAAATTTATATTATTAAAAAAGTAAATAAATAAAACGAGAAAACAATCCTCAAGGGACACTGCAAAGCAATCCAGCTACTCATACAAAGACAAAAGATTTTTCAAGAAAGTGACAAGAGAAAAATGAAATTAGAAGGGGGAAAAACCAGATAACTATTTCATTAAGCTACTTTGCAATATCTTTTCCAAAGAATCAAACTCTTGCTTCAAGTACTACAGAGACTGCAAAATAGACATAAAACTTAGCCAATTTTGTGGTTCTTAAACTACCAGAATGGAGCATATTTCATCTGTCAGGACACCTCTGAACAACTGTGCTTGTGGTTGAAAAGAACACTCAGATAAGCTGTATTTTGGAAGGAAGGTGGAGAGCAATGTTTCAAACTCAAAGCCATCATACAGTAACAAGAAACTACCTTCAAAGAACAGATGCAGTTACCTATAGGGAATTTGTTTTATTAAGGCCCCAGTGGCTCAGTGGTAAAGAATCTTCCTTCAACCCAGGAGACACAAGTTCAATCCCTGGGTCAGGAAGATCCCCTGGAGAAGGAAATGGCAACCCACTCCGATATTCTTGCCTGGGAAATCTATGAAGAGAGGAGCCTGGAGGACTGCAGTCCATGGGATTGCAAAAGAGTCAAATACATCAAACAAAAGCCAAGTAGGGAGAGCCTTTAACTGATTAAATATTAAATATTAAGCAGTGATGCTTTAGAACTCAAGGTAAAAGCAGTCATACTGAAGAAGTATTTGTGTATCCTTTTCCAGAGACTGACAATACATTTAACGTCTCCCTTTTCACAAGGCTTTACTAAATTTTCTTTTAACATTTTAGACAGGTTTCTATTCAATTTTTTTCAAATACATTTAAATCATGACAGTAATCTAATTTGTATCTGTAAGTACTTCAGTGAGGTCACTGTAATTATTTAATAGCACGCAAAGTCACAATTTAAGGTTAGTTTTCTACATAGGTATTTTTAAGTATTGAAAACATGATAAAAATTGACAACTAATTTCATAAATAGTGATATAGAACTATTAGATTTTCTGTTAGGGAAATCAGACACTCGGGATTCTTTTTTCTGCTTTCTCCTCATTTTGTTTGTTTTTCTCCAGGTTGTATTTTTTAATGGCTGGAGGAGTGGGGAGAGCAGGCCTAGTGGAGAGGGAGTGAAGAAGTGTGTGAGAAGGGGGAGACTTCATTGTACAGAATGGTCATTAACTGTGATGCAAACGCCAATGTTTCCATGGAAACCTCTGTCCACTACAGAATATACTAGAGCAATTTTTGAACCATTTGTCCATTTGATTAATTATGTCTTTGTGCCGAAGGCAGCTTGGCTTGATTGTCTCATCATGTATTAGAGAAGCTACTGCTCTAACAAATGGGCCTATTGTTTTGGGCCTATTCATCTTAGTGCATCCCTGCAAGCTGATAGACATTTCAACAAAATGACTGTCCCTTAATGAGCTGCAGCCTGTCAGAATTGTTTAGGGCTTCATGTGAGGTGCAGACCATGGTCATGACAGCCTCAGTTATTATGACAATGAGTAGGATGTCTATAAAAGAGTCTATATAAATACAATGACCCTCATTTTGATATAACATAGTTGCTTTTTAATTATCAAGCTTATGTATATTATAGTCACAAAATACTTCTGAATTTTGTTCCAACATGAGCTATAGAGTTTTCTGACAAACTAAACCAACATGACCACCAAATTAAAAACATAAAATTTTTTCATAATTTAAATGATGGTTCTTGATTTCTAGTTATCTGAAGAAATATTACACAATTATGGGAACTAGGTAATGAAAGCAAAGCTAACATTTTTATTATATTCTAATAATATTGAGGTTGAGATTTTAGCCCTCTAAAATGAATAAAAGCTAAATTTATTTAAGCAAATAGTCCTCAAAAAACAATGCTTTAGAAAAAAATTTGAGGACACATAATATTTAAAAACAAGTAAATATATGTATTAGTAAATGAGACAGATAGACATTTCCAGCACCCACACTATGTGTGAGATTTTAGAATAATAACCTACTCTGGGTTCAGAGTATGCACCTGTTGATTTGCTCTGAAGACTGGAGTATTGTCACCCCAAAATCCAAGGGTCTTTCACACAGGTCAGTACTTAGTAAACTGTAATAATTCTGCTTAAAAAGGAAGAATATATTGGCAATTTTGATTTCATGTTTGCTCAAAGCAAGAGTGAATTCTCCCTCAGAACAGATGAATGCACTTTCTCAGAGGGATGGTGTGCCAGTCAGAGCCAGAGTCAACATGCCTGAAACATCCCCTTTGCCAAAAGTTAATTATGACACTTGAGAAAAGCTTCCTATATGTTTTTAAATTGTGTATTTCAGTTTTACTTCTCTGTGCAAGGAGCAGTGATGGAACATCATTGTGTATGGTCTATGCTTTCACTATTTCTCCATACAGAATCAATGACTGTGTCCTTAAAATTCACAGATGGAAATCACCATCCTGTAGCTACCAACAGCGACACTTAATCAGTTAATAACTGAGGATTAAACTTAATTCAGATTAATTTGTATTAGTATAGAGTTTGTAAATCAATTGCTTTCATATTAATTTACATGTTGTCTAGACATGACATCATGTTGATTCTTTGTGTGGTTCAACTACTAATTACAGACTTTGAGGGTAACAGATGCAAACTTTTTGTTTAAAGCTTTAAACATAAATCAGGGCTAGGGTGGTGGTCCAATTTGTTTTAAGTTGGGATTTTTTTTTAAGCTAGGTACAAAACTACATGTTAAAGTCTGAAATGAAAATAATTTAACCTGCTTAACATGGAAATGGTTTCTGGTAAAGATGAAAAGGAATAGATTTAATTGCTGGGGAGATAAATTCTAAAAACAGAAGAAAATTGTTCAAGATTAAACCAATATCCCCAACGCTAAATTGATACATGAGAGACTGAAACATTATTAAAATAATTGGTAGTTACAGATTTCAGTTTGCATTTTTATCTGTTCCATTTAGAGTCTAAACTTCACATAGTGGAGTAACTGTTCTGTGAAAAGGGTTTATTTAATTCTGGTAATTCATTTAATTCTAGAATATTTTGAACTTCTCATAGTTTAATGGTCTTAATTTTCTTAATAGTGCAGGGAATTGTGGTAAAAAGTAAACAAAATAAAATAAATAGAAAACATTTCCTTCTTTTCTCTCTAGGATCCAAAAATGAAACCAGTGGCCTAGGTTTGAGTTGGAGAAGCATTATTAAATTTCATTCATTTACATTAAAAAATTTTAAACAAAATTCATTTACTTAAAAAATTTTAGAGCAAATTTCATTTACTTAAACAATGAATTTTTCTTTAAAAACCTGAATCTACTAAAGAAGCCTAACTCTTAAATATGGTTTCCTTATTTGGATGTTAAGATAGACAAATCCAACAGAATTAATCATTATTTTCACTTTTAATTTTCCTAAATTGGCTTGAAAAATGAACTTTCCCATGTTTAGAATATAATGTTACAGTTACCTGGTTTCTTTAAATGAATATCAGTTATATAATATACTGTTTATAAGTCTATTTTTACTTATTGGGATGTCCATTTTAATCCTTCCAAAAATAGTACTATTTACATGCTTATGAGATAATCATTGCAAGAAGAGAAAAAGACTTGATGTTATGTCAAACTGATTCACATAGTTGCTTTTCTTGACTGTACTGGAAGGATTAAATGCCAGTGATGTTGTATCTTTGCTATATGAATATTACCCTTAAAGAATGACATTTCAACTCAGCTAAGTATTTCTACTGTTTTCTGTAATTTATATGGAAGACTGTCCCTACCATTAAAATCCTGGAAATTTTCACCTTCATGGAGCTATCTTTAAATGTTAGTTTCCAAATAGGAAAAGGAGTACACCAAGGCTATATATTGTCACCCTGCTTATTTAACTTATATGCAGAGTACATCATGAGAAATGCTGGGCTGTAAGAAACACAAGCTGGAATCAAGATTGCAGGGAGAAATATCAATAACCTCATATATGCAGATGACACCACCTTTATGGCAGAAAGTGAAGAGGAGCTAAAAAGCCTCTTGATGAAAGTGAAAGAGGAAAGTGAAAAAGTTGGCTTAAAGCTCAACATTCAGAGAATGAAGATCATGGCATCCGGTCCCATCACTTCATGGGAAATAGATGGGGAAACAGTGGAAACAGTGTCAGACTTTATTTTTCTGGGCTCCAAAATCACTACAGATTGTGATTGCAGCCATGAAATTAAAAGATGCTTACTCCTTGGAAGGAAAGGTATGACCAACCTAAGCAGCATTTCATGTCCTAATTTCCTCTTCCTTTGAATACAATCTAAAATAAACGATTTTCTTTTTCTTATTTGTCTTAGATAAATGATGTATCATACTAAATAATTTTTCTCCCCAGCTTGGACTTACACTCAATTTATACAAATTTATACAAATTATAGTGAGAATTTTAAAATATGATCTCTAAATATATTCAGATCACACCAAGAATCTAAATTACTGTCTGGATGCAACTGTGCAAGAAGAGAAAAATGGACATTCCAGATTTGGGCAGAATAGTTTTATTCTATTATTTATTTATTTATTTAATGTTTGGCTGGGAGGAAAAATACCATTCTCACTTTCACACATACAGCTCAAGACAATGTTATGACTTCAGTCAAAAGGAAGTTAAGATAGATTGTCAGAGTTCAAAGCTATAGAATGAAATGTTTCTTTGGAATGAAAGGATAAGAATCAGCAAAATTTGATCCCCATTTCAGTATTTCTTAAAGTTGTATTTTATAACCATTTTTGTTATCAACACTACAAAGGTATTCAGCGAAAATCAATTATCAGGTAGTCTTATAGCTAATCGTAAATAGGCTTGAATTTCAAAGTATTAGTTGCTCAATCATGTCCGACTTTTTGCAACCCCATGGATTGTAGCCTTCCAGGCTCCTCTGTCCATGGGATTCTCTAGGCAAAAATACTGGAGGAGTGGGTTGCCATTTCCTCCTCCAGCGGACCTTCCCAACTGTACATAAAGGAGACTTCATTAATGTGCATTAGAGGATACCCCAGGTTAACTGTCATAGAAAACTGTCTCTTGAGTCTTTAAATTCTATACCAATTATACACCTCTGTTTGGCTGATTGTTTCTTTATTTAGGTTTTAAGATGAATGTTCTGGGGCTATTTGTTTCCATCAATCCGATTGCAAATCTAAAGGCACAGTTGAAATGTCTATTTTTCTTGCCATCCTCAGAAGAGATTGCTGCAGATCTACTCTATGATTCTCATTCTTTTCAGGTTACAATACAAATAGCTTATTATTTTTTGCCACCTGTCTTATAATAAAGCAGTGCTGAAAAATTAAATAGAAGAATGTTCAGTTGTCATATAGGCTATGAAAATGATTTGCTGGTGGTGATTTTTAAGCTTGATTCTAAATAGATTTATGAAGAATGACACTTGGAAGAACTGGTTCAAATTTTGCTGTTTAAGGTATCTTGAAATTATAGGCTCACTCTCTCTAAAATTTCAAAAATCATAGAACTTAGGCTCTTAAGAGTATAGCAGTGATAAAAGCATTCATCAACTCAGTTCAGTTCAGTCACTCAATCATGTCCAACTCTTTGCAACCCCATGAATCACAACACACCAGGCCTTCTTGTCCATCACCAACTCCCAAAGTTTACCCAAACTCATGTCCATTGAGACGGTGATGCCATCCAGCCATCTCATTCTCTGTCATCCCCTTCTCCTCCTGCCCGAAATCCCTCCCAGCATCAGTCTTTTCCACTGAGTCAACTCTTCACATGAGGTGGCCAAAGTATTGGAGTTTCAGCTTTAGCATCAGTCCTTCCAAAAACACCTAGGACTGATCTACTTAAGGATGGACTGGTTGGATCTCCTTGCAGTCCAAGGAATTCTCAAGAATCTTCTCCAACATCACAGTTCAAAAGCATAAATTCTTTGGCACTCAGCTTTCTTCACTGTCTAATTCTCACATCCATACGTGACTACTGGAAAAACTATAGCCTTGACTAGACTGACCTTTGTTGGCAAAGTAATGTCTCTGCCTTTGAATATCCTGTCTAGGTTGGTCATAACTTTCCTTCCAAGGAGNAGAATGTTCAGTTGCCATATAGGCTATGAAAATGATTTGCTGGTGGTGATTTTTAAGCTTGATTCTAAATAGATTTATGAAGAATGACACTTGGAAGAACTGGTTCAAATTTTGCTGTTTAAGGTATCTTGAAATTATAGGCTCACTCTCTCTAAAATTTCAAAAATCATAGAACTTAGGCTCTTAAGAGTATAGCAGTGATAAAAGCGTTCATCAACTCAGTTCAGTTCAGTCACTCAATCGTGTCCAACTCTTTGCAACCCCATGAATCACAACACACCAGGCCTTCTTGTCCATCACCAACTCCCAAAGTTTACCCAAACTCATGTCCATTGAGACGGTGATGCCATCCAGCCATCTCATTCTCTGTCATCCCCTTCTCCTCCTGCCCGAAATCCCTCCCAGCATCAGTCTTTTCCACTGAGTCAACTCTTCACATGAGGTGGCCAAAGTATTGGAGTTTCAGCTTTAGCATCAGTCCTTCCAAAAACACCTAGGACTGATCTACTTAAGGATGGACTGGTTGGATCTCCTTGCAGTCCAAGGAATTCTCAAGAATCTTCTCCAACATCACAGTTCAAAAGCATAAATTCTTTGGCACTCAGCTTTCTTCACTGTCTAATTCTCACATCCATACGTGACTACTGGACAGACTATAGCCTTGACTAGACTGACCTTTGTTGGCAAAGTAATGTCTCTGCCTTTGAATATCCTGTCTAGGTTGGTCATAACTTTCCTTCCAAGGAGTAAGTGTATTCTAATTTCATGGCTGCAGTCACCATCTACAATGATTTTGGAGCCCAAAAAAATAAAGTCTGACACTGTTTCCACTGTTTTCCCATCTATTTCCCATGAAGTGATGGGACCAGATGCCATGATCTTAGTTTTCTGAATGTTGAGCTTTAAGCCAACTTTTTCACTCTCCTCTTTCACTTTCATCAAGAGGCTTTTTAGTTCTTCACTTTCTGCCATAAGGGTGGTGTCATCTGCATATCTGAGGTTATTGATATTTCTCCCGGCAATCTTGATTCCAGCTGTGTTTCTTCCAGCCCAGCATTTCTCATGATGTACTCTAAATATAAGTTAAATAAACAAGGTGACGATATGCAGCCTTGAAGTACTCCTTTTCCTATTTGGAACCAGTCTGTTGTTCCATGTCCAGTTCTAACTGTTGCTTCCTGACCTGCATATAGGTTTCTCAAGAGGCAGGTCAGGTGGTCTGGTATGCCCACCTCTTTCAGAATTTTCCACAGGTTCTTGTGATCCACACAGTCAAATGTTTGGCAAAGCTTTCACAGTCATTTCTAAAAAGCATCACTTCATAGTTTTCTGTCACCAATGGTTCTCTAATATACTTGTAGAAGGAGGGCAACAGAAAATCAAGAATAAAAATAGCTGATCTCTCCACAATTGGGCTTCCTGCTTACTTTCCCTGTTCAAAGAAAAGAGGAGACACCATCTTGCCATAGAGGCTTCATAAACAACTGGATTTCTCCAGTGACAGTCGGCATTTGATGCCCCATATCTCTTGGTTCTTCTTGTTGCCAATGGTCGGCTTAGCAATGGTGGTGAAATGGGAGTAATTAATCTGTAGAAGAGGGAGGACTTCCTTTAACAGTTGAAGCATACCTTCTGGCACAATTCCAAAGACTTGTAGTGTTTTTAATGTGGGAATTTCTCCAAGTTCAAGTAAAGTTTCAGGTGTTATGTCATAGCACCGACTGAGTGATAGGTGTTGGAGGTAGTTGAGTTGGTAAAATTCTGGAAAGCAGTCATTTTTCAGAATGACACTATCACTTATGTCTAGGTGGACAAGATTGGGAAATCTTCCAACTAAGGTAGAGACATCTGATCTCTGCAGATACTTTTGGTACCCACTGAGATTCAGCTGGGTGATGGTCTCTGACACATGTGCAACAGCCACCTGTACATGCTTTTCAGTGAAATCATAGCACCAAGAGAGGTTCAGTTCATCCAGTCTGGAAGAGCTGCTCAGCAAAGTCTTCAGGGCAGATTCAGAGAATCCAGAATACTCAGAAAGGTTTAGTCGCAGTAAATTTGTGTTCTGAGCAAGATTATCAACAATGGGATCTGAAAGTTGGAAGCCTTCCAGGCTGAGATTCTGCAACTTGGAACAGTGAGACAGAAGTCCATGCAGGGTAGACACATGGATCACAGAGTTCAACAGGTCCAAGTACTGTAGAAGAAAAGGGCTGAAATGTTCAACTAACAGTTGTTCCATAAATGATCGTGGACAGCGGAAGGCAACCACCTCTCGGGACAAGAGCCGACCAACCACATCTGGGTAGAGGTTTCCAAAAGATGCTCAAATTCCCAAACTCAGTCTAACCTTTCCATACACCTCTCATCGGGTGGTCTTTCAGTTCTTAGGAAGTTGACTTCTGAATGTGTCATTTAAATTATCTTGGTTTCATTTGTCATTTTTATCCTACATTCCTTTTTTTTTTTTTTTTTAGAACCAGGAACTCATCCTGAAGATTGATCCTGGAACTGTCTTAAACAACAGTAGAGGGTTCTGAATAATCTCTTCTTTTAATTTCAGAGTGTTATAAAGATAAATAAATATCCTATGCAAATAAATTTGAATATGCTAGGAACAAAACAGGTGAAGATAATTGAAAACGCTGAAGCGTCATGTCTTTTGTTAGCACTCCCATATCATGTTCTCATGGTACCTATTGGAATAAGATGAGTAAGATGACAGTAAAGTATTCAATATGGAATATTAGTTTTTTAGTAGAAAAGTACGTCATTTGTAAGAAAAGTCAGATTTTCTTTCTTTCTTTTCTGTTGTGTGTGTGTGTGTGTGTGTGTTTGCCTTTTATTCTCGTTTTCATGCCTTATGCCACTTAGAACTTCCAGCACTATGTTGAATGAAGGTGGTGAGAGTAGACATTCCTGCCTTGTTCCCAATAGTTGGAAGAAAGTACTCACTTGTCTTCACTACTAAGAATAACAATAGCTGTATTTTTTTTTTTTTAGATCAGTTGAGGAATTTCTGCTCTATTTGTACTTTGATGAGCGCTTTTATCATAAATGAGTATTAAACTTTGTCAACATTTTTTCTGGACTGAATGTGATGCTGCAATTTTTCTTCTTTAGCCTGTTAATATAGTGGATTATACTGATTGATTTCAAAATATTGAACTAGACTGGTATCCCAGGATACTTGGTCATGGTATATATTTTTATGTTTTGCTTACTTACATTTGCTAAGATTTTAAAGAGCATTATGTCTTTATTTAGGAGAGCTATTGATTTTTTTTTTCTTTCCTTTTTTTATTGGGGAGTAGTGGGCAAGAGAAGGCAGATACATCCTTTGGTTTTGGAATCAGGGAACAAAACTTCATAAAATGAATGGAGACATATGCCCTTCTCTTCTGTTTTCTAAAAAAGATTAGAGAATTGGTATTTATTATTCTTTAATGTTTGTAGGATTTTACATTGAAAATATCTGAACCCTGAAACTTCTTTTCTAAAAGTGTTATAATTACAAATTAAATTTTCTTAGTACTTATTATGTAGAGTACATCATGAGAAACGCTGGACTGGAAGAAACACAAGCTGGAATCAAGATTGCTGGGAAAAATATATATGCAGGTCAGGAAGCAACAGTTAGAACTGGACATGGAACAACAGACTGGTTCCAAATAGGAAAAGGAGTATGTCAAGGCTGTATATTGTCACCCTGCTTATTTAACTTCTATGCAGAGTACATCATGAGAAACGCTGGACTGGAAGAAACACAAGCTGGAATCAAGATTGCTGGGAAAAATATCACTGACCTCAGATATGCAGATGACACCACCCTTATAGCAGAAAGTGAAGAGGAACTGAAGAGCCTCTTGATGAAAGTGAAAGTGGAGAGTGAGAGACTTGGCTTAAAGCTCAGCACTCATAAACTAAGATCCTGGCATCTGCTCTCATCACTTCATGGCAAATAGATGGGGAAACAGTGGAAACAGTGTCAGACTTTATTTTTTTTTTTGGCTCCAAAATCACTGAAGATGGTGATTGCAGCCATGAAATTAAAAGACGCTTACTCCTTGGAAGAAAAGTTATGACCAACCTAGACAGTATATTCAAAAGCATAGACATTACTTTGCCAACAAAGGTCTGTCTAGTCAAGGTTATGGTTTTTCTAGTAGTCATGTATGGATGTGAGAGCTGGACTGTGAAGAAAGCTGAGCACTGAAGAATTGATGCTTTTGAACTGTGGTGTTGGAGAAGTCTCTAGCGAGTCACTTGGACTGCAAGGAGATCCAACCAGTCCATCCTAAAGGAAATTAGTCCTGGGTGTTCTTTGGAACTAATGATGCTAAAGCTGAAACTCCAGAACTTTGGTCACCTCATGTGAAGAGTTGACTCACTGGAAAAGACTGATGCTGGGAGGGATTGGGGACAGGAGGAAAAGGGGACGATAGAGGATGAGATGGATGGATGGCATCACCGACTCGACGGGTGTGAGTCAGAGTGAACTCGGGGAGTTGGTGATGGACAGGGAGGCCTGGCATGCTGCAATTCATGGGGTCTCAAAGTGTCGGACATGATTGAACAACTGAACTGCACTGAACTGATAGGGATATTCAGTTTCTCTAATTTATATCAGGTGAGTTGTGGTTATTTACGTTCTTTGAGGAATTAGTCTATTTTGTATCAGTTCAGTTCAGTTCAGTCTCTCAGTCATGTCCGACTCTTTACGACCCCATGAATCGCAGCACACCAGGCCTCCCTGTTTATCACCATCATAAGAGAAACCCAAGTAAGATGGTAGATGTTGCAAGAGGGCATCAGAGGGCAGACACACTGAAACCACATAATAATATAATACTATATTAAATTCTGCTGATAGATCAAGGAAAATGAAGTAGAACTGATCATTGGATTCAGTAACTGTGAAAGCCATTAATGAATTTTATAATAAGCTTTTGGTATAATGTTGGGTGACACCTAACTTTGTGGCACTTCATAGGTTAAGGAGAGAATTGGAGAAGAGGAATCAGGGGAAGTGAATATAAACAATTTTTGAGGAGTTTTATTAGAAACAAGAGCAAAAAAAAAAAAAAAGGATAGTGGTTTTCAGAGTAAGTGAAGTTAAAAGTGTATGTTTTAAAGAAAGGAAAAAAGCCTTAATCTGTTTGGATAATGATAAGAATTTTTGTGGAGTGTGAAAAATTGATGATGTGGAAAGGGGTGGAATTGCTATTCATAGTTTCAGGTCTTGAGTAGGGAGACAGAGGATCGGAGCTATGTCCAAGTGGAAGAACTGGTTTTCCACAATGGCATGATAGCCATCGATACTATCAGATGAGAAAGCAGGGTATCTGGTTACATTTGCAGGTGGGTGAATTTCTATGGTGGTAGGAGACTGTGGAGACGTTGCAGCTACTGGAAATGACAAGGTCTAGTCTATGATCCTGAAAGTTAATGGCTAAAGTAGGGTGAAGCACAAGATCATTGGAGGAGAAGAGTTTTTTAAAAAAAAGAAAAAAAAAAAAAAAGAATTCACCGGCTGGATGAAATAAGGTGCTGTCACCTTTGGTATGCGTTACTGATATTCTTTTTGTATATTCTCACTGTACTGCTCCTCAGAGGAAATATACTTTTGTTGCCTATAACTAGGGGAGAGAAAAGGAATTATCATTAAACAAAAAAGTCATCTACTCCTACTCTACAATATATATAAATTCAGAACATTCTAACATGGGCCAAACCACTGTTTCTAACACCATGCATAGAAATATGTATAAAACCAGGATATATAAATTTGTAGTATGGATTTATGGTGCTTCATTGACAGCAATATTTTGGGCCTTTCCTGTATTTGGCACTGTCAGAGATTTTTACACCCTGGCACAAGATACATAGCAAAATTCAGTATGGCTGAACTGTTCACCTCAGTTTTATACTGTGAAAGGGAAAGTGGGAGAGGAAAATTGGCATGATTCCTTGAGGCAGATCACTTTTAAGGAAAAATACATATGAAAGTTGAGAATAAGGAAACTGATGCCCTTAAAACTTTCTATGTTCACTCCCACATAAGAAGTCTTCCTTTGCCCTAGTTTTCAGATTACCAATATAGATTACTGAAAATTTAAGCAATTTGATTCATTAATATTCCATCTGGAAAAAAAAAAACAAAAACAACCTGTCACAGTGTAATATATTCAAAATGAATGTTTAGTTCAATTAAACCAGAGGACAAATGAAAAAAAAGACAAATTGGAGCTCTCCAGAAAGGAAAGGATTTTCTTTTTCTAAGTGAATAGCTATATTACCCTTTAGATAACATTTTCATTGGATGTTTATTCTTGAACTTTTATGACACTGTATGGCACTTGCTTGGCTGAACATTAAATCAAGGATGGCAATAAATCCATCTTCCAGAGCAGGACAGATTCAAAGAAACTTGCCCCAGCAGTAATGGCTGACAACACAGATTTACTCTTCCAAGAAAGCCTGTATCCAGGGGTTTCAACAGTCCTCAAATACAGTTCAAGCAAACATCAACATAGGCATTAATACAAACTGAAGTGCTTGGGTATCCCAACAGATACCCAAGAATATATGTTAGAGCTTGTTAGAGCTTATAACACAGACTACAGCAAGGCCATTTAGAATTTAAGTGATACAGATAATCACCATCAGGGAAGCTTATCCATGGGTAGAGCTGAACCAATAATCGATAACTTGACTGAGAACTCACCTTCTGCAGCTATCACCAAGGTAATGTTGCTCTGCAGAAGGAGAGGATGACAATTCACACTGGTAAATGGAGAATATCGAGTAGAGACTATTTGCTTCAACTAAAACAGAGACTTCTGGGCATGCCAGGACATCTCTACCCTCAGCCAAACCAATTCTTCCTCTAGGAGGGTCTGGTGAGTGTCTAATGCACATTTCACTTCAAAGTAACTGATGGGGGCAGATAATGGCAAGAATCACCATGACTTCAGCAACACTAGGACATTTTACTACTTTTAAAAGCATCTACACAAATCTGAGAATTGTTAAGATATATGTTTGCAAGACATTTTATCCTCAATAAAGTTTGTGTTTGATAGACTCCTTACTTAATTTCAAAACCTCCTATGGTCTGTCATGTGGGTTAGAAATGGAATGTCATTGTTCTAATCTAATTCTTGCCCACCTTCTATTACCTTGCTTCAAGGAAGCCTCATTCTCCAATGGTCAGTCTTGAAGTACGTCATCTATATTCATAATTCTAAAACTAAGGTTTCTGAAAGACTTATAAAGAAATCTCTCTATATCCTAAAATGTAGTGGTGAGCACATGGACTCCTTGTAAATTTGATCTGAAGTTTTCAGTTCAGAAAAAGACAATATGAAATTTGTGAAAACACAACTCTATGACATATTTAAAGATCTTTATATTATAAAGTGCTTTGTTTTCAATCCTAAGCATCTCTTACCAAATTAAAAAATGTGTTTTGTCAAGAGTTCCCAGGAAAATTATAAAGATTACTTTGATACAAAGAGCACCTAAGAATATGAAAAGGCAAAATGATAGGATACTGAAAGAAGAACTCCCCAGGTCAGTAGGTGCCTAACACACGACTGGAGATGAGTGGAGAAATAACTCCAGAAAGAATGAAGAGATGGAGCCAAAGCAAAAACAATACCCAGCTGTGGATGTGACTGGTGATAGAAGCAAGGTCTGATGCTGTAAAGAGCAATATTGCATAGGAACCTGGAATGTCAGGTCCATGAATCAAGGCAAATTGGAAGTGGTCAAACAAGAGATGGCAAGAGTGAACGTCAAAATTCTAGGAATCAGAACTAAAATGGACTGGATTGGGTGAATTTAACTCAGATGACCATTATATCTACTACTGCGGGCAGGAATCCCTTAGAACAAATGGAGTAGCCATCATGGTCAACAAAACAGTCCAAAATGCAGTACTTGGATGCAATCTCAAAAATGACACAATGATCTCTGGTTCGTTTCCAAGGCAAACCATTCAATATCACTGTAATCCAAGTCTATGCCCCAACCAGTAATGCTGAAGAAGCTGAAGTTGAACGGTTTTATGAAGACCTACAAGACCTTTAGAACTAACACCCAAAAAAGATGTCCTTTTCATTATAGGGGACTGGAATGCAAAAGTAGGAAGTCAAGAAACACCTGGAGTAACAGGCAAATTTGGCCTTGGAATGCGGAATGAAGCAGGGCAAAGACTAATAGAGTTTTGCCAAGAAAATGCACTGGTCATAGCAAACACCCTCTTCCAACAACACAAGAGAAGACTCTACACATGGACATCACCAGATGGTCAACACCGAAATCAGATTGATTATATTCTTTGCAGCCAAAGATGGAGAAGCTCTATACAGTCAACAAAAACAAGACCAGGAGCTGACTGTGGCTCAGATCATGAACTCCTTATTTCCAAATTCAGACTTAAATTGAAGAAAGTAGGGAAAACCGCTAGACCATTCAGGTATGACCTAAATCAAATCCCTTATGATTATACAGTGGAAGTGAGAAATAGATTTAAGGGCCTAGATCTGATAGATAGAGTTCCTGATGAACTATGGAATGAGGTTCGTGACATTGTACAGGAGACAGGGATCAAGACCATCCCCATGGAAAAGAAATGCAAAAAAGCAAAATGGCTGTCTGGAGAAGCCTTACAAATAGCACTGAAAAGAAGAGAGGCGAAAAGCAAAGGAGAAAAGAAAAGATATAAGCATCTGAATGCAGAGTTCCAAAGAATAGCAAGAAGAGATAAGAAAGCCTTCTTCAGCAATCAATGCAAAGAGATAGAGGAAAACAACAGAATGGGAAAGACTAGAGATCTCTTCAAGAGAATTGGAGATACCAAGGGAACATTTCATGCAAAGATGGGCTCGATAAAGGATAGAAATGGTATGGACCTAACAGAAGCAGAAGATATTAAGAAGAGGTGGCAAGAATACACAGAAGAACTGTACAGAAAAGATCTTCACGACCCAGATAATCATGAGGATGTGATCACTAATCTAGAGCCAGACATCTTGGAATGTGAAGTCAAGTGGGCCTTAGAAAGCATCACTAAGAACAAAGCTAGTGGAGGTGATGGAATTCCCGTTGAGCTGTTTCAAATCCTGGAAGATGATGCTGTGAAAGTGCTGCACTCAATATGCCAGCAAATTTGGAAAACTCAGCAGTGGCCACAGGACTGGAAAAGGTCAGTTTTCATTCCAATTCCAAAGAAAGGCAATGCCAAAGAATGCTCAAACTACCGCACAATTGCACTCATCTCACACGCTAGTAAAGTAATGCTCAAAATTCTCCAAGCCAGGCTTCAGCAATATGTGAACCGTGAACTCCCTGATGTTCAAGCTGGTTTTAGAACAGGCAGAGGAACCAGAGATCAAATTGCCAACATCCGCTGGATCATGGAAAAAGCAAGAGAGTTCCAGAAAAACATCTATTTCTGCTTTATTGACTATGCCAAAGCCTTTGACTGTGTGGATCACAATAAACTGTGGAAAATTCTGAAAGAGATGGGAATACCAGACCACCTAACCTGCCTCTTGAGAAATCTGTATGCAGGTCAGGAAGCAACAGTTAGAACTGGACATGGAACAACAGACTGGTTCCAAATAGGAAAAGGAGTACGTCAAGGCTGTATATTGTCTCCCTGCTTATTTAACTTATATGCAGAGTACATCATGAGAAACGCTGGACTGGAAGAAACACAAGCTGGAATCAAGATTGCCGGGAGAAATATCAATAACCTCAGATATGCTGATGACACCACCCTTATGGCAGAAAGTGAGGAGGAGCTAAAAAGCCTCTTGATGAAAGTGAAGGAGGAGAGTGAAAAAGTTGGCTTAAAGCTCAACATTCAGAAAACGAAGATCATGGCATCTGGTCCCATCACTTCATGGGAAATAGATGGGGAAACAGTGGAAACAGTGTCAGACTTTATTTTTGGGGGCTCCAAAATCACTGCAGATGGTGACTGCAGCCATGAAATTAAAAGAAGATGCTTACTCCTTGGAAGAAAAGTTATGACCAACCTAGATAGGATATTCACAAGCAGAGACATTACTTTGCCAACAAAGGTCTGTCTAGCCAAGGCTATGGTTTTTCCAGTAGTCATGTATGGATGTGAGAATTGGACTGTGAAGAAAGCTGAGCACTGAAGAATTGATGCTTTTGAACTGTGGTGTTGGAGAAGACTCTTGAGAGTCCCTTGGACTGCGAGGAGATCCAACTAGTCCATTCTGAAGGAGATCAGCCCTGGGATTTTTCTGGAAGGAATGATGCTAAAGCTGAAACTCCAGTACTTTGGTCACCTCATGCGAAGAGTTGACTCATTGGAAAAGACTCTGATCCTGGGAGGGATTGGGGGCAGGAGGAGAAGGGGACAACAGAGGATGAGATGGCTGGATGGCATCACTGACTCGATGGACATGAGTCTGAGTGAACTTCGGGAGTTGGTGATGGACAGGGAGGCTTGGCGTGCTGCAATTCATGAGTCGCAAAGAATCGGACACGACTGAGCGACTGAACTGAACTGAACTGAGCTGAAGAGCACTTAAAAATCAGAACATGGGTTTATTTGAATAGTGTGATATAGAAGAAAAAAAATTTCTTCAGTAAAAGCTACAGTCTCATAAAAATGTTTTCCTTTATAGAACAGAATAAAGGTTATAAATAAAGTGCTGAGGAGAAAAATAATTTTCAGCATTTTCTTGTTTTAAAGCACCACTAGGGAGCTATAAAAATTTCTTTTGTATTTCCCCAAGCATTGGCAAGAATATTTGTGATTGGAAAAATGCATTTTCAAATACTCTTATGTATTTGTTTTGCCATATGTTTAAAACTAGGTTTCTAACTGTCTCCCTGGATAAATCCATGTGCTTACAACAATGCATATTTTCAAAGGAATCTTGGAGAAAATAAGAAAAATAACAATAAATGAATACATGGTTTTCAAATGTAAACAGATTTAATATAAATTGAAGGACTTGGTTTATTTTCCCTTTCTTAAAACCTTCAAAAAATTTAACAATAAAAATTAAATTAAAAACATCTAATCATATGTATTAGCATTAAAACATGTATGGCAGGTCCTCAAAGTATTTAAGCTTAACTTAAAAATAGTGGCTTGTATAGGACAACCTGCCTTAAAATGCTGAGATATATTCTCGTTTCCTTCCAGCTGTTGATCTTGAGACCTTTTCGTGCTCTCTCTCAACCCTCCCACCTGCATTTCCTTGAGGCCAGGTTCTTCCTGCCTATTCTCCCAGCACCACTCCCCTACAGAGTCTATGGCAAGAGATGGGTGAGGCTAAGCAAGAAAGGAAGCCACTCTCCAATAGTCTGACTTGTCCTTCTCCCTGTTTCACTATCAGGCTCATCTGGCTGCAGGATGCCCATTGCTAAGTCTAAGATCTCTGGCATCATATAGGGCTGCCATCCTATTCTGCCAAGTAGCTTTTATTCTAACTCCAATGGTGAAATGCCAAAAGGAGATGTCTGAGGAACAATTTCAAATGTTCCACTGAAATATACGCCATTTTACTTCACTTCATTTTTAACAGTACCTAAATGGCCAACATATTATTACTAAGTGGTCTTGTATTGCTTATTTCTCTCTGTCTCTCTTTAAAAAATTTTATTGGAGTATAGTTGCTTTACAATGTTATGCTAGTTTCTACTGTACAGCAAAGTGAATTAGCTATAGGTGTACATATATCTCCTCTCTTTTGAATTTCCTTCCCATTTAGGTTATCACAGAGCACTGAGTAGAGTTCTCTGTGCTATACAATAGGTTTTCTAAAAAAGGGTTTTAAAATAACATTTCTTCATGGCAAATAGATGGGGGAAAAGTAGAAACAGTGATAGATTTTATTTGGGGGGCTCCAAAAATCACTGCAGACAGTGACTTCAGCCATGAAATTAAAAGATGCTTGCTACTTGGAAGGAAAATCAATGGCAAACCTAGACAGCACATTAAAAAGCAGAGACATCATTTTGCCTACAAAAGTCTATATATGCAGCACTATGGTTTTTCCAGTAGTCATGTACGGATGTGAGTGTTGGACCGTAAAGAAGGCTGAGCACCAAAGAATTGATGCTTCCAAACTGTGGCGCTAGAAAGACTCTTGAGAGTCCCTTGGACAGCAAGGAGATCAAACCAGTCAATTCTAAAGGAAATCAACCCTGAATATTCATTGGAAGGATTGATGCTGAAGCTTCAATATTTTGTCCACCTGATGTGAAAAGCCAACTCATTGGAAAAGACCCTGATGCTGGGAAAGATTGAGGGCAAGAGAAGGGGGTGACAGAGTATGAGATGGTTGATGGCATCATTGACTCAATGGGCATGAGTCTCAGCAAGCTCAGAGAGACAGTGAAGGACAGGGAAGCCTGGTATGTGGCACTTCATGGGATTGCAAGGAGTTGGACGGGACTTACTGACTGAACAACAACAAAATATCATTTATTTCTTAACATGTGCACAACAGAAAACCAAAAAACACAAGAAGTAAGAAACAAAGTCACCATAATCACAGGCAGGATACCATTTGTTGCCTCCTTCTAGGTCTCATGTGTATTTATACAGCTATACATCCATTTTTATGTCATTAAGATCATACATGTATGTATCACGCTTTTTCAACATCATGAATATTTACCATTTCAAAGTCCCAAAGCTCTGAGAAGCAAGAATTTTGAAAAGCTAGAATATACTATACCAACTCTATCTGGAAGGAAAAAAAATGTAATCCTGCCTTTCTTGGCAACAAAAGTTTCAGAAAAGACATAAATAGCAACAGATCTCTAGATAAAGATATTGGCAGCATTATGATTAAAATGTTATGTTCCCTTAATGTTCAATTAAAAAATGAGACATGGAGAAATAGAGTACACAAAGTATAATGCTTCTCAGGGGATTCATTATCTGATCTAAACTATTAAAGTATTAGCAAGGAGGTATGGTTTCACTGAATTACTTAAAAATGTATTCCTATAGTATAGCTGAGAGATACACACACATCAATGGTTATCATCAAAATATAAATATGAACATATCCACATATATCCCAACTTTCACACTTCCTTCTCCCTCTGTGCTGTCAACCTAATGAATAAGTTCTGATGTACATTTGTCAGATCCAATTTAAAAATTCCATGTCCGAGACCCTGCTTTTTCTTGTTTTAGCAATTATAACAAAGATATTTACAAATTGGTTAATTCACTAGCTCTATTTTTTCTCACACAGTGTCACCTCAGGACATTTAGAAAGCTTAGATCCTGCAAAATAAAAAATGAACTTTGTCCACAAAAAACATAGGTACTTTACTAAAACACACATACAGAACTATGGTTATAGCCTAAAACTGTCTTCTAGATATGGAGATATTATCTTCAGAACCCTTCCCTTCACCCTTCTTACCTCTTTTCCAGTATTTCAGCAACTAAGTAAATTTCTAGCTCCAAGACATACAGATACTTAAAGACACAGTCCTTCCTAAAAACCAACAAAACAACATTAAGGGATTATTTTACTATCTCTACTTTTAATATACTTGGGGCATTAGGACTTGCTCATTCTTTACTACACAACAATTTTAACTAAAACACACCAGTAGAAAAATGGTTAGAAAATCTGAACTTGTCTAAATATTGATGGACACAGAACCCTTCTCTTTTCACTTTCTTTCCTGTTCCCTTCTCCTCCACCACCACCAGGTGACCAGCCAACTTACCCTCCAAGACTCAAATTTAACAATTCAATTTCTCAAATAAAATCATTCCTATGAATTATTAGAAAAAACACTTAGAAGGTGTTAGTTTAACTCTCTACTTTCAACATAGTTTGTGTACTTTTACATATCTAGAAAGGCTAGATGTTTCAAATAAGGAGTTAAGTTTGTACACTATATATGCACCTAGTAACACTGAATAAACAGCATACAAGAGCTATAAACTCAGAGTGTCTTCTAAACAGGAGCACTCTGGTGAGAACACTTTCCCTTTTCTATCATCAACCCAGTGGACAAACGTAACACGCATCTATACCACTTGGAGGGGGATTTTTAACAATTTCACTTCCTCCATTTTTCATAAGTCTTTCCTATGAATTTTAATACAGAGTGTACACAATGTATTTGTTGCTATTTTTGTCACACACTGGCACAATCTCTTTCACATCTAGAAAGACTAGATGCTGTAAATTTGGATGGTTGTCCTTTTTGTACACTATGTACACAGCTAACCGAGAAGGCAACGGCACCCCACTCCAGTACTCTTGCCTGGACAATCCCATGGACCGAGGAGCCTGGTAGGCTGCAAGCCCATGAGGTCGCAAAGAATCGGACACGACTTCACTTTCACTTTTCACTTTCATGCATTGGAGAAGGAAATGGCAACCCACTCCAGTCTTCTTGCCTGGAGAATCCCAGGGATGGGGGGAGCCTGGTGGGCTGCCGTTTATGGGGTCACACAGAGTCGGACGTGACCAAAGTGACTTAGCAGCAGCAGCAGCACACACAGCTAAGTAAAACAAAATACAGCGACATATGATACAATGGTTAATTTTGCCTAACTACAAACATACTGAAATAAAGCCCTTTGCACTTTCTCCTTTCTCCCTGAACCAGCACAAATAAAATAATGAGTACTGCTCAGAGATGTGGTTGGATCATTTTGATCATTCAATTTCTAAAAGACTATTTCCTGTCTTTTAGAATCTTAAAAGGATTTATCAAAGATGATGAAGGAATAGGATGGGGAGACCACTTTCTCCCACACAAATTCATCAAAAGATCATTTGAACACTGAGCAAATTCCACAAAACAACTTCTGAATGCTAGCAGAGGACACCAAGCACCCAGAAAGGCAGCCCATTCTCTTCAAAAGGAGGTAGGACAAAATATAAAAGATAAAAAGAGAGACAAGAGTTAGGGACAGAGACCCATCCTGGGGAGGGAGTCGTGAAGGAGGAGAAGTTTCCAAATACCAGGAAACCCTCTCACTGGCAGGTCTGTGGGGAGTTTTGGAATCTCAGAGGGCAACATAACTGGGAGGGGAAAAAAAAAAAAACCCACCGATTACACACCTAATTGCAACTCCCAAGGGAGAAGTAGCCCAGACGCTCGGGTCCACCAGCAGCAAGTGGGGGCTGAACAGGGAGGCTCGGGCTGCATGTTTAGGGTAAGGAGCAGGCCCGAATGCCCTGAGGACAATCTGAGGACAGCGTGAGATAGCAACCCAAACTGGGATAGCCAGAGAGAGAGAGAGAAAAAGAGAGAGAGAGAGAAATTTCCCTTGAAAAGCTCTAAGGCACAACCTGACCCAGTCGCAGAACAAAGGACTGAGCGAATACCAGAGAGCTAGCCGGCTGCGGACCGGCCCCTCCCCGCACCGGAGGCAGCGAGGCGGGCGGACGACAGCCGGAGCCGGAAGGCAAGGGGCAATCTTGGCACCGGAGACTGCATCCTCCAGCAAACTGCGAGCAGGCTCCCAGTTGCTAACCAAGTATTTCTGGGATCCTGGACGGACATCTGCCAGGAGGGTTGCGGCCAGAGATCAGCTCCCCAGAGGAGACACGCGGCACACCTGAGACGGCGCTCTCGCAGCGCACCCAGGAAACCGAGCGGCCGGGACCAGGGAGGTGATAAGACACACTGTCCACCTGGGGAGAGTGTGCTCACCAAGCACCTCGTCGCCTGAACTGCTCGGACCTGGGAAGGGCATAAAATGAGGGCCAACCAAGCTTATGCATTTGTGGAGTACCCCAGAACCTGAACTTGAATGGATTAGACCCAGGAAATGCACACAACCCAGGGCCTGCTTTAGGCAGTTCCCCTGCAGAAAAACCTGGAGCCTGAGCAGTGTAGACCGGGAAAGCACACACGCCATGAGTGGGGGGCAAACCCAGTGTGGCCCAGACATTGCAAGCATTCCCCACACATGCCAATGATATTTGTTTGCAATGTTCCTCCCTCCCCACAGCACAATTGAACAGTGAGCCTAAATAAATGACCACCTTTTGCCCCCTTGTGTCAGGGCAGAAATTAGACACGGAAGAGACTTGCAAACAGAGGAAGCCAAAATAAACAAGAAGAGGGAACCACTTTGGGAGTGACAGGTGCAACAGATTAAAACCCTGTAGTTAGCACTGACTACATTGGAAGGGGCCTATAGAGCTTGAGAAGAAGTATAAGCTGAAACAAGGAACTATCTGAAACTGAAATGACCCTATACTGCCTTCAACAGCTCCAGAGAAATTCCTAGATATAGTTTACTATTATCATTAAAAATTTTTTTTAAATTATTTTTTATGATGCCTTTAATTTTCATTTTTAAGACCTACTATTACCTTGCCAAAAAAAGACCCTATTTTTTAAAGCAAATTTCATATATATATTTTATAATTTTTTCAATTTTTTTAAATATTGTATTTTTGCTCTAGATTTTTAATATTTGCTTTTTGGTATTTGTTATCAATTTTGTACCTTAAGAATCCAATCTTCAGTACCCATTTTTACTCAGGAGTGTGATTACTGGCTTGATTTTTCTCTCCCCTTTTAACTCTCCCTTTTCTCCCCCAGGTCACCTCTATCTCCTCTCACCTCCTTCTCTTCTCTGCTTAACTCTGTGATTCGCTTCGGGTGTTCTGGGCTGTGGAGAACACTTAGGGAACTGATTACTGGCTGGATCTCTCTCTCCTTTTGACTCCCCCTCCTCTCCTGGTCACCTCTATCTCCTCCCTCCCTCTTCTCCATGTAACTCTGTGAACCTCTCTGAGTGTTACAGACTGTGGAGAGCACATAGGGAACTGATTACTGGCTAGATTGCACTCTCCCCTTTTGATTCCCCCACTTCTCCTTCTGGTCACCTCTGTCTCCCTCTTCCCTCTTTTCTTCTCCATGGAACTCTGTGAACCTCTCTGAGTGCCCCTCACTGTGAAGAATCTTTTCACCATTAACCTAGATGTTTTATCATCAGTGCTGCATGGATGGAGAAGTCTTGAGGAGACTGTAAGAATAAGACTGAAAGCCAGAGGCAGGAGGCTTAAATCCAAACCTCGAGAACACCAGAAAACTCCTGACTCCAAGGGACATTAATTGACAAGAGTTCATCCAAAAGCCTGCATATCTACACTGAAACCAAGCTCCACCCAAGAGCCAACAAGTTTCAGAGCAAGACATACCAAGCTAATTCTCCAACAATGCAGGAACATAACCCTGAGCATTAAAACACAGGCAGCCAAAGTCACACCAAACCTATAGAAACCTCAGAACTCACAACTGGACACTTCATTGCACTCCAAAGAGAAGTGATCCAGCTCCACCCACCAGAACACCAACACAAGCTTCCCTAACCAGAAAACCTCGACAAGCCACTCATCCAACCTCACGCACAGGAAGGGACCTCCACAATATAGAGGAACCACAAACTGTCAGGATACAGAAAGGCCACCCCAAACACAGCAATCTAAACAAGATGAAAAGGCAGAGAAATAGTCAGCAGGTAAAGGAACAGGATAAATGCCCACCAAACCAAACAAAAGAGGAGGAGATAGGGAGTCTACCTGAGAGAGAATTCAAAATAATGATAGTAAAAATGATCCAAAATCTTGAAAACAAAATGGAGTTATAGATAAATAGTCTGGAGACAAGGATTGAGAAGATGGAAGAAAAGTTTAACAAGGACCTAGAAGAAATAAAAAGGGTTGGTAAATAAAGCAATAACTGAGATCAAAAGCACTCTAGAGGGAACCAACAGTAGAGTAACTGAGGCAGAAGATAGGATAAGGGAGGTGGAAGATAGAATGGTGGAAATAAATGAAGCAGAGAGGAAAAAAGAATTAAAAGAAATGAGGACAACCTCAGAGACCTCTGGGACAATATCAAACACCCCAACATTCGAATCACAGGAGTCCCAGAAGAAGAAGACAAAAAGAAAGGCCATGAGAAAATACTTGAGGAGATAATAGTTAGAATTTTCCCTAAAACAGGGAAGGAAATAGCCACCCAAGTCCAAGAAAACTTGAGAGTCCCCAACAGGATAAACCCAAGGTGAAACACCCCAAGACACATATTAATCAAATGAACAAAGATCAAACCCAAAGAACAAATATTAAAAGCAGCAAGGGAAAAACATCAAATAAGACACAGGGGGATTCCCATAAAGATAACAGCTGACCTTTCAATAGAAACTCTTCAGGCCAGGAGGGAATGGCAGGACACACTTAAAGTGATGAAAGAAAATAAACTATAGCCAAGATTACTGTACCCAGCAAGGATCTCATTCAAATATGAAGGAGAAATCAGAAGCTTTGTAGACAAGCAAAAACTGAGAGAATTCAGCACCACCAAACCAGCTCTTCAACAAATGCTACAGGATCTTCTCTGGACATGAAACACAGAAAAGGTTTATAAACTCGAACCCAAAACAACGAAGTAAATGGCAATGGGATCATACTTATCAATAATTACCTTAAATGTAAATGAGTTGAATGCCCCAACCAAATGACAAAGACTGACTGAATGGATACAAAAACAAGATCCCTGTATATGCTGTCTACAAGAGACCCACCTCAAAACAAGGGACACATACTGACTGAAAATTAAGGGCTGGANTGACAAAGACTGACTGAATGGATACAAAAACAAGATCCCTGTATATGCTGTCTACAAGAGACCCACCTCAAAACAAGGGACACATACTGACTGAAAATTAAGGGCTGGAAAAGTATATTTCACACATGGAAACCAAAAGAAAGCAGGAGTAGCAATACTCATATCAGGTAAAATAGACTTTGAAATAAAGGCCAAGAAAAGAGACAAAGAAGGACATTACATAATGATCAAAGGATCAATCCAAGAAGAAGATATAACAATTATAGATATATATGCACCCAACATAGGAGCACTGCAATATGTAAGGCAAATGCTTTCTTACTTGTTAATAAGGGGAAATTAACAGTAACACAAGAATAGCGGGAGACTTTAATACCCCACACACCTATGGATAGATCAACTAAACAGAAAATTAGCAAGGAAGCACAAGTTCTAAGTGATACAATGGACCAGTTAGACCTAATTGATATCTATAGACATTTCATTCCAAAACAATAAACTTCATTTTTTTTCTCAAGTGCACACGGAAACTTCTCCAGGATAGATCACATCCTGGGCCATAATCTAGCCTTGGTAAATTCAAAAAAACTGAAATCATCTCAAGGATCTTTTCTGATCACAGTGTGGTAAGATTAGATGTCAACTACAGGAAAAAAATTATTAAAAATACAAACATATGGAGGCTAAAGAAAATGCTTCTGAATAACCAAAAAAAATCACAGAAGAAATAAAAAAAAGAAATCAAAATACGCATAGAAATGAATGAAAATGAAAACACAACAACCCAAAACCTATGGGATTCAGTAAAAGCAGTGCTAAGGGAAAGGTTCATAGCAATACAAGCTTACTTCAAAAAACAAGAGAAAAATCAAATAAATAACCTAACTCTACTAAAGCAACTAGAAAAAGAAGAAATGAAGAACCCCAGGGTTAGCAGAAGAAAAGAAATCACAAAAATTAGGGCAGAAATAAATGCAAAAGAAACAAAAGAGACCACAGCCAAAATCAACAAAGCCAAAAGCTGGTTCTTTGAGAAGATAATTGAAATAGACAAATCATTAGCCAGATTCATTAACAAAATTAGAAATGAAAATGGAGAAATCACAACAGACAGCACAGAAATACAAAGGATCATAAGAGACTACTATCAGCAATGATACGAATAAAATGGACAACTTGGAAGAAATGGACAAATTCTTAGAAAAATATAACTTTCCAAAACTGAACCAGGATGAAACAGAAACTCTTAACAGACCCATCACAAGCACAGAAATTGAAACTGTAATCAGAAATCTTCCAGCAAACAAAAGCCCAGGACAGAATTCACAGCTGAATTCTATCAAAAATTTAGAGAAGAGCTAACACCTATCCTACTCAAACTCTTTCAGAAAATTGCAGAGGAAGGTAAACTTTCAAATTCATTCTATGAGGCCACCATCACCCTAATACCAAAACCAGACAAAGATGCCACACACAAAAAAGAAAACTACAGGCCAATATCACTGATAAACATAGATGCAAAAATCCTTAACAAAATTCTAGCAAACAGAATCCAACAACATATTAAAAAAACCATACATCATGACCAAGTGGGCTTTATCCCAGGGATGCAAGGATTCTTCAATATTCACAAATCAATCAATGTGATACACCACCTTAACAAATTGAAAGATAAAAACCATATGATTATCTCAGTAGATGCAGAGAAAGCCTCTGGAAAAATTCAACATCCATTTATGATAAAGTGAAGTGAAAATCACTCAGTCGTGTCTGACTCTTTGTGACCCCATGGACTATACAGTGCATGGAATTCTCCAAGCCAGAATACTGGAGTGGGTAGCCTTTCCCTTCTCCAGGGGATCTTCCCAACCCAGGGATCGAATCCTGGTCTCCCACCTTGCAGGCAGCTTCTTTACCAGCTGAGCTACAAGAGAAGCCCCATTTATAATAAAAAACCCTCCAGAAAGCAGGCATAGAAGGAACATACCTCAACATAATAAAAGCCATATATTATAAACCCACAGCAAACATTATTGTCAATGGTGAAAAATTCCCCTAAAGTCAGGAACAAGACAAGTGTGCCCACTCTCACCACCACTATTCAACATAGTTCTGGAACTTTTAGCCACAGCAATCAGAAAAGAAAAAGAAATAAAAGGAATCCAGATTGGAAAAGAAGAAGTAAAACTCTCACTGTTTGCAGATGACATGATCTTCTACATAGAAAACCCTAAAGACTCCACCAGAAAATTAACAGAGCTAATCAATGAATATAGTAAAGTTGCAGGATATAAAATTAACACAGAAATCCCTTGCATTCCTATACACTAATAATGAGAAAACAGAAAGAGAAATTAAGGAAACAATTCCATTCACCATTGCAACGAAAAGAATAAAATACTTAGGAATAAATCTACCTAAAGAAACAAAAGACCTATATATAGAAAGCTATAAAACATTGATGAAAGAAATCAAAGATGATACAAATAGATGAAGAAATATACCATGTTCATGGACTGGAAGAATCAATATAGTGAAAATAGGTATACTACCCAAAGCAATCTATAGATTCAATGCAATCCCTATCAAGCTACCAATGGTATTTTTTCACAGAACTAGTATAAATAACTTCACAATTTTATGGAAATACAAAAAACCTCGAATAGCCAAAGCAATCTTGAGAAAGAAGAATGGAACTGGAGGAATCAACCTGCCTGACTTCAGGCTCTACTACAAAGCTACAGTCATCAAGACAGTATGGTACTGTCACAAAGACAGAAAAATAGATCAATGGGACAAAACGGAAAGCCCAGAGATAAATCCACACACCTCCTCTTGACAAAGGAGGCAAGAAAATACAATGGAGAAAAGACAATCTCTTTAACAAGTGGTGCTGGGAAAACTGGTCACTACTTGTAAAAGAATGAAACTAGAACACTTTCTAACACCATACACAAAAATAAACTCAAAATGGATTAAAGATCTAAATGTAAGACCAGAAACTATAAAACTCCTAGAGGAAAACATAGGCAAAACACCCTCCAACGTAAATCACAGCAAGATCCTCTATGACCCACCTCCCAGAGTAAAGGAAATAAAAGCAAAAATAAACAAAAGGGACCTAATTAAACTTAAAAGCTTTTATGCAATGAAGGAAACTATAAGCAAGGTGAAAAGACAGCCTTCAGAATGGGAAAAACTAATAGCAAATGAAGCAACTGACAAAGAATTAATCTCTAAAATATACAAGCAGCTCCTGAAACTCAATTCCAGAAAAATAAACGACCCAATCAAAAAATAGGCCAAAGAACTAAACAGACATTTCTCCAAGGAAGACATACAAATGATTAATAAACACATGAAAATATGCTCAACATCACTCATTATTAGAGAAATGCAAATCAAAATCACAATGAGGTGCCAACTCATGCCATTCAGAATGGCTGCTATGAAAAAGTCTACAAGCAATAAATGCTGGAGAAGGTGTGGAGAAAAGGGAACCCTCTTACACTGTTGGTGGGAATGCAAACTAGTACAGCCACTATGGAGAACAGTGTGGAGATTCCTTAAAAAACTGGAAATAGAACTGCCTTATGACCCAGCAATCCCACTGCTGGGCATACACACCGAGGAAACCAGAATTGAAAGAGACACATGTACCCCAATGTTCATCACAGCACTGTTTACAATAGCCAGGACATGGAAGCAACCTAGATATCCATCGGCACACAAGTGGATAAGAAAGCTGTGGTACATATACACAATGGAGTATTACTCAGCTATTAAAAAGAACGCATTTGAATCAGTTCTAATGAGGTAGATTAAACTGGAGCCTATTATGTAGAGTGAACAAGTCAGAAAGAAAAATACCAATACAGTATATTAACACATATATATGGAATTTAGAAAAATGGTAATGATGACCCTATGTGTGAGACAGCAAAAGAGACACAGATGTAAAGAACAGACTTTTGGACTCAGTGGGAGAAGGTGAGGGTGGGATGATTTGAGAGAATAGCATGGAAACATGTATATTATCATATGTGAAATAGATCACCTGTCCAGGTTCGATGAATGAGACAGGGTACTCAGGACTGGTGCACTGAGATGACCCTGAGGGATGGGATGGGGAGGGAGGTGAGAGGGAGTGTTCAGGATGGGGAACACATGTACACCCATGGCTGATTCATGTACATGTATGGCAAAAACCACCACAATATTGTAATTAGCTTCCAATTAAAATTAATTTTTTTAATAAAAGGATTTATCTAGAAAACATGTTATTTCACTACCTCTACTTTTAACATATTTTGTATATTTGTAAACATCTAGAAAGTAGAAGTTTCAAATAAGGACTTGTTTGTCCACTATATACACAGTAGTTGAATAAACTACATACATGTAACAATGGTTATATCTGAAAGTGTCTTCTACAAAGGAATATTCTAGTCTAGAACCCTTCATTTTCCCCAATTCCTCCACTTTGCTATCCATCCAACAGTGGGCAAGTACAGGTACATGTGTCACTTAGATATGATTTACAATTTCACTTCCAAATGTCCTTTTCAGGAGATGGCCTTTCACTGAATTTTAACACAAAGTATACAAAATGTGTTAGTTTGCCGATTACTTTTGTCATACACTGGCAACCTCTTTAATATCTAGAGACTAAATATTATGAAATCAAGACCCATTTGTCCAATATATACATAACATATACAGTAAAGTTAAAGGAAATATATGCAACATATAGAGTAATGGATTAGCTGAAATGTTCTAGTTCACACTAGTAAAATCTCCTTTGCAATCTTCCCTCCCACCTCCCTCAGCCCAATGAGCAAGTACAGAGTATAATGTTCAGAGAGGAGGTTTAATTATTCCATTTCCAAAGACAATATTTCTCAACTTTTTTTTTGTTGAGATCCCATATGCAGCATAGAGGATCTTGGTCCCCCAACCAGAAATCGAACCTGCAATCCCTGCACTGTAAGCAAAGTCTTAACCACTGGACCACAAGGGATGTCCCTCTCATCCATTTTTAAAAGCTATTTACAAGAAGCATTATTCTGCTACTTCTACTTTTAAATACATCAAGCACCTTTAAATATCTAGAAAGGCTAGATATTTCACAAGAACTTACTTGTCCAATATGTACAAAACACTGTTAAATAAAATCGCACACATGTAACAGTGGCTATGGGTGTCCCTGATGGCCCAGCATTAAAGAATCTGCCTGAGATGTAGGAGACACAGGTTTGATCTCTGGGTTGGGAAGATTCCCTGGAGAAGGAAATAGTAACTCACTCCAGTATTCTTTCCTGGAGAATCCTATGGACAGAGGAGCCTGGTGGGCTACAGTCCCTGGACTTGCAAAGAGTCAGACACGACTTAGTAAGGAAATAACAACAACAACGGTTGTTGTTGTTCAGTAGATACTGAGGTATCTACTAAATATGACCATTTTGGCCTGAACCACTACCTCCCTCACTTGTTTCTCTCTACAATAGACAGAATAGGCATGTGTAATGCTTAGAGGTGGTTGAACAAATTCACATCCGAAAGTCATTTACAGAAGACAAACTTTCCTATGAATTTCAACACAACATGAACAAAATGTGCTAATTTTACTACTTTTTCATATTCTAGCAGTCTCTTTAACATCTAGAGACTAGATGTTGCAAAGTTTGAACTCATTTGTCCGTTATGTACACTATGCTGCTGCTGCTAAGTCGCTTCAGTCATATCTGACTCTGTGTGACCCCATAGACGGCAGCGCACCAGGCTCCCCTGTCTCTGGGATTCTCCAGGCAAGAACACTGGAGTGGGTTGCCATTTCCTTCTCCAATGCATGAAAGTGAAAAGTGAAAGTGAAGTTGCTCAGTCATGTCCCACTCTTAGCGACCCCATAGACTGCAGCCTACCAGGCTCCTCTGTCAATGGGATTTTCCAGGCAAGGGTACTGGAGTGTGGTGCCAGTGCCTTCTCTGTATGTACACTATATACATGGCAAAATACAATGCACATAACATACAAAAAATGGTTTTGTCTGAAAACGTCCAGGTACGAGCATATTACCTTTTGCAATTCTTTCCCTCCCACCTCCTCCAAACCACTGAACAAGTACTTGACAATAGTATACTGCTCACAGAGGTGGTTTTGTTACTGAAACTCAAGTCCATGTGCCCAATGCACAGTGAGGCCAAAGAGTACCAAAATATCAGTTTGGAACTGAGAAAGGTTTATTACAAGAAGATGCCTTAAAAACCCCAAACTCCCCAAAAGCTTTCAGTAAAGCCCTTTGCTAGGAAAGGTGAGGGAGGGGTGTGGTGAGTTGTTGCACTTTCTGTTGTCAGATCCTTTGTTTTTGAGGTCAGGTATGGGGTCGCACAGAGTCAGACATGACTGAAGCGACTTAGCAGCAGCAGCAGCAGCAGCATGGTCAGATAACAATGCTCCTGTAACTCTACCAAATGAAAGTTACTCTCTGTTCTGAAAAGAAATGGAAGGGTCCCAAGGCACAGCCTTCCCCCTCAGAGGTCCCGGTCCAGGCTAAGAGGAGGCAGATCTCAGCTTGTGGCTCCCTCAGGGCCAGGTCCCCAGACCTGCCCAGCTGTCATCACTGAGGGAGCAAGAAGCCCAACCCAACTGGCCCTCAGGCTCTGCAAACCACCCAGACAATGGAGGGGTGGGCAGCTAGGTCCTGCAGACTGCTACCCAGGCAACTGCCAGCTGTTATTAGGTCACAGAGACAGGGATGGGGAAGAGGTTCACTCCTGCCTCAAGGCAGGGGCCCAGCCAGTGGGTGGCTTCTGCGAGGGCTCTGGAGCCCTGCAGGACACAGCCCCCAGCCTGTTCCCTGGGTCCCCCAGCTCACCTGCTGAACCAAGGCCAGGTGAGCTGGAGGGCCTTGGGGGAGAAGGCCAATATTCACCTCTTACCTGACTCTCCACTTGAGGACCACCAGTCCACACTCCACCAACACTTGACTGAAAATCAACCACTAATGGTCACTCATCGCCAGTTGGTCGCTTGGGGGAGGGGCCATGGTGGCATGGACCAATGGCTGAACAGGGCCACTAATTGCCTTTCAGTTGGAGAAGACTCTTGAGAGTCCCTTGGACTGCAAGGAGATCCAACCAGTCCATTCTGAAGGAGATCGGCCCTGGGATTTCTTTGGAGGGAATGATGCTAAAGCTGAAACTCCAGTACTTTGGCCACTCATGCAAAGAGTTGACTCACTGGAAAAGACGCTGATGCTGGGAGGGATTAGGGGCAGGAGGAGAAGGGGACAACAGAGGATGAGATGGCTGGATGGCATCACGGACTCGATGGACGTGAGTCTGAGTGAACTCCGGGAGCTGGTGATGGACAGGGAGGTCTGGCGTGCTGCGATTCATGGGGTCGCAAAGAATCGGACATGACTGAGCGATTGAACTGAACTGAACTGCTGCCTGTTAAGAGGGTGAGGAATAACTGATAAGGGTTGTGCTTGGCTGCACCCTGTTACATTTTAACACTTAACATACCCCAAGACAGTATTTCCTATGAATATGAGCAAAAAGATATTTACAAAGTGATATTTTACTACCTCTACAGTTTGCATATTTGTTGTTGTTTAGTCACTAATTTGTGTCTGACTCTTTCAGACCCCATAGGCTCTAGCGCGCCAGGCTCCTCTGTCCTTGGAGTTTTCCAGGCAAGAATACTGGCGTCGGTTGCCAAGTTCTTCTCCAGGGGATCTCCCCCAACCCAGGGATCTAACATCGGTCTCCTGCATTGTCAGGCAAACTCTTTACCACTGAGCCACAGGGAAGCCTGTTGGCAGAAACCTCCTGCCAATGCAGGAGACACAGGAGACTCCAGTTTGATCCCCGGGTGGGGAAGTTCCCCTGGAGAAGGAAATGGTAACCTAATTCTTTGTTCTTGCCTGGAGAATGCCATGGAGAGAGGAGACTGGTGGACTACCATCCAGGGGGTTGCAAAGAGTCGGACACGATTGAAGCAACTTAGCAGTCCTTTCCACACAGGGAATTTGCAGTGATGTGTAATCATGCATGCATGGGTGCTAAGTCGCTTCAATCCACAACCAACTCTTTGCAACCCCATGGACTGTAGCCTGCCAGGCTCCTCTGTCCATGGGATTCTCCAGGCAAGAATGGAGTAGGTTACCATGCCCTCCCCGAGGGGATCATTCCCATCCAGGGATCAAACTCTTGCCCAGCATCTACCTCCATTGGCAGGCAGGTTCTTTACCACTAGTGCCACCTGGGAAGCCCAATATATAATCATAGGACAGTATATAGATTAGTTCTAGTCTCCTAAGTATTGCTTTCTGTAACTATTTGTTGGGTGAGTAAGTGAATTCAAAGAGGAGCCAGAACATAGGATTTGGGAAGGTGAGATGAAGAAAATAATGGGGCTAGTGTTAAGAAGAAGTTGGATTGGTTTTCAGTGTTTTTCAATGGAGGACTTTCTTAGAAATTTGGGTCAGACAATTCTTCATTGTCTTAATTCCCCTTTGCATTACAGGATATTAGCTCCAGGGTGCTACAATAGTATACTTCCATTGCACTTACTATGTGCCAAGCTTTGTTATGAAGTGGTTTCTAAACATTTAACACACACAATTGTCACAATAATCTTACGAGATAAATAGTCTCATTCCCATAATAACAAGAAAATTGAGGCATAAGACAAGAAACTTGCCAGTCACACTTCAGTGATTATGACAAATTTTCAAATGCTGCATAAGGATAGAGTATTAACTTAGTTGAAAACAGCCAAATATAACTTCACTGTCATCTGGCTTCCATTATTGTAGCTGAGAACTCAGAGGATCTGTATGTTAAGATTTTTTGGTTACTTTTAAGAGCTTGCCTTTGGTATTCTGAAATTTCACTACCATGCTTTCAGGGAGTGTATTTCTTTTTATTAATATGTATTCTTCATTGGATTCATTGATCTTCTGAATCCTGGGGATTTATATCTTCTATAATTTCTGGAAAAATTTTCAGCCATCATCTCTAGGATCCCTCCATTCTCTCTGTATTTTTTGTGTGTGGAACCTTCATTAAATGTGTTTAGGGTTTTCTCTATCTTCCACATTTCTGATCTTTTTCCTTTATATCAACGTGTCTCTAGTTTACATTTTTGTAATTTTTTTAGCACTACCATCTCCCAGCTTACTCATTTTATTTCAGCCATTTCCAGTCTGCCATGTACCCAAAACATTGAGTTTCTGATGTCAATAGTGTATTTTTCATTTTTTGAAATTTATTTTGATACTTTTCACAAATTTGCTTAATTAACTTTGGTAATCATGTGTTCTTTCATCAGACTTTGAATTATTTTATATCTTGAAACATACTTATTTTAATTCTCCTTTATTATCAATTCTAGTATCTGTAGCTTTTAAGAAGTGAGTACAGTGGTTTGTTGTTTCTTTGACTCTCATTCATAGTACCTTGTTTTCATGTGTATTTACTATTTTTTTTTTTATTGTGAGCCGATTTTCCTTGGAGTTTTACATGTGAGATTTCTTTGATAAGTAAGTTTAATTTCCTTTCCTTCAGAGAGCACAACTATCTGGAACTGCTTTAAAGCAACACTTTTTGAAAGTGTGTTGGGGGTACAAAGATGAGTGTAGGCTAAAGATTAGGAATGCTTAGAACTGAATGTGCCAGGTACGTCTCTCTGTGAGTATGGCTAATTTTTCCTATGTCACCTAATTAAAATATTGTCTTTTAAGTGTCCAGATTTCATGCCAAGTTCTCAGATCTAAATATCTACCCTAGTCAGGACCCCAGTTTTGTCTCTTTACCACATGAGTCCATTAAAACCCAGTGCTCACTTCCTACCTTCTTGTTGTTTTTGGCCTCTGAAGAGTACTTAATTCCTCTGATGGCATTAATCAGTAATCCTTTTTGAAAAATATTTTATACAATATTGTGAGGTTTGTCCTACCAGGAAGGGTTTCTCTGAGCCTAACACTGCCATATTTCCAGAAATAAAAGTCAAGGTTGGATATTTTACCCAGAGACCAGATCTTAAAGTTTTTGCATGTTGAACATTGTATGCCTGTTTATGTAAATTGATGGATTATATACTTTACACTATTCTAAGTGAAAAGATTCCCCTAAAAGGAACTATAAATTAAACAATATTAAAATGCAAGTGTGGGCAGACAAAAAGAAAGTTACAAAGTTGGCTCTTCTCCTGCCCTTCTTTGACAACTATGTTAGGGAGTAAAAAGCAAACGATAATCTAATTGGATATGAGAGGAAGAGATAGTCTAATAAAATTAGTCAAACAATCAGTAAGCATATTTGAGACATGAATTTAAGCTATTATGATTAGCAATAAACTCCATGCTTAAGAGATAATTATATTTTAAGATATTAGATAATTATATTTAGGTAGTTTTATATGGAGGAAATACATATTTACATGCTTAATTCTCCTTACACAGGCTTGCGTGGGTGTTAAGTTGCTTCAGTCATGTCCAACTTTTTGCCACTCTATGGACTGTAGCCTGCCAGGCTTCTCTGTCCCTAGGATTCTCCAGGCAAGAATATTGGAGTGGGTTGCCATGCCCTCCTCTAGGGGATCTCCCCAACCCAGGGATTGAACCCTCATCCCTTACATCTATCTCTTGCATAGAGAGGCAGGTTCTTTACCAGTAGCACCACCTGTGAAGCCCCTCTTTAGGCAGGTCAACTGTGAAAAAATCCTGGAGATCACTGCTATTATAAACGGTTTTACCTTTTTGTAGACAATAAAGAACTCCTAAAGGTTTTGAGCCAAAGACTAATGTGATTATATTACTATTTATAAAGATTAATTGTAAAATTTACAGTGAATCTGAAGGAGCAATACTGGAGGCAGGAAGACTGGTTTCCAATGAGCTAACTTAATATTCAGCACAGATTCCGTTGTGTCTTCAAATATAGCTTGATGATAATTCTAACAAATCTAAAAAGTCTGATTGGCAGTTGGAATTATCACCGGTTCAGTCAGTTCAGTTCAGTTGCTCAGTCGTGTCTGACTCTTTGCAACCCCATGGACTGCAGCATGCCAGGCTTCCCGGTCCATCACCAACTCCAGAGCTTACTCAAACTCATGTTCATCAAGTTGATGATGCCATCCAAACATCTCATCCTCTGTTGTCCCCTTCTCCTCCCACCGTCAATCTTTCCTGGCCTCAGGGTCTTTTCCATCAGTTATGTTATGTCAATGAAGTAACTTCTTTAACTGTGTTTGAAAAATCATGACCCCAAATAATTTAATTGTGCTTCACAGTCATGGCCAAAAACAGTTGACCAACTTGTTCAAACAGAACTTAAAAAAATTGATTGTCAGCAAGTTTGGAACACAGTACAATTAATGGAATATTAATTTCACTTTCAGATTATAATTGCTTTTGCCAGTGTACTGTGGTCCAGACTAAGAGAATGAAACTCCTTACAGAAAATTTAGTAATTTTTTTTTGTTTCTATGTGCTATGTTTCATATTCATTCACAAGAGTTCCTATTACTGTTCCTTTTGAGGTGATTTAAGTCAGGAGATTCTCAGTATTTTCTCCTCTGAGGAAATGCAGAGATCTTAAACTGCCTGGCCCTATTAGTCAGACAGAAGCAGTAACCTGTCATTCATATAGTTCTTGCAAGCCAGAAAGTAAGGCCATTGCAGCTAATAGTGGCCAGTGCTAACTTACAGAGTATTTACCTTATGCCAAGCACTGACTTATGTGCTTTTCCTTGCATCATCTAATCCTCACAACTCTAGGAAGCAGAGTCTAGTGCCTTTCTCATCTCACAGGTACGGAAACTGAGGTCAAGAGGTTTAGCATCAAGAGCTGACTTAAGTCTGAGGCCGTCTCTTGAGTCACACTTTTACGATGTGACTTTGACTTCTGTCTTACTAGCTCTCAGAAGTCTAGACATGCCTTTCATAGGATCATACACAGTTCTGGTTTGTTGGTACTAGTTATTTATGAGCAGGGCATAGCTCTCACCTGCAGTAGAGCTGCATTGCCAGGACCAGGGGCTGTTATGGTTGTGCCGTCTCACAGGTGGTGCTGGAAAGAGAAAACAAAGGTGTAAATGCATTTGTCTTCCATGCCCTCCTCTTTTTAACTCCCAGTTACCTCCACCTCTGAAAATATCAACACATAGGGGTTTTAAAGATGCTAACTTCAAGAAGGGTGAAGGTGGAATGTTTTGTGAACCAGTTAGGATTTTATAGTTTTTATAAATTATTTTCTGTCTTTGGGGAGTTAAGTTATGTAAATATTACTCAGTTTATAGTTCTCAGAAGAAAGATATCAAAATACAATAAAACTGCCACACTAAGTGCTCATTGAGTCACATGGTCAATTATGAACCTAAGACACATAAAAAGATTACTGCAAGAACAAAATGATGTACTTTGATTAACCTATGAGATGGTGAAGCTAGGCTTCCCTCATAGCTCAGTTGGTAAAGAATCTTCCTGCAAAGCAGGAGACCTGGGTTCAGTTCCTGGGTCAGGAAGATCCTCTGGCAAAGGAAATGGCAACTGACTTCAGTATTCTTGCCTGGAGAATTCCATGGACAGAGGAGCTGGCAGGCTACAGTCCATGGGATCGCAAGAGTCAGTCATGACCTAGTGATTGAACTGCCACAAGTCAGGAGATTAAGGACAAGTTTACCATATTTGTCCTCACAGAATCACAGTCAGGTAAATAAATACATGTTCAACATCACAGTGTTGGTCCCTCTCCCACACTATGATGCTCCTTTCCCCATGAGAGATGGAAGGTTGCTTTGCTTTTATTGCCTTGGTGCTCAGAGACCATGAGTGTTGCTAAGGATCCCTGTCTTTTCTCTGGGAGAAAAGCCAAAATTGATAGAAGAGTTCGAGGTGGAGAGATAAGAGAAAATAAAGATACTAAAAGGAAATGCCTCTAAAATTGATTTCTTTAAAAAAGATAAAAGAAAAAGGGGCCAGTGAAAGAGGTCTTGGCTTGAGTAAACATGTTTAATAGGGTAACAATGAGGGTGGTCACATTCTTGGTTAGTCATTAAGGATTTTGAAGGGCTAAGAATGAACAAAAGCAAGCACAACCAAGGAAATTAAGAAGATAATTTACTTTCCAGAATGCACACACACACAATGTCAACGATTCTCAATCAATTAAGTACACTCAAACATGTAGATGCAGGGTCTAAAAGCTAAGGGTGTGTTATACAAAAGACTGAAGCTATAAAGTAAAGATTTCTGAACTACCCAGAAAATCAATGGTAAAAAATTTTAAAAGCTTTTAAGGATCTAATAATGGCCCTTATTTTGGAAATAAAGCAAAGTTATTATTGTATATATTAGCTAAGTAGTGTAAGTATGATTTTTCCCCCCATTTCACCATTTAAAGATTATGCTCTCTGTGTGTTCTTTGAGTGGGTTTTCTTTATTGGGAACCAGAGGTGAATGCTTTAATCATTATTTCCTTCTAACATGTGGACAGATCATATCTTATTTGTGTTTTTATCTCTTGAGACTAGCACAGTACTTACCCAGGAGGAAGTGCTCAATGACATTTCTTTAATGAATGAGAACTTTTTCATTATGATATTTTTCTCAGCCAGAATGTTCTAAGGAAGTGTACTTCTTTTTATGTATTTTTCATTGGATTCACTGGTTTTCTGAATCCAGAGGATTGATATCTTTTAACTAATTCTTCATAAAAAAGTTGATTATCTTTGTAAAGGGTCTTTCTTGTTAGGGAGATCCTATAAGTTCTCCATGCAGACATGAGGACTTAAGAAAGTGAAGTCACTCAGTTGTGCCGACTCTTTGCGACCCCATGGACAGTAGCCTGCACCAAGCTCCTCCGTCCATGAGATTTTCAAGGCAAGAGTACTGGAGTGGGTTGCCATTTCCTTCAGGACTTTACCAAATTCTGGCACTCCACATGAATAAAAGGAGGAGGTATGGTGTACTTATTCAGCCAAAACCATATTAACCATCTGAAAAAAAATTAACCCCATAATAATTTTTTAAAAGAGGAAAGTAACAAAAGTGAACATTAAGACATAATTAATGATAGAAAAGCATATTGTTATCTATTCTAAAGCCACTTATTTTTATTTTTTAAAAACCTTTTTATTTTGTATTGGGGTATAGCCAATTAACAAACAATGTTGTGATAGTTTTGGGCAAATAGTGAAGGGACTCAGTCATACATATACTTGTATCCATTCTCCCCCAAACCCTCCTCCTATCCAGGCTGCCACATAACATTGAGCAGTTTCATGTGCTGTTCAGGAGGTCCTTATTGGTTATCTGTTTTGGATATAGCCGTGTGTACATGCTCATCTCAAACTCTCTAGCTATCCCTTCCCTTGTTCTCTCTCCCTTCCTTGCCAGCAACCATAAGCCTCTTCTCGAAGTCAGTGAGTCTGTTTTGCAAGTAAATTCATTTGTATCATTTCTTTTTAGATCCCACATATAAGGGATGTCATGTAATATTTCTCCTTCTTTGTCTGACTGACTTCACTCAGTATGACACTCTCAAGGTCCATCCATGTTGCTAAAGCCACTTATTTCTCCTATAAGCAGCCACAGGATCTGCATGCCTGAATTCTGGATCAGTCATTTTCTAATCGGTAACCTTGGGCAAGTGACTTTTTCTGTGCTTTGATTCTGTCATATGTAAACTAACTTTCTGAGGTCACTGGGAGGATTAAATGAGAAAATACATTTGAAATACTGAGACAATTGGATTGTCTCACTTATGCAGTAGATAGTCAATACTGTTATTATTCCTGAAACAGAAGTTTGGATAAGTGAAGTCACTCAGTCGTGTCCGACTCTTTGTGACCCCATTGATGGAAGAGACTTCTAGGCTCCTCCATCCATGGGATTTTCCAGGCAAGAATACTGCAGTGGGTTGCCCTTTCCTTCTCCAGTAGTTTGGATAAACTCACCATGAATTTATCCAAACCCACAATGAGCATTACTCATTGCCAAAGAAAGCTTCTGAGCAAGTTAGTGCTTTACCATCTACGCACATTCTTTTCTTAAGGACTGAGAATGGCTTCACAGTTCAGTTCAGCTGCGCAGTCAGGTCCGACTCTCTGTGACCCCATGGACTGCAGCACACCAGGCCTCCCTGTCCATTGCCAGCTCCCAGAGTTTACTCAAACTTATGTCCCTTGAGTCAGTGATGCCATCCAACCATTCCATCCTTTGTCGTCCCCTTCTCCTCCTGCCTTCAGTCTTTCCCAGCATCAGGGCCTTTTCAAATGAGTCAGTTCTTTGCATCAGGTGGCCAAAGCACTGGAGTTTCAGCTTCAGTATCAGTCCTTCCAGTGAATATTCAGGATTGATCTCCTTTAGGATGGACTGGTTGGATCTCCTTGCTGTCCAAGGGACTCGCCAGCATCTTTTCCAACACCACAGTTCAAAAGCATCAATTCTTCAGCACTCAGCTTCCTTTACAGTCCAACTCTCACATCTATACATGACTACTAGAAAAACCATAGCTTTGACTAGATGGACCTTTGTTGGCAAAGTAATGTCTCAGCTTTTTAATATGCTGTCTATGTTGGTTATAACTTTTCTTCCAAGGAGTAAGCGTCTTTTAATTTCATGGCTGCAGTCACCATCTGCAGTGATTTTGGAGCCCCCCCAAATAAAGTCTGTCACTGTTTCCACTGTTACCCCATCTATTTGTCATGAAGTGATGGGACCAAATGCCATCATCTTAGTTTTCTGAATGTTTAAGCCAACCTTTTCACTCTTCTCATTCACTTTTATTAAGAGGCTCTTTAGTTCTTCTTTGCTTTCTGCCATAAGGGTAGTGTCATCTGCATATCTGAGTCTATTGATATTTCTCCCAGCAATCTTGATTCCAGCTTGTGCTTCTNACCCCATCTATTTGTCATGAAGTGATGGGACCAAATGCCATCATCTTAGTTTTCTGAATGTTTAAGCCAACCTTTTCACTCTTCTCATTCACTTTTATTAAGAGGCTCTTTAGTTCTTCTTTGCTTTCTGCCATAAGGGTAGTGTCATCTGCATATCTGAGTCTATTGATATTTCTCCCAGCAATCTTGATTCCAGCTTGTGCTTCTTCCAGCCCAGTGTTTCTCATGATGTACTCTGTATATAAGTTAAATAAGCAGAGTGACAATATACAGTCTTGACTTACTCCTTTCCCTATTTGGAATCAGTCTGTTGTTCCATGTTCAGTTCTAACTGTTGCTTCCTGACCTGCATACAAATTTCTCAGGAGGCAGATCAGGTGGTCTGGTATTCCCATCTATTTCAGAATTTTCCAGAGCTTGTTGTGATCCACACAGTCAAAGGCTTTGGCTTTTTCTTTTTTCCTGGAACTCTACCTTTTTCAATGATCCAGTGGATGTTGGCAATTTTGTCTCTGCTTCTTCTGTCTTTTCTAAAACCAGTTTGAACACCTAGAAGTTCATGGTTCATGTATTGCTAAAGCCTGGCTTGGAGAATTTTGAGCATTACTTTACTAGCGTGTGAGATGAGTGCAACTGTGTGGTAGTCTGAGAATTCTTTGGTATTGCCTTTCTTTGGGATTGGAATGAAAACTGACCTTTTCCAGTCCTGTGGCCACTGCTGAGTTTTCCAAATCATCTTTTAGGATTTGAAATAGCTCTACTGGAATTCCATCACTTCCACTAGCTTTGTTCTTAGTGATGCTTTCTAAGGCCCACTTGACTTCA